>CM076574.1:4228212-4668108 GCA_034641835.2 Pinus albicaulis | reverse complement strand
AGGTTCGAATTTCAAATCTTTTATTAAGTCCAAAGTTCGAATCATATTATATGTTCGAAATTTATTATACCAAGGTTCGAATTTAAAATGTATCAAAGGTTGAATTTTTAACTTATTTTCAAAGGTGGATGCATATTTTACTATGCGAAAATTATACAACAGCGGAAGGGTGGAGGTCAGGGTTCGATGACCTCCCCCAGCGAACGCACACAATTACCACCACACCAGCGGAGTAGTTCTTAGACTATAAGGACTTCAACATATATTTCAATGTGTATATTTTGAATGGAAGGGGTAAGGAGGGGGCCAGCCCCCTCACCATATGACTACACCATAATGACCAGGAGCGGAGAAAATTTTTAAAAAGTGTGGATATTAAGTTAAGTGGTGTTTATTAACCCATAAATCACGGTTTAAGCGCTTAATCCGAATTTATTTTCGGTTTTGTAAAAATGCGCTTAAAGCGCTAACAAAAAATTAAACGCCACTTATGTTTAATTAAAACTGCATTTAATTCAGCGGAGGTTTTGGCGGTTCCACCAGATTTGGCACCACTACCAAAATTGGCAGACTTAACTGGAGATGTTCCAGTCACGTGGAAATTCCTAGGGAAAATTTGAAGGAAGCATAAATTTTGTATTTTTCGACCAATTTTGGCTCAAGAAGAGTCATTCCTAGATGATTTTGATGCTTTGATCATGATGTTGTAGGTTGCAGAGGAATTGGAGCACTTCTGTAAGTGTTTTTTCCACTTTGAATATTAAAGAAGCCTAGGGCCACCAGGAGAGGAGGTCATGCCTAGATCAGCTGAAGACCATTTTCAGAGCTTGAAGAGTCTATTTTGAGGTTTTTGGGTCTTCTGAATCTAATGGAGCATGTTTCAAAGCCATTGGATCAATTTAGATGCATGTAATCAAACAATTGACCATTAATCCCAAGAGGGCCTAGCTAGTTGAAGCAAGTCCATGGAGATGTAGCCCAGGAGGGGTGAACTATGTTATCAACTATTGTGTAATGTGTTTGTTTTGTGTTATTTATCTACATTTTATTTTTTGTACATGAGTTTTTAAAAGAAAATTAACTCATAAATTTCTCATAAAAAACACTTAAAACTTGACACATAAACCCCTTCACAATTGGCTAACTTCAGAAAATCCTAAACACATTTTATTTAAATGATGAGGGAGCTAGCACAGCAAAACTAGTTTTCCCATATTCAAATCAAGTTGGTAACAGAGCATAGTTTAACTCATTTTAGCCAAGGTTAACTAGAAGAATTAGCTATTGGTTTTGAAATTGTGCAAGGATAATTTAAATGTGTGCAAGGTTATGTCTGTGAAGAGAAGGTCAAGATTGAGAGCTCAGTTCTCAAATCACATCAAAGAATATTTTTGTACATTGCAAGTGTGATGGTAGCTTCCTTAAGCACTATTTCTAGTCAATCTTATTTAGCAAAACTCTTTGATAAAGAGATGTTGAAGAAGCTCTACATCATGAATGATATGGTGAGCAAGAGATGTATGAAGATAAGAGGGAGAGCATTATACTTCAAGAGAAGTTGATTGCCATGAAGGAGGAGAAGCATGAACTTCTTTAAAATATGCATGAGGTGGAGACTCAGCTCCATATTGAAAATGAAAAAATAGCAAGGTTGCATGAGATGGAAACTCAAATCCATGATGTCAAGGAAACCTTCGCCAAGCATGCGCTTGTAAAAGAGGTATGCAATTCAAGTTAATCCTCAATTTCTTCTCAGGATGAATGTGTAGGTGCTTTTGAAAGACACATTAGAGGAATAGCATCCAAATTATTGATGAAAATGGGCTATGAAGATAAAGGATTGGGAAAACATGCACAAGGCATAGTTGAGACAATTGTTTTTGAGGAAAGGCCTAAGTATTTGGGTCTTGGTTGTGGACAACATGTTGGAGAATGGTCCAAATCCAAGGAGGCACATGAATGTGTTCCAAGAATAAATTTCATTGCATGTTCATTACCTTAATCTTGTGAAGTTTGTGTTCATTAGGAATCCAAAATTTTTACACCCACTTTGCAAGAAGATGCTCATAAGCATGCAGCTAAATAGAATGGAAAACAAGAAGATGTTGAAAGCTCTAAAGTCATTGAAGCCCTTGTTGGTATTCCAAAGAGAGTCGCTACCTCATCAAATTCACCTCCTCAAGAAGGAGACAAACGTGAATTTACAAGATATAAATATGCCTTTAATCAAGTTGCTTTTGATTATGATAAACATGGTAAATCTTCACATAAGATCTGGAGAGATTTTGAATGTTATTTTTGTGGTTTGAATAACCATATTGTTTCAAGATGTTGGAATAAAAGAGCCATACACATGAAACTTTCAAATCAAAGGAGGCAGAAAGCCAAAGGTCCATTGGACAAGGAAAACCATGATGAAAAAAAGTTGCAATTTTTTTGCACTCATTTCCATAAGCAAGGTCATCTTGTAGATAAATGTTGGACTTTGTATCCAACAAGTCATCCACGACATTTGAAGAAGGTGGAGAGATATATTAACAATAATGGAAAAAAATATTCCATAATATATGTGGGTCAGGATGATTCACATGATGATGTGAAACTGAAAGAAGCACCATTGAAATGGTTTGGTAAGAGATGGTTAGATTTATTATCAAATTAAGGTCTTTCATGTATTCTGATGATTGATTCATTTCTTTTCCAAGTGAATGCATGTTGCATGTTTACTCCAGGAAGGTGTTTGAAAGGGAGAATAATCGTCAATTTATTGTAAAAAACATGTGCAAAAATTTTGTTTGACTTGAGAGTCAGTTGTTTGAAGAGGCATGTTTTCTCGACTTGTGTTTGGCCGATATCTTGTACACCAAGATGTAAGAGTACATGGAAATGTTCACATGATGTGAAATTTATTGCTTTGAAGGAGCAAAATGATATTTCATCAAGTTATGTTTCTTGCATGATGTGTTTTTCAGGTTGATGGTTGTGTTTGTGACGAGATGTCGCAGGATTTTGGAAAGGTCCGCCCTTGAGCGAGAGGCACATGATTAGCCTTCATTCTAAAATCATGGCATGAGAAGCATGTCAATACAAGAGGATGATGGAAATAGGGACAATATGTCAAATAATTTGCAGCAAAAAATTTTGCATCCATTGTATATCATTTGATGTGTTGACGCCAAGAAGCGAAAGAGATGGAAAATGCATTCTTCCAGATGTGGAATTTTGAACCCTGGAGGTAAAAAGAATGGTCATTTATTTTCTTGTTATTACTGATTTGGGAACTCATTGTTGTAGTTCACTCAGATGGGCTTAACTTGGGAAAGTGATTTCCAAGGAGAAGCTTGCATCGAATGCATGTTTGTGCAAAGGAGAAACATGATCCTCAGTGGGAATGCCATTAGTCAGTTTTCCAAGCACCAAGGGATCGCTTTGGTATAGAAAAGTTTTTTATCAGTCAGCAAGAAGCCAACAAGTGTTGGATTAGTTCAGCAGCAAAAGGTGGACATTGGTTGAAGCGCCAAGCTATTTGCAAGGCAAGGCATGTCAGTGAACCCAAGTGGTTGTCATGTAGATTTTTCCGAGTAAAATCAAGATGATATAACTTGGGAAAGAGAGGAGTATTCAACTCTTATTAGATAACCAGATTTTGTGGGTCCAAAATCCTATCAATGGGAAGGAGTGATTGGAATCTGGATTAGCGGCAAAAATTTGGCAAAAAACATCAAAATGCTCATAATCACACCAAACTAGAACAACTGGATTGGGCCCATCCCTAGGAATCTAGCGCACTTTGTTTCACTCAAAATAGAGTCTATATGAGGAAGTTAGAGCCCGATGATCATCGTGTCAAACAAGAAAAAAAAATGGTCAAACAGGGTCAAAGGCTAAAATTTTGGGTTTTCCTCCATTTAACCTAATGACATAATGACATCTATCGAGCTATGATTGGTCGGATCTCTAGGCTGATTTGCTTTAATTTTAAGCCAATGGGGAGAGGACACGTGGCAAGCCCGGAGGCCGCCATGTGCCCCCCTCCAAGGTCGAACTTATGGTAAAGTCAATGGTCAAAACATTTTATTATACGAAAGGTTCGAATTTCAAATCTTTTATTAAGTCCAAAGTTCGAATCATATTATATGGTTGAAATTTATTATACCAAGGTTTGAATTTCAAAGGTATCAAAGGTTGAATTTTTAACGTATTTTCAAAGGTGGATGCATATTTTATTATGAAAATAGTATACAACGACAGAAGGTTGGAGGTCGGGGTTCAACCCCACGACCTTCCCCAAGTGTTACCACCATGCCAGCAGAGTAGTTTTTACACTACAATGACTTCAACATATATTTCAATGCGTATATTTTGAATGGCGGGGTAAGGAGGGGGATAGCCCCGCAAGTTAGCCCCCTCACCATATGACTGCATCCCAATGACTAGGAGCGGAGCAGAGTTTTAATAAGTGCGGAGATTAATTTAAGTAGGGTTTATTCATCCATAAATCATGGTTTAAGCGCTTAATCCAAATTTAATTTCGATTTTTTAAAAACACACTTAGAGAGCTAAAAAAAAGTTAAACTCCATTTATGTTTAATTAAACCTGAATTTAATTATGCGGAGGTTTTGGCAGTTCCGCCAGATTCGGCGTCACTACCAAAATTGGCGGACTTAACTGAAGATGTTCCAGTTTTATTGGAGATTCCTAGGGAAAATTTGAAGGAAGCATAACTTTTGTATTTTTTGAACAATTTTGGCTCAAGAAGAGTCATTCCTAGATTATTTTTATGCTCTGAGCGTGATGGTGCAGGTTGTAGAGGCGTTGGAGCACTTTTGTAAGTGTTTTTCCATTTTGAAGATTAAAGAAGCCTAGGACCACCAGGAGAGGAGGTCATTCCTAGATCAGTTTAAGACCATTTTCAGAGCTTGAAGAGTCTATTTTGATGTTTTTGGGTATTATGAATCTAATGGAGTAGGTTGCAAAGCCAGTGGAGCAATGTAGGTGCATGTAATCAGAAAATTGACCATTAATCCCAAGAGGGCCTAGCTAGTTGAAGCAAGTCCATGGAGATGTACCCCAGGAGGGGTGAACTCTGTTATCAACTATTTTGTAATGTGTTTGATGTGTGTTATTTATCTGCATTTTATTTGTTTTACATGAGTTTTTAAAAGCTAATTAACTCATACATTTCTAATCAAAAACACTTAAAACTTGACACATAAGCCCCTTCAAAATTGGATAACTTGAGACGATCCTAAACACATTTTGATTTAAATGATGAGAGAGCCAGCACAACCAAACTAGTTTTCCCATATTCAAATCAGAGCACTTCCATTTTTGAGCTTAACATTGAGCACCTGATCAAGACTTGAAATTTACGTTTACGTGTTATTACCATATGACCTAGTCCATTTACTGTACATGTATCACATTAAAAAGAGTCCATGTGTGTGTGAAAAAAGCGTTGTGTGGGATGGAGGTGTGCATAAGAAGTGTGTCGAGGGGTAATGTGTGCGGAGGAAGGAACATGTGGAAGAGACATCCACACATTCCACACAACATGTCTTGCTAAAAAATCTGACACGTGTTGAAATTTGCAACAAGAAATAATGAAATTGGCATCCAGAAACAACACATACACTGGTGTGGGATCACAAGTCACACAGTTATGGGTCCTAGCGATACATTAGTGTGCAAGGAAATTTATTAAATAAATTGGAAAATTAATTTTAATCTTATCTCATAACAACTTGTAATAGTTAACTAAGTTTGATAGACTTAGTTAGCTCAAGAATTTTGAGTTGAGGGTCTACGGATAGGCATGTGGAGTGATTTTATTATTAACAGGGTCTAGTTGCAGTTGTAGCACTACTGTAGTGTGGGTGGGATCAATTAACTCGCATTAATTGAGTTAAAATCAATTTAACTAGTTCTAACTGTTTAATGAGCTAGTGGAAGATAAAGTGAATTAAAATAGATTTAATTCACTAGTAGTGATCTACCAAGTAACTCATGATTCACTATTTATAGCTACATGCATTCTAATTCTGGTGGATGTCCAGTTGAGACAAAGGTTCAAGGATAGTAAACTATTAGTTTTATTTTAGGCAAACTGCCCAGGTGTAGTTATAAAACCATGGGAAGCCCATGCTAGATTGTGCAATCAAGGAAGGTTGAATTTCCTATTTAATATGGGTTTAATTCTCTAGGGATTGCGTAAGCAGGGTAGGCTGAGGGTAGGATGATAATTAGCTATGTGTTTGTCCAATTTTTCCTATATCAGTGTGAATCAATTGGTAGATTGTATGAGGTAGTGGTGATCACAAATACATTGTATTGTTTCATGATTCCTTGGTTGATTATACAATAAAGATGGAGGGGTTTTGAGCAGTTTCTTTCCCCGCGAATATCTGTTGTTGTGTATTGATTTAATTTTTTTTTTTACTTGCATGTGATTGAGAGATCATGTTTTATATTCCGCAAATATAGTAGAAGGATTCAGTGTTTTGCTTTAGTACATTGCATGATCGGATTGAATCCATTGGTGTAATTTATACATGTTATCAAAGCGCTAGGAATCACAATAGTGGAGGAGAAATTGAGTTTGTGTTGAAAATTATTCAAATTTGCAGGTACTTTCTTTGGAGTTATAAAAGGATCAAGATGTCTTTCAATGGCTTGATACTCGAATATGCACTGGAGGGCAGTTCGAATTATATTGCATGGAACAACGGGATGGAGGTAGTGTTGGAGGAAAATGGGTTGAAGGAATTCACAGATAATGATATTCCCAAGCCCACAACAGCAGATGCCCAACTTCTTGATGCATGGCTGAAGAAGTTAGCAAAGGCGAGGAGGATCTTGTTAGAGGGAGTTCGAGATCATATTGTCTCGAGTCTCCATGGAAAGGAAACTCTATATGCTATGTGGAAGGCCTTGAAAGATCGATTTCAACGGAGCAGTGACCACATAAAATCGACACTCAAGGACAAGATCAGGAAAATCAAAATGGAGAAGGACGATACAATCCAGAAATAATTGACCAAGTTCACTCAATGTCGAGATGATCTTGGAAGTGTTGGGATTACTGTAGCTAATGATGACTTGGTGAGCCTAGCACTTCTAGGCCTTCCCAAGAGCTGGCATAGTTACCAGGACTCTGTGAATGGGGGGGAGAAGTTACCAATTTTGGAGCGAATTTGGTCAGATGTGGTACAAGAAGAGTTTCGGCAGAATACCAGGGATGGATCCTCATCCAAGACTGATGATGAGGAAAATTGTGCCTTGGTTGGTAAGGCAAAGAAGAGGAAGGGGAGGAATTCCCATTCCAAATCTAAGGCCAGCAAAGAAGGCAAGAAGCATGACATGTCAAAGGTGAAATGTTTTCACTGTCATGATCATGGACACTATGCCACAATTTTTTCACAAAAGAAGAACAACAACAAAAAGGCTCCAGGAGCTGCAGCGGGTGAAGCTTTGGCATCACAGTTTGAGTTGGAATTCTCTCTCATTGCATGCATGGCATCAACTGTTATGAGATCTATGTGGTACTTGGATAGTGGAGCATCTTTCCACATGACGGGAAACAAAGAACTCTTTAGTAGCTTGGAGGAGAAGGATATTTAGATGCACATCGAGATGGGTGATGATGAGAGGTATAGCGCTACCGGGATTGGTACACTTACTTTCCAGAGACAGTCAGGTAAACCTTTCATATTAAAAGATCTCATGCATGTACCAGGCTTTAAAAATAATTTAGTTTCAGTTTCCATGTTGGAGGATCTTGGATATGATGTGGTTTTCAGTGAAGGAAAGGTTTTCCTTCGTAACAAAGCCACAACACAGGTAAAGAGGATTGGGGTTAGTGTAAAGAACCTCTAAAAACTTGATGTATATGGTTGCGTAGCATTGAGCAATAAAGAAGGGAATATGGTGAGTCAGGATACAGGTGAGTTATGGCACGGGAGATTAGGCCTTTTACACCACAGTACTCTGAGGATCATGCAGCATATTTCTACAGGTGTTCCAAAGGGTACTCTTGCGCAGATAGACACATGCAAGGGATGTACCATGGGGAAGTATACTAAGGGCACATTTCATGAGAAGGAGAACCGAGCAGCGGAAATCCTTAAGAGAGTTCACTCAGACGTGTGTGGGCCATTCTCTATGCCTTCCACAACAAAGCACATGTAGTATGTGATTTTTATTGATGATTTTTCTAGAAAGTGTTGGATCCTCTTTCTGCAAAAGAATGATCAGGTGTTCTCCAAATTTTGTGAGTTCAAAGAACTAGTAGATAAATATACAGGGAAGAAGGTGAGGGCTCTAAGTAGCGACAATGTTGGTGAGTATATCTCTAATGAATTCAAGAAATTTTGTGCCAAGGAACGAATTCAGAGAGAATTGATTGCACCTCATAACCCACAATAGAATGGGGTTGCGGAAAGAAAGAACAGAACAATTGTGGGAGCAGCACGAGCTATGTTACATGGTCAGGGCTTACAGTTGCATCTGTGGGTAGAGGCATGCAACACATCGGTATTTGTGCAGAACCGGAGTCCTCATCGAATAATTGGCATGAGTACACGAGAGGAGGCTTTTTCAGGTAAGAAAATGGATGTTTAATATTTTAAAATTTTTGGCTCATCTGTCTATTGCCATGTGACCAAAGATGCCAGGAAGAAGCTAGAACCAACAACAGAGGTTGGGATATTTGTGGGGTACACTGATACTCCCCACAACTATCGGGTGTATTTGTCAGCTAACAAGATGACAGTTATCAGGAGAGATGTTAGATTTGATGAGGAGAAATCCATGCAATTGTCCCTTGAGAGGGAGCTTAATTTGCATGCAGATCAGGAACTCTTAGTTCCAAAGGATGAACCTCAGGATGTGGTGCAGCCACAAGATGAGGATCATGGAGTGGCAGAAACCACTCATGCAAAGCCATCCACAAGAAATGGTAGGAAGCGCACCAGAGAGGCTGACATATTTATGCTAGATGCGACAAAGCATGTAGGAGAACCTACATCATAGCCAGGCAGAGAAGGTCCCCAGATAGGTACACTGGATACATGGCTCTTATGAGCGAGTGTATTGCGAAAAAAGCATCCTCTTTTGAGGAAGCAATGCAGCAGCCAACATGGGTTGATGCCATGGTTGAGGATTACCACTCCATTATCAGAAACAGTGCATGGGAAGTGGTCCCAAGACTAGTGGGGAAGTCAGTGGTTGGATCTAGGTGGATCTACAAGGTGATGCAAATAGAGACCTCCAGGAGGAGGAAATTTCAAGGCAGATGGGTAGAGGGAGTACATGTAGTTATACCTCCAGGTGTGAGGTGGGAAAATGTGCAGATATGGTCCCAAGAATAAATTTGGGCAGGGTCCACTGAGATGGTGTGTCTCATGGATTGAACCTGGCTACGGGGAGCCCATAGTATAGCAGTAGCAGGAAGGATCAGTTATATTGATGCAGTCATATTTCAGTAGGAAAGAAATCAGAGTGACATGTGTCGAATACTGGAGCGCAGATCAAAGTTGGATGCAGTGCATAGTGCATGGATGCGGATGTCAGCAGTGTAGGGAGTCCAATAGACTTGTGCAGTAGCTAGAAGCAATTAGAATAATTTGATGACAGATGCATTATACTGATTTATTTGTTTGGAGGCTATTCGGTTTCAGGAGAGTTGCATGTGTGAACAACACTAGAGCAGTGTTGCATGCAAGAACATTCCAAAGGTACTGGATCAGGACAGATTTATTCCTTTCTTGTTGAGAGGGAGTGTTGAAATTTGCAATAAGAAACACTGAAATTGGCATCCAGAAAAAACACACACACTGGTGTGGGATCACAGGTCACACAGTGATGGGTCCTAGCGATACATTAATGTGCAAGCCAATTTATTAAATAAATTGGAAAATTAATTGTAATCTTATCTCATAACAACTGGTAATAGTTAACTAAGTTTGATAGACTTAGTTAGCTCAAGAATTTAGAGTTGAGGGTCTAAGGATAGGCATGTGGAGTGATTTTATTATTAACAAGGTCTAGTTGCAGTTGTAGCACTACTGTAATGTGGGTGGGATCAGTTAACTCACATTAATAATTTAAAATCAGTTTAACTAGTTCTAACTATTTAATGAGCTAGTGGAAGATCAAGTGAATTAAAATAGATTTAATCCACCAGTATTGACCCACCAAGTAACTGATGATTCACTATTTATAGCAGCATTCATGCTAATTCTGGTGAATATCCAATTGAGACAAAGGTTCAAGACTAGTAAACTATCAGTTGTATTTTAGGAAAACTGCCCAGGTGCAGTTATAAAACCATGGGAAGCCCATGATGAATTATGAAATCAAGAAAGGTTTAATTTCCTATTTAATAGGGGTTTAATTCTCTAGGGATTGTGTACGTAGGGTAGGATGATAATCGTCTATGTGTTTGCCCATTTTTTCCTAGATCAGTGTGAAGCAATTGGTAGAGTGTATGAGGTTGTGGTGATCACAAATACATTGTATTGTTTCATGATTCCTTGGTTGATTATACAATGAGCAGTTGTTTTCCCCGGGAATATCTGGTGTTTTGTATTGATTTAATTCTTTCTCTTACTTGAATGTGATTGAGTGATCGTGTTTTATATTCCTCAAAAATAGTAGAAGGATTCAATATCTTGCTTTAGTACATTGCATGATCAGATTGAGTCCATTGATATAATTTCTACATGGTATCAGATTTTTGTTATAGATTTTTTACAACACAATGCATACATACAGTATTCCTGTATTTGTAGTTCTACTTGGAAATATTTTCATCCTATGTGGAAATTGGAAAAACTCCACGAAGACAATTTCAAGCATTTGGTGGATTAAATCAATATCTTTCTCTCAATGAAATCTTGCGTGAGAAAAAGATCCATAAATACTTGTATTCATGTAGGATCATATTATTGGTTCCACAACATTTTCAACGATTAGTGACTTAACCAATCAATTGGAAAATTAAATAGCACGAAGAAGTGACTTTTACTTTTAATTAAAATTTACTCACAATTTGACTGGCACAATTGTATATTCTACACAAATAAATATCTTAAAACGAATAAACTTTATAGGTACATTATATCATATAGCACAACATAGACCCCTTCCCAATACGTCTTTTCTCCTTGAATTTTTCGTTTTAACAAATTGGCGGCTACTCTTCAAGATTGAAGTATCGAAATTATTCATTTTTGAGCATGTATTATGGGTTAGATCTTCAATCCCAAAATCTCTTGTGAGAACAAGTCAAAAAAGATGTAAAAATATCAAGGACTAATTAGGCTAGATCCAACACCTGGTGTCAGCTAAGATGGCATGTAAAAACCATACCCCATCAGAAAATATTTGATTGGTATTAGCATTGCATGAGGTTGTTCCTTAGTCACAAGAGATGCTCAAACTTGAACCTATCACACCATGAAGTCTCCTTCTAGGACTAATAAATTCAACATGTCTTCAAGCATCCAAATATTCATGACTATGGCACAAAGTCACTATTTATTCTCCTCAACAAACTACACTTGTCATCACCTAACCATTTCCATGACACATGACCGCTAATATTTTAAAGTGAAAGTTATCTGGCTTTCATTGTTGGTAGAACATATAGCAATCCCCTAATTTCCACAATATGTCTTTTTGTCTTGGGTTATTTTTCATATGCTTGCCAAAATTTCCACATTAATGATTGTTTTTGTATGATTTATATGGTGTGGAGGGGAGAATGTGTGCGGAGGGAGAAACATGTGGAAGATACATCCACACTTTCGCACCTTCCACATAACACTTCTTGCTAAAAATTATGACAAAATGCAGATAAACAATATTCATTTATTTGTCGTTCTACTTGGAAATATTTATATCTTGGAATAACTTTGCAAAGATAATTTCAAGAATTTGGTGGATTAATGTTTTTTGGAATGCGAATTTCATTGAGTTGGAATTTCAATTTCAAATCAACATTTGCACTAAATTATACTTGATGTTAATTGAAAATATTAATAGCATTACAAACGAAGTCAAATAATTCCACATATGTGATCAGGAGCTCAAATCTGAGCTTGGGAAAAGAGCTAAAAAAATGAAGTGCTCAAATTGACTTGGAACCTGAGTGACCAGATAGGCCTCGGAGATACGATCCCAACGCCATGAACGGCACTCAAATCCGTTACCGTATGAAGAAGTTGTTGCACTTTGAAATCGCCCAATAACCTTCAATTTTGAAAGGGAATTTTTTTTAATATTATGTGTTGGGATAATTTTATTTTTTATTAAGGTTTAATTAATTAATTAAATTATATAGTTATTAATATTTATATGGTTTTTATTAATCATATATTATATTACTAATTATATGTTTTAATTAATTATTAAAAAAAAAATTAAACCTTATTAAAATCTAAATATTAAAACCACATGTATATTAATACAAAGTCGAAATATGAAAAATGTTTCAAAAACCTACATGTCCTAAAGTTCACGGTTTAATATTGTTACGTGGCAAGGTTCTTTATGGCGGAGCGGATTGTTTAAATCATGGGGGCCAGCCCCTTTCCCACAGAACCACGTGATATAACCCAGAGCTATACATTTGAACCGGCGGGTAAGGTGGTTCTGTCAACGGTCACGTGGAGAGCGGAGTTTTAATTGCACGAATTTTTATGATATGGTCCAATCTTATCAACTCCGCGTTTAACTCCAAGCTTTTAAACTGAATTCCGACAGGCGCGGTCACATGATCCCTGTGGACCTTATCCTCTAGCCCTCAATGATGGCGGAAGATTCGGCGAAGCGCCCAACGTTAGCGCCGGCGCTAAATTAGCGGGCTCATCTGGCAGTGCTCCCACATTTGGAGGAGCTTTTTTAGCCCTAATTGGGCAAAACTTGTACAGGTCATAACTTGGGCTAGGAGAAGCCAAATGGAGCGAATTTTTTTTTGATTTTGGGTCTCTTTGACCTTATGGACTCATTGGCATAGGTTTCATAGCCAACAGAGGTCGTTTTCAGGTTTTTTTTCTTCGGGGAAGTTCCAGGAGCCACTAGGGCCATATCAGTTTAGGAGATGCATTGGGATATGTGCAGCCATTGAATGTGAAACGAAGGTCATTTATGACTATATTTTGTGTTCTGAGTCCATTTCTACAGCTCTTTTTTCCTGTTGAGGCATTCTTCACCTCTAATTTCTTCATGGAAGCTTTCAAGGCCACCAGGGCCATTTCAGTGCTTGAGCTGTTTGGGGGTTGTATTCATCTGTTTTTGGTGATTCAAAAGCCTAATTCTGATGTCTTCGACATTCTGAGTCCATTGGAAGAGGTTTAAGAACCATTTGAGGTCATATTCACCTCTAATTTCTTCATATAAGTTTAAAGGGCCCTCAGGGCCATTTGAAGAAAGTACTATTTAAGGTACAATTTCACTGTTTAGTGCTTGGGGAAGAGCATTCTTAGCTGTTTCCTATCTTCTGATTCTATTTTTACAGTAATATTTTCCTTTAGAGGCATTTATTTACTTTTATTAGCCTTTGCAGCTTTCTTAATACAAGAGGACGAGCCCATTTTGGGAGGCTTGGTCCAGCAGATGTAGCCCAGTAGGGGTGAACTACTTCATCATCTTTGTGTCATTATTTGCTGAAGATATCATGTTAAAAAAATCTGATATAATGTGTTAAACAGCAAATTTAAGTAACTTTCCTTCACACATAAACACCTAAATAACTGCTCAAACTTATTTGTTTTATTCCGCAAGACATCAAGCTTCAAGCATGAGTATTTTAATGACATCTAAGGGTTTACTTCATAGTTAACCTTGGAGTTGTTTGCACATTTAAAATTATTGAAAATGGATACCTTGCACCCTTTATTCAAGTACATTCCATTTTCAGATCAGATGGTATCAGAGTAGGTTTTTGCTGTTTATATGCTCTAGGAAAAGTTATATAAACTATAGACAGAGTTTGAAGTAATCCAGGAAGCCTTCGAACCGCTTTTGTTATACAATTACGTAGTAGATAAATTCTACTTCAGTCAATCTCTGGTTTAGTTTATATTTGAGCATGTTTGTAATCAACCTTGACTATTTTATTGTGTGCATGAGTTTGCTTGAGCTCATTTTGGGATAGTTGGTGTTAACCCTCTCCAAGAGTTGAAGGCATTTGGTCAACAGCTTGTCATTATTGAAAGCTTTGAGAACTTTGTTTGAAGTTTCTTTTGTTATTTGACCATTTACATGATGTCAATTTCTTCTGCAAGTGAAGTTTCCTCCTTCACAAGGTTCTTCGATGAAGATATGAAGCGTGAATTCATTATATTGAAGGATATGGTGCAGATCCTGTTTGAGGATAGAAGAGAAAGCATGGAACTTCGTGAGAAATTGTTGGCCATGAAGCAGGAGAAAGAAGAAATTCTTCAAAGATTCCATGATATGGAGTTGCAGCTTCATCAAGCCCAAGAGGCTTTGACCAAGAACATGCGTGAGGAAGAGGTAACCATTCTAATGTGTCTTCAGTTTCCTCTTTAGAAAGACGTTTTTGTTCTTTCGAAAAGCATACAAGAGGAGTAGGATCCAAGTTATTGTTTAAAATGGGTTGTGAAGGCAAAGGATTATGAAATCATGCACAAGGCATGGTTGAACCCCTTTCTGTTGAGGAACAACCCAAGAACCTTGGTCTTGGTTATGTACAATCTAATGGCGAAGACTCCAAAGTCATGAAGGCATGTGAGGCTAATGCAAAGAGAATTTTTGTTCCAAGTTCCATGAAGAAAATATGTCAAATTTGTTTTAAAGATGAATGCCATTGCTATAAGCCTTTGTTGCAGCAAGAAGATGGTAGACATGCAGCTTATGGAAAGCATGCAATTTTAGGCAGTTTTCAAGACAAGAACGATGATGTTAGTCTACAATTGAAAGTTGGAGCCTCTACTAGTTCACCTCCTCATGGAGACAAAAAGGATGAACATGCAAAGCAGCATAAGAGGTATAAATCTTCTCATGATCAATTTGATTGTGTTTCTGCAAGGCATGATAATTTTACATGCTTTAATGGAAGAAATAATTCTTGTACATATTGTGGTCGATTTAACCATCATGTTTCGAGATGTTGGATGAGGAAGAAGGCACACAAGAAGAAGATGAAGCAAAGACTACCTTCAAATAAGGTGCATAAGATTTGCACTTTTTTCCAAAAGAAGGGACATGTTGTCTCTCATTGTTGTACTTTGCAAACTCGTCATCCCACGCACATGCAGCAAGAGGACAAAAATATTGGCGAAGGTGGAATCATGGATTCCATTATTGATGTGGAAAGGGAAGTTTCACATGAGAAAAAGTTGCAGCAGCAAAAATCACCATGGAAGTGACTTGGTGAGAAGTGGATGGACTTCTTGACACAGTAAGACATACTCCTTTTGTACGTATGAAAATTTCGGATGTATGCATGTATTTTATGCTGTAATATCTTGTTTGTTTTGAGCCACCTTAGATCATTGATCAAGGCAGCATTGTACAGTTTCATTCTGTAAATTTCTCGCCAGAAATTTTTGTGTGAGAGCAAGAAAGACAGCAGTGGACGGTTGTGGACAAGTGCATTTAGGAAGGGAAATGTCAAATTCTTTCCATTTGTGGTTCAATTTTATTTTCTTTGCAAGGCAAAAAATTTTGAAGGGCTGAAGAGAAGAGGATTTTTATTCTCTCATTTTTTGTACTACAGTTCAGTTCACCATTTCAGTAAGCTTTTGGGGACCAAAAGCCTCTCATTTGGGAGGTGTGATCAGGAGCTCAAATCTGATCTTGGGAAAAAAGCTCAAAAATGAAAGTGCTAAAATTGACTTGGAGCCTGAGCGAAGGGATAGGCCTCAGCGATACGATCCCAACGCCATGAACAGCACTCAAATCTATTACCGTATGAAGAAGTTGTTGCACTTTGAAATGGCCCAATAACCTTCAATTTTGAAAGGGAATTTTTTTTAATATTATGTGTTGGGATAATTTTATTTTTTATGAAGGTTTAATTAATTAATTAAATTATATAGTTATTAATATTTATATGGTTTTTATTAATCATATATTATATTACTAATTATATGTTGTAATTAATTATTAAAAAAATTAAATTTAAACCTTATTAAAATCTAAATTTTAAAACCACATGTATATTAATACAAAGTTAAAATATGAAAAATGTTTCAAAAACCCACATGTTCTAAAGTTTACGGTTTAATATTGTTACGTGGCAAGGTTCTTTATGGCGGAGCGGATTGTTTAAAGCATGGGGGGCAGCCCCTTTCCCACAGAACCACGTGATATTACCCAGAGCTATACATTTGAACCGGCGGGTAAGGTGGTTCTGTCAACAGTCACGTGCTGAGCAGAGTTTTAATTGCACGAATTTTTATGATATGGTCCAACCTTATCAACTCCACGTTTAACTCCAATTTTTTAAACTGAATTCTGATGGGCGCGGTTACATGACCCCTGTGGACCTTATCCTTTAGCCCTCAACGATGGTGGAAGATTCGGCAGAGCGCCCAACGTTAGCGTCGGCCCTAAAGTAGCGGGCTCATCTGGCAGTCCTCCCACATTTGGAGGAGCTTTTTTAGCCCTAATTGGGCAAAACTTGTACAGGTCATAGCTTGGGCTAGGAGAAGCCAAATGGAGTGAATTTTTTTTTTGATTTTGGGTCTCTTCGACCTTCTGGACTCATTGGCATAGGTTTCACACCAACAGAGGTTGTTTGCAGGTGTTTTTTCTTCAGGGAAGTTCCAAGAGCCACTAAGGCCATATCAGTTTGGGAGTTGCATTGGGATGTGTGCAGCCATTAAATGTGAAACGAAGGTCATTTATGAATATATTATGTGTTCTGAGTCCATTTCTACAGCTCTTTTTTCCTGTTGAGGCATTCTTCACCTCGAATTTCTTCAGGGAAGCTTTCAAGGCCACCAGGGCCATTTCAGTGCTTGAGTTGTTTGGGGGTTGTATTCATCTGTTTTCGGTGATTCAAAAGCCTACTTCTGTTGTATTCGACATTCTGAGTCCATTGGAAGAGGTTTCAGAACCATTGGAGGTCATATTCACCTTGAATTTCTTCATAGAAGTTTAAAGGGCAATTAGGGCCATTTGAAGAAAGTACTGTTTAAGGCAATTTCACTATGTAGTGCTTGGGGAAGAGAATTCTTAGTTGTTTCATATCTTATGATTCTGTTTTTACAGTAATATTTTCCTTTAGAGGCATTTATTTACTTGTATTAGCCTTTGCAGCTTTCTTAATACAAGAGGACAAGCCCATTTTGGGAGGCTTGGTCCAGCAGATGTAGCCTAGGAGGGGTGAACTGCTTCATCATCTTTGTTTCATTATTTGATGAAGATATCATGTTAAACAAATCTGATATAATGTGTTAAACAACAAATTTAAGTAACTTGCCTTCACACATAAACACCTAAACAACTGCTCAAACTTATTTGTTTTATTCCGCAAGACATCAAGCTTCAAGCATGAGTATTTTAATGACATCTGAGGGTTTACTTCATAGTTAACCTTGGAGTTGTTTGCACATTTAAAATTATTGAAAATGGATACCTTGCACCCTTTATTCAAGAACATTCCATTTTCAGATCAATATGTCTCACCAATTCAACATTATGCTTAACACATGAATTTAAAAAGTGTACCTAATCAAAGCAGACTTGTTAGGCAAGTAAAAACATGACAGTTTAATGATAGCTTTGGTTATAAGTCATGTAAAAAAATAGACAGTTCAATGATAGCTTTGGTTAGAAGGCATGTAAAAAACATGATAGTTCAATGATAGCTTTGGTTAGTAGGTAAGATTTATTAATAATTTGGTTTGATTTTATCCACCATAAGGTGTAGGTAGTACACACTTGATCAACAAAAGGATGTGATTGATCAATTACATCACAAACATTGAGAAAAATAGATTTGTAATATTGGAGATAACCATATCATCCTTCCAAGGTGACGTAGATACCAAGACAAGGTTATTCGTTGGTAACTTGATTTGTGGTTTGGTGGGTCAGAATTATGTGCATCCATGAATTGTGGAATCTAATTGCATACCAACATGATGATGGAGACAATAATCAAAATCATGGAATGGATATCCACAGTTTCACCTCTATTCTACCTAGTATTCTTATTGCATAGTCTACTTGTTTCAGTGTTCACTTTCTTGGCCTCAATGTTGCAGTTTAACTGCATAACTCCTTGTTAAAATTTCTTAATCAGTTCACAATTTATCAATCTAGATAGTTTCAAGTAGTATTATTCTTATATAATAATCTTCAAAAAGTGTTATCGAGATTTATTCCAAAAACATGTGTGAACTTTGTAAATTTACGAGATTCAAGATTTAGAGTACCGATTTGTCACTTCAATTTTAGAATAATTGTTAAGAAAAATCTTTCTAATGATATTTTGAAAGAGTTATAATTGTTTATTTGGATATTTTCCATCAACTTTCAACATTATCATATTTAGAGTAACACTTCCTTCACATTTGAAAAGATATGTATTTAAACTGGGTCCTAGATCAGATTTCTCATCTTGTCCTGATGATGAACCAAACTGGCTAGTTCGAAATGCGTCGACAAAATCTACTTGAATGTGATTTTCACCGAAATATTTTATACACAAGACATGATTTATTATTATTAATAATTTGAGTATTTGTATTGTAACTATTGATATTGTGTTATAATTATTTATAATGTATTTTAATTAAACGATTGTGTTATCGGTTTTTATATACAAATTTACCTACATAATGCGTATATGGCAATTCATCGGTGTATTTCAATAAAATGCTTAAATTTATCTTTATAAATATTTTTACTGAGGTACCTACCTTGAAATGCCTAGGAAAATGAAAATATATGTCTATGAAATATTCCAATATTGGGCAGATGAAACACATTGTTGCATGTGGATTGCATGGTGACTCACCTCCAATGATTTGATGTGACACACATAATACAACCTAAGCTAATTCCTACCATCAATGCATTGTGCGTCTTGACTGAGAGAGTTGTGTCACTATGTCACATTATTTGTTTGAATGGCTTCGCGATGTCTAAATTTCAATCATCGCTATTGGAATTTTCATTTCAGGCATTCTTGATTGGGGTCTCCACAACTGCGGCGAGCTCTAACGCTAAGGCATATACTGTTCGAGTAGTTTTTCTTTTTTGATAATCTTATGGAATAAATGTGAGCAAAAATATCAGCGATCTATGATGACCATAAAACACATAAGCCAAGGGATCAAGAACAGTAATGTCTACAACAAGGCCTTAGTAATCTGGGCATTGTCTACCCACGCAACAAATTTTTCGTATGACATATTTTTGGTTATAATTCGCTTAAAAAAATTCAAAAAATCAGAATGCTAGAATGTTTGAATGGTTTTTTTATGTTGGAATGGATTCATCACCATCAAGAAAGACAGCCAAAATCCTGAAGTTTGACAACTTTAACCCAGATTTTCAAAATTTTCTACCAAATTTTATCATAATCTTACCATAATTTCCATTACTTTCTAGACTAATTTGTGAGTTCCTTAAACTACCCTATCTTTTAATAGTGGTGGATAACAGTGAAATCTAATCATGTTGATGAGGAATCCCTACTTCTATGGTAGACCAAAAATCCATCTTGATTGATCAACTGATCCCTCAACCTTTTTTCGATCATTCTCTATTGAGATCGACAACTAACAAACATATCGAGCTTCAAAATAGCAAGGGATTTAACTCCCTCAAGCCACCTGATATATCGTGTTCCCCCACCATCTCACTTACATGGTCGCACTTTATTTGATATCGAGTCGGTTATTAGAGGAGCGCCCCCAAAGCCATTATGCATAGGGCCCAATACCTAGTTTCAAAACTAGGGTTGAAAGTTGTTTTCACATTGTCGTATAATAATGGACTTAGCTACATAACCAAATATTTAAAATTATTTTTCTTTGCAAATAGTTACCTCATTGTCTCCATGGATGGAATGGTAAAATCTCATCCTTGTAAATCAACATCAATTTCCCTTCCTATGGTATATATTTGTCGGAGGCAATCCCAATAGGAGATTCCCCGATTGAAAAAATATTCCAAACTATTTGGGTAAAGCACAAAATTAATAATTCAATAGAAAATTAATTTTATTAATATATATATCTAAATTATATGGTTCATATAGTGTTCAAACGAATATATAGTCGTAGGTTTTTGAATCAAATAGTTTTTTCCAGTATATCTTGATTTGAACCTTGAAGAATAATACTTGATCACGAGTGTCAGTTTCACCTCATCGGGGACCGAATTAGACAATTTCACCACTGCCACTTTAGTAAATAATGATTACCTATCATTTTTATGCACTTACTCGACTTCTAACCTTCATCATCAAAGAAAATGAATTGAAATTATCTGCACTAATATTTGAAAGTCCATGTTTTTCATATTTGTATAAGGTTTGTGCGTATTCCAACCATTTTTCTCGCTCAATTGTTAAATCTAGTGGCTTATATCAGACATAATAGTCATTTAAATGCTTTGTATTCATCATATAATTAGATTTGTTATTTTTCTGTAAACGACATTGTAGATGTCGAAACTGGCTAATTATTACTAGATATTCTAAATTAGGCGGTCGATTATTCCAAATTGGAAAGAACTCGAATATTTTAAGGAATATTGAATGGGGGTGGCCATGTTGGTGGGAGGTATAGAGAAGGTTTCCATGTTGTTGAATATAGCAGTGGAATTTATCACCGTTGACACTAATGACTTCATTGCAAATTATTTTTTGGAACCAATTCGTCTGTCACACTTTATAGTTTCCCAATACATAGATTTTCTACTATGCACATTAACTAGATATATTAAGGTTTGAATATTTTCACTAAACTCTATGTTAGCCGAATTTGTTATTGTGGATAAGTGTGTGAAGGTGCGAAATTTATGGAATCGGAGGATTCAAATAAGAGACAACACTTAGAAATACTAAAACATTAATAAAGGAGAAAAAATCACAGACTTTACATTACATTGCAGACCCTTTCTTTGCTTGCATTGTAGGTTGAGGAAAATTAAAAATATATAGATTAGGAAAGAAGCTCTAGAATTATTTGCATGTGATTTTCATGCCTACACAGTTAATGGATGGTGGGAAGTCAGCGGTTCCTATCAGGAGGTCGACAGTGGCTGTCAAGAGGTCCGTGGCAGTCAACGTCAGTGTGGCTTTGTTTGGCTTCACACTTAACATTATCCCACTTGAAGCCAAATGAAGAGTTTTGAATCAAGTCACACTCCTACCATGCTTCTACATAACTCATATTTATTTCTTAGTAGAATCTTAGTGAGCATATCAAAAGGATTTTTATCTGTATGGATATTTTCCAAGGACAATTTTCCTTCCTACAACACATGTTGGATCCAATGGTACCTTAAGTCAATGTGCTTAGTTTTTTAGTGAAATGTTGGGTTTTTCACCAAGTGAATGACACTCTAAATATCACAATATAGCACATACTTGTCCTTATTTATTCTTATCTCTCCTAGGAATCATTGTATCCACAACATCTCTTTACAGGTTTCTAATGTAGCCATGTACTTTGCCTATATTGTAGAGAGAGCTATTATTCTTTAAAGCCTTGACACCCAAGATACCGTTGCACCTAGGAATGTATACAAATAACATGTAGTGGAATTTTTGGTGTCCATATCTCTAGCCATATTTGCGTTTGTAAATCCTTCAAGCACAGTCTCATTATGAGAAAAACATAAACAATAATGACTAATACCCCTGAGATGCCTCAAAATCCATTTTATTGTTTGACAATGTTGTTTTTATGGATTGGCAAGGAAGCTGCTCACTACTCCTGTTGAATATGCAATATTTGGTCGTGTACATACCATGGAATACATTAGGCTACCAACTCCTAAATCATAAGGAATATTTCTCATTTTCTCCTTCTCCTTGTCATCACTAGGACATAACTCAGTACTTAAATTGAAGTGGGTTTCAAGGGGTGTATTAACTGGTTTGGCATCCTTCGTATTAAACTTGTCAAGCACCTTCTTAATATATTTTTCTTGTGACAACCACAACATTTTATTTTTCCTTTCACGCATAATCCTCATGCCCGATATCTGTTATGTTGGACCCAAATCCTTCATTGCAAATTTTCTTCCCAAATCTTTCTTCAACCTATTGGTCATATTCTTATCATGTCCAACAATCAATATGTCATCCACATATAACAATAATATTACATACTTTCCTTGACCATACCTCTTGATAAAGACACAATGGTCAGCTTCCAACCTATCAAAACCATGTTCCAACATGAATGAATCAAATTTCTTATACCATTGTCAATGTGCCTGTTTCAAACCATAGAGGCTCTTCTTCAAATTTCCAACTAGGTCGTCTATGTGTTTTTCTATGAAGCCTTTTGGTTGGTCCATATAAATTTATTCCTCCAATTCACCATGAAGGAAATAATTTTTTACATCTAACTGTTCACATTCTAAATCTAAAGTTGCAACAAGACCAATAATGACTCTGATGGATGGAATTTTGACAACGGGTGAGAAAATATCAGTGAAGTCAATACCTTATTTTTGGGAAAATCCTTTCACCACCAATCTTGCTTTATACCTCTCCTTCTTTCCGTCGCATTCATGCTTAATCTTGTATACCCATTTGTTTTATAGAGTCTTTATACCTTTTGGGAGATTTACCAATTCCCAAGTTTAATATTCCACCAAAGAGTTCATTTCTTCTTTCACTGCTTTCTTCCATTCTTTAAAATGCTCAACTTTACAAGCCTCTCGAAAACAATTAGGATCACCTTCATATGTTAATAAAATATAGCTTGAAGGATGATACCTTTGTGAAGGCTTATGAGGCCTAGAAGATCTGTGAACCAACCATGGTGGTGCGTTATTAGGCTGAATCTCCAGTAAAGTTTCCTGCAAGGTTCCTTCTTCTTGATGTTTATCACTTTCCACTTTTTTTCCTTCCTTATCTTGAATTTGTTGTCCATTTTCTTGCATTGGTGGGATGTTTTCATATTGCTCTTCAAACCTGTCAATAAATTTCTTAACCTCCAACTCACCTACATACCTCTTAAACATTTATGACCCATTAAATCTAGCATCCCTACTTCTAATAAATTTATGTTTGACTGGATCTCGTAGACGATAACCAAATTCTTCCTCTACATATCCCAAAAAAATGAATTTCATAGATTTATCATATAGCTTAGTTCTATTTTCTTTGGGAATATGTACAAATGCTTCACATCCAAATATTTTCAAATGATAATAATTCAACTTCTTACCAGTCCAAACTTCTTCAGGAATTCCACCATCAAAGCTATAGTAGGAGATATATTTATAAGGTAACAAGTTGTACTTATTGGTTCTACCCAAAAATGTTTCTCCAAACCAGAATTTGATAACATACTCCTCACTTTCTCCATAATTGTGTGATTCATCCTTTCTGAAAAACCATTATGTTGAGGAGTACTCGACGCAGTCTTCTCATTATTTATACCACACTTATTACAGTATTCCTTGAATGTTTTTGAGAAATATTCACCACCATTTACTGTTCTTAGAGACTTAAGCAATTTGTTAGTCTCTCTTTCAAAAGAAACATGGAATTTTTGAAATATTTCAAGCACTTCACTTTTAATTTTCATAGGGTAGGCCCAAACCTTCCTAGATACATCATCTATAAATGTTATAAAATATGATGCTCCTCCTAATGACTTAAAATTAACAGGCCCAAATACATATGAGTGTATCAATTCTAACATTTTTTTCTTTTTGTC
The DNA here is from genome assembly GCA_034641835.2 of Pinus albicaulis. Taxonomy (NCBI): domain Eukaryota; kingdom Viridiplantae; phylum Streptophyta; class Pinopsida; order Pinales; family Pinaceae; genus Pinus; species Pinus albicaulis. The sequence continues at coordinate 4,644,216 of CM076574.1, read as the reverse complement.
ATAGCCACCTCTAAGGAATGAAACCTTTCTTTGTCTACCATATATACAATGCTCACAAAGATCAAGATTATAGGGTTTCAAACATGGCAGTAAATGTTTACCAACAAGGATTTTTAAGCCCTTCTCACTCATGTGACCCAAGTGCTTATGCCACAAATCTATTGAATTTCCTTCCTTTGTGACATCAGCCAAATATGATTTTCCTATCATTTACTTTAATGTATATGATGTTCATATCTTGGGTCCTTTGGGCATGATCAATGCTCCTTCGTTAATTTTCTAGCCTCCTTTTCCAAAGCTTGTGTAATAGCCTTCATCATCCAGTCGTCCCACAAATATTAAAATCATGTGCATTTTTGGTACATTCTGTTATCACCAAAATAGAACCCAAATAGGCTGTTGATCAGACTACCTCTGTGTAACTATTTCAAATCAATATTTTAGCTGAGGCTTAGCCTCCTCAGCCTAAGAGGGCTCTCTCAAGGATTTATGATATTTATTAATGATAATATAGATGGATAACTCTATCTTGGTTTTGTGTGTTTGTAGGTTGAAAGATGAAGGCTTGCTACCATTGGGCTATGGAGTCAACAAGTCAGTAGATTCAGTGGCAAGGTTTCTAGACATGGAAGCTGAGGCAAATGGGGTTTTTAAACAAATATAATTCACTCAAGAACATAGGTCAACACAGTAATTCCATTACTAAAGGAAGTCAAAGCATAGGGTTATAAATTCTGAGTAATAGAAATGGAATCTACTGCTAATGTTTCAAAGGTAATTTACTCACAAAATGCAGAAAAACACAGTCATCTCATTACTAAAGGAATTTAGAGCACATGGTTGTGAATTCTGAGTAATAGAAAATGAGATCTACTGCTAAACACAATAATTCCATTACTAAAGGAAGTCAAAGCACATGATTGTGAATTCTAAGTAATAGCAATGAAATTTACTACTAGGGTTTCAAAGGTAGTTTACTCACAAGATACAAGAAAGACACGGTCATCCCATTACTAAAGGAAGTCAGAGCACATGGTTGTGAATTTTGAGTAATAGTAATAAGATCTACTTCAAGTAATTAAAAGTAACATATAGATCAAGAAATCATTAAACCCTATGAGAAACTCAGATTTGTTCAGAAAAAACCTCTGTCTTGGAGATTTTATGAAGAGAAACCTCCTTCAGAATTCCAAAATACTTTTGCATGTGGCCAGAAACTGATCTTGAAAAAGACTTCTAAAACCAGAAAACAAAGTTTTTCCCTCAAGGACTTTCAACAGTTTCATAGCGCAAGTTAAACCATAAATTTCTCCCACCTCATAATGAATTTGACGAAACTGAAAGAGGTTTTTGTATTTTAGCATGTTAGGAAGAAAAACCTCTTTCATGTTTTAAAAATGATTTTTAATTTGCTCAGGAACCCCTCTGGAATTTGACTACCTAAAACAGAAAAACAGGGTTTTTTGCTGAAAAAGGTTGTTTCAGCCATTTCGTAGCGCGCTACGAAAATAGAAGTGTTTTCGTATTGCAAAACAGGTTTTTTACACTATCTGCACTACGAAAATTTGGTTTCATAGCTAATATAAAAAAATTCTTCAAAATGGTTGAAAATTTGACTTTCTAAACATGGTATGAGACACTTAAGGTATGAAATAAGGTCGTTGGACTTTATTTTGTAAATGAAAATGAGACTCTAACCCCTAAAAACTTAAAATGACTCAAGACCTACTTGAAAACATGACCAAATGAAGAGTTGACACAATGATGCTTTGAAAATTTAGGGTGTGATAACACATTCCTAACTTGTTTCAAAGATATATCTTCTCCATCCTTCATCTTGATCTATATATCTCCCACTCCAATAATACTGTAAAAATGATTGTTCCCCAAATGCACTCTACCATAATCACTAGGATTATATGCAACAAAACTATCTTTGCATGGGGTCACATGTTGAGATGCCCCAGATTTAAGGATCCAACCAAAGCTACTACTAGATGTATATAATAATGCATCTTCTACTGGAACAGTAAATAATACATCACTATTTGTGACTAAAATAGTAATCTCACCATCTTCTGTGTTGGATGACTTGTGATTTGTATTGGCCGGTTTCAGATCCTTTTGTCCTTTCTTCCGGACTCAACATTATTTCTTCATGTGCCCTGGTTTACCACAATGAAAGAAAATGAGTCTACCCCTCCTTTATTTCGATCAGCCTCTCAACCTTGAACGCCCTTGTCGACCTTGATTAATTCTCCTACCACAATCAGCTAGAGCTAGAGCTTCTCCTCCCTGGTTTTCCATAATTGACTTGCGTTGTAACTCCTCATTCATTGAAATGTTCATTTTTATGTTTATCTCACTCTATGGGAACCTTCTCCAACAATATAGCATACATGTTGTCCCATTTGTTGGCTGATATGCTACTCCATAACACTTTCCCTAGTGGTGCTCTGTTGCGAAATTTTTTGACGCAGAAAATTGGACAACAAAAAGAGATTTTCGAAGCGACTTTTATAGCAAGAGTCTTGAAGTGCAATGCCCTCAAATAATAGGCATAAATCGTTACAATTGTGAAGTATCAAAACCTGCTGCCATAGCCACAGATAGAGACTTCACTCAACTTGCAACCTTACTCTGATACCAGTTGATGGGAATCAGAGAAGAAAAATTAACTTATAGACAACACAGGCAGAAGTAAAAAAAAAAAACAATGGATATTGCAAGCCCTTTCTTTGCTTGCATTGTAGGCTGAGGCAAATTACAAACATATATATGAGGATAGAAGCTCTAGAATTATTTGAATGTTTTTTTCATGACTACATAGTCAATAGACAATTGGAAGTCAACGTCGGTGTCGACGGTGGATGTTAGGAGGTCGGCTGCAGTCAGCGTCGGTGTCGACGGTGGTTGTCAGGAGGTCGGTGGTAGTCAGCATTTGCATGGCTTTGTTTGGCTTCACACTTAACAGAAAGTGGGGGAGTAAAAGCTCTCCCCACACTAAAAATTTAAAAGCTTTCCATCGTGTGGAGTCAAGTTATGAAATTAGTATAAATATGTTATAACATTGGTGAACAATAACTCAGAGTGAGACAATGAATCGTCACCTGACTACGTGCTCCATGGTTGAGTCTAATTGACCCTCTATGATAGCTTCATCTACTCATCCTTTTATCAAGTTATCATAAACTTGATAAACCTCTTATTAATCTCCATTAACTATTGATTTTGTACTTTACTTAAATAATTTAATGGGAATTGCCTCATAATCATGTCTTAGAGTGACCCCCACCATCTCGCTAACGAGGTCGTGCCTCATTGGATATATGGTTCTAAAGGAGCTCCACAAAAACCACCATGTATAGAGCCTGATACTCGATTCAAAAACTGGGAATGAATTTTTTTTTTCCGAACCATCATATAATGGTTGTTCAAGGGTGTTGTGTTAGGCAAATACAAGAAAGATTAGGAGTGATCGTCTCACCCCACCCCCCCCCCCCCCCAACTTATGTAAGGGACCATTGTAGCAGGTTTTGGCATCGTTGGGTAAAGCAGTATGCATACAATCTCAATGTCAGTGTCATAGCACTCACCAATAGAATGGACTTTTAGCACTCACCAATAGAATGGACTTTTACAAAATTAGGCTTTTTTCATTTTAAAATGATTTATCGGGCACTGACAAATAGGAAAATAAAAATGAACTCCACCAAGGCTATTATGTCCCATATACGTGATTTAGGCCAATCATAAAATGATTCAAAAATAAAATAAAATTATAAATATATTTTTTTATTTCTAGACAAATGGAAATAATCAACATTTTCCAAAAAATTTAGTTAAAGTTACAAGGACTTGGAAAACTAATAAATGGTCCCGGGCCTTTGACAGTGACATGATTTTTATAGTCCCTGACGGAGGCAAGGAATAAAAATAAAATAAAATAAAATAAAAGGGTGAGCTTTCTTGCATAGCATCATGAAGGCGATATTCCTTGGCCATTTCCAAAAAAGTAGATCTAGAGGTTGAGATTTTGCACGCTAAATATTATGAAGGAAAAGTGCCCTAACCTAGAGAAAATATTGATAGTTGTTGCAAGCTAAGGATTCCCTAAAATAATAGGTTAGGAGCACAACATGCTTTTATCCCAAACATGATAGAGTTTTAAAGTAGCTAAATCCTCGCTTATGTTTGCATGGATAGTAGCAGAGAAATCAATGTATCCACGATGAAAGTAATTGTACAATGCGAAAAAGTTAGTTGTTGTGTCATTTAGTTTGGATTATGGTTTATGTTCTTGGCTAAATTCATAAATTTCACCATGAATATTAATCTTGAAGGCTCCTAATAAAGATCAAACCTAGAGAAGAAGTTATGGGAGTAGAAGTTGGAATCGTAGTCTATAGGCCATAAAAAATGTAAAAATTAAATGAGACATTGGTTGGAAGAAGAATTCAGTTAAGAGAGAGGATAAAGAAAATTTAATAAATTTAATGAAATGAATTATAACAACTATCAATTGAAAATAAATCATATATGACATGACATTGTCTTACTAAAAAAACCTTTTTTAATTACACCGAAAGTTGTTTTTCTCTGTTGGCTTTCAGTGTGAAAACATTGTTCACTCCAGTGAATCAAAGAGATTAAATTTCATCCTCCTCTTACCTATCCAATTTTTAAACGTGGTTGGTTGGCGGTAGAGCTCAAGATACCTAGGGCCTCATCCCTACAATGACTGTCATAATTAATCGTTGCACGTTGATTGTCAAACTTATGGTGGAGACAGGTCGTGGCTGTTGGAAACCAGGACAATACTGAGATGGGGGGTGAATCAATATAGTAGAAATTTTACCAACTCAAAATTTCTATTTACTTTGTGTGATAATAATAAGATAGTAAAGAGAGCACCCATTGGAAGAACCACCAACCCCTAATCAGTTGTAACACCCTCCTCCCACATTTACCCAAGCTAATCGGTCCATTGGGGTAAACATGTGACAAAGAGTTACTATGATATGATTTAACCTCCTAGATCACATTAAGGAAGTGGAATCGATAAAACAAAACCAAACTAACCTTCCTCAGAACCTATAGGACCCTCAGGTACTAACCAACCATTTCAGGTGCCAAACCCCTGAGTTAACATTCTTTATGACTAAACTAGGCCCCCATTCGCACCCATGACAAGCCCTCTATGCGGCTGAAACCCTCCATCTACATGCACAACAAGGGAATCCATGTGGCTGCAGACTTTTTCAAGTATTTCTATGCTAGCGACCCCAGATTCTCAACCACTTTTCAGGGCCAAGACTCAAGCCTCCCAAAACTTGATGAAATTCTCAGAAATGATAAATAAGAAGATGACAAGGCCTCTAATGCAACACTTAATTAAGGACTTGTCCTAACCATTAAAGACATTTCATCGAACACATGATGAACATGTAATCTACACGTCATAATTACACATATGAACATAGGGATCTCATACTTATTTGAGAATCGTCAAGAAGGTTTGATGCCATCTCATACTAGCTACAATATCATATATTAGGTCATGCATTCATTAACATTTCATTTAATAAACAAAACACGATGAGAGACATAACTCAGGTTTGTCATAAACCATGCTTATAACCAATAGAGCAACAATTATTGAACAAAAATTATAACAACATAATAAAAAACACATTTACACATGATACACAAGAGGAAAATAACTCTTATTAACGTATGAAAAATGCAACCAGGTCAGGGACTTCCATGTATCACACAGCCATAAATTGGGTTGAACCAAATATTTCTTTTAGCCAATCACCCCTGTGCCATATTCCAAGCATGAATGTGGTACTTACAACAAAACAACCATGGATTCCTTGGGATTTATCACACTCCACCAAGGGATTCCTAAGCCCAAGCCCTCATCTATACAACCAGTTTTTACTTCAGTCATGCTAAGGGATTCCTAGGCCCAAACAAGAAACATACACCACCAAGATTTACCGCAATCCCACCACATACTAGTCCAGGGATCACTAACCTATACAAGCATGGATGCATCTGGATCTCTTCACCTAAGACGTGCGAAAATTGTGTGAACAAAATATTTATTATACAGAGATAGACAGTAGGGGCTTTTACTGGTTATTTCACCTTTACTAGAAAGGATGAAACCAGAAGCTTCTGGCCCTCTTACTGGCTCTGCCTAAAGAAATATGAAGTAAACACTAAATCGATCTGGTAATGAAAGTATTTGTTTATGTTTGCAAAGTATTCATTAACCAAATTTTATGTGTGAATAAGCAAGTTCAAGTATTCTGCAATGGAAGTAATGTGGTTTGAAGTGAAACAAATGAGTTTTGATCACTGTATAAGTCTCATTGTGAAAAGTGGACTTATTAAAAATTATTGTTTAATGTAGTAAACTCTAGAAAATAGCACAAAAATACACAGCATAACAGTAAGCATTTGTTTAAGCAGTTCACCCCTCTCTTGGGCTACCTCTGCTAGGTCCAAAAGCCTCCAAATAGGCTTTCCCCTCTTTCATTAATGCTCAAAATAAGTATTACACTGTGAAGAAAGCCTCAAAAGGCTAAAATAGCTGCAAATTCAGAAACAGAGGGCTGGAAACAGTAAAAATTGACTATTCATTCACCTCAAATGGATGATTATAGCCCAATACAGCTGATCTTTCACCAAGCCCTAGTGGCTCCACAAGCAAATTCGCTGATAAAATCACTAACAGAGTGCCCTGATGGCTCTGCAACCTGTTCCAACAGCTTCATAATGCTTCAATACCCCCAAATCAAAAAAAAAAAAATCGCTTCAAAAGGACTTTCCTAGCCAAAGTTATGACTAACTGAAGTTTGCCCAGTGTTCCCTAGAAAAACTCCACTAAATGTGGATCAACTCCAGATAAGTCCGACAAATTAGGAGGTCGGCGCTAAAGTTGGCACCTCCGCCAGCGTTGAGGGCTAAAGTGATAAGCCACGTGACCGCAACGAACGGAATGTATTGAATAACATTGAGTTTATTGTGCGGAGAACTTTAATATATAACAAATATTTGAACGTGCATCTGACGGTCCATGGGACCATGTCCCCAAAAAATGCGCACTAACCAGGTTGGCTCCAGGTTCCGAGCGGAGGTCACATCGTGGAGGGGGCTGGCCCCCTTTCGGGCCCCGCCCAAGCAACATTAATAATTTAAATGCAAGTTTTTTTCATGGTATAATAACAACCACCGACGTGACCCAACGATTGGGCCGCCCGCCTTTGTCCGCCCCGACCCGAGGTCGAAACCTGCCGTGAACAACAAAATTTTGAAACGCAATTTCGTTTGAATCTTGGGGCCACGTGGCGGCCTCCGGGGTGGCCACGTGGTGCCCTTTGATTGGCCGCTTGCGGAATATTTCGGAGAATATTCTATGGAATATTTTTTTTTAATAAAATATTTTGTAAAGTCCATTTGGCCATATTTTTATTGAAATTGAGAAAATTCAAATTTGAATAACTTTCTCATACGGCGTCGGTTTTCAGTGTCGTTCACGTCTACAGGATCATTTTTCCGAGCTCTTTCCTGTCGTTCTAGTTTGGACCAATTCTGAGCAACTAAATTTTTGAGCATTTTTCCACAAAGGACTTGATCTCCTGATCACACCTCCCAAATGGGAAGCTTTTGGACCCCAAAAGCTCTCTGACTAGTGAAACTGATAATGTGGAGACTGATTCTCCACTCTTCCACCCTTGAATAACTGAAATCTACCCGATTTCATCAAATGGAGCTTTTGAGAAAATGATAAACTGTCTCTGGAATCAACTGATTGACCATTGCTAAGATTGACAGAGTCATGATGCAAATTATTAAAATTTGCAGAACAACAACTGTAATCTACAGAAAACAAACTTTTTCTACACTGATCAAACTTCCCAGAAGACTTAAAATAACTTTCACCTTGCAAACTGTTCCCATGGCGAATTCTACCATTCTGAAACCAACTTTGTCCCATGCTGAATTGTGTGTCCTCCTTGCTTGCACTGCTTTGCTTTGACACTTCATTCACTGCATTAGCTAACCCAAAAGGTAATTTGTGAAACATAACATCATTTTTTTTCAAAGACAAACTGTTATCAAACTGAGACATATTATTAGCAACTTCATAAAAAGGTGAATGCTCAAAATCTGGTCGTTTCAACATTAACAAAGTTAGACTTTGACTTGCATTAACCAGTCTTTTCAATTGACTTGCATGGAGTAAAGAAGATTCCAGCTTCTTCTTGTGTGCTCTCACAATGTACTCTTTACCATCTTTGAACAAGTGATACTTGTTTTCATGGTGATGAAAGATAGCCTTCCTGTCAAATAAGTAAGGACTTCCCAAAACAATACCTGAGATATCAAGCGGCACCACATCAAGTTCAACTGTGTCAATAAAGTGTGCAGTTATTGCAAAGCGCAATATGCACTTCCTTGAGACTTGCAAGTTGGCATCCTTGCATATCCATCCAAGTGGATAAGGCTTCGGATGTGGAATGGTCTCAAGTTTAAGCTGCTTGACCAAGTCTTCAGATATAAGATTCGCTTGTGACCCACTATCAAACAATGTGTCAATTTTGGTATGTTTTGAAATTACCCTCACATGGAAGAGCTCTATCCTCCTCTTTTCTTCATGAGTATCTTTGTGACAATTCAAAGAGCTAGAACTGGGAGTTGTGTCTTGCACCACTTCTTTCCCCTTAATGTTCTTTAAAACCATGGCTATGCTTTTTGTCTCATCTCTTGAGTCTGACCCTAAGTCTTGCTCAACTGTTGCTACAATTTTCTCCTTTTCTTTGGTCTTGTTTTTGTTCTTGTATTTTTCTAGTTTCAGTTCAGGATGAAGCTTCCAACAATGATCTTCATCATGACTTGTCTTTGAACAGTTCTTGCAAAAGAACTTTCCTTTCTCTTTTCTTGAATTTGCAACTCTTTTCTTTCCTTTGTTTTTGAAATTACTATCCTCATCAAAAGTATTCTTTCCTCTAGCTTCTAAATGTGTAGCCTGGACACAGACTTCATCTAAGCTGGTAGGATTGAACATTAGAATAGTATGTTGAAGGTAATTGTGTAAACCTCCTATGTATTTCAACAAGGTGTCTTGACTTTGTAAGTCTACTCCAAGTAGAAGTGCTCTCCTTCTAAACTCTTGGGTATAATCTTGCACATTTTGACCCTTAAGTTGCCTAAAATTTTTCCAATTCATGATTGCCTTCTGAATATGAGAAAGAGGATAAAATTGTTTCTTAATAACTGTAATAAAATCATTCCAAGTTAGAGTTATCTTACCATGCTTTTTGATTTCCTCCTTGGTCTTGGCTTCCCACCAAACCAAAGCTGCTCCATCCATTCTCAAAGAGGCTAATTGGATTTTTGTGTCATCATCATGCAAATTATGAATTCTTAGATAGACTTCCAGCTGTCTAATCTAGTTATCCAATTTTTCTGCATTCACATCACCATTAAACATCGGCAACTCAAACTTTACATCAAGCTTTAACAAAGGATTTTTAAGAGATGTTTGTAGGTTTTAACCCTGAACAGAAATATCTACACACGATTCTTATAACAGAAAATAAACAATAGCAAGAGCATAAAACATAAAACAGATAAACACAGAGATTTTCCCCTGGATCCCAAATCGGGACGGCCAGCTTGATTTTTCATTATATTCCTTTTAGTGTTACAACACATATATATACATGCCGAAGCATACATAAACCCCAATCCATTAACCCTGGATTAGAACATAACCGTAGTTCCCTTGACGAGATCTACAAAATACCAGGGGTTTAAAACCATCGTACCCCAAAACCATGTGCAAACTCATGCACAAAACATGGGCGGATAAAACATGAGTGGGTCCGCACGAAAAAACAAATTTTGGCCGGGCGTTGCCCGGGGTGACGGTGGGGGGCCCCCTTCGCCCCTCGTGACCCCCTTCTGTGGCCTTAACCTCTGACACGTGGGAACTCGTGGAAAGAATATAACACATACCCAACAATGTTTATTTTGTGTGGCCAGTTAACAGAAGTTGAAGAGGATGAAGTGGAGGAAGAGGATGACGATGGAGATAAAGGATCACCATTTCCTCCATTCCCTTTCTTAGATTTATCATTGTATTTCTTCCCTCCCGAAGAATCTCCTTCTTCTCTTTGGTTTCTAGACCCTTCTCCAGCAATCCTATCATTTCTTTCCTGATAGAGGATCCTAACCATTTCAGTCATATCCAAGAAAGATTTTCTAAAGACTCTTTCTTCTTCCTTGGGATCTATTTCCTTATGTACTTCTCCTTCTCTGGAAGACATGTTTGTGGCTGATTCTAAGGCTAATGAGGATGAAATGGAAGGTGGAGATAATGGCACCCTAGCCCTCCTTGGTTGAGGATTATCTTGTTCTCTAACCAATTGACCTTCCCCTCTTTTCAATTTCAGCCTAGTAAGCATCAAATTTTGCAGAATAACACAATCTTCTTGCACAAATTTCACAAAATCTTAAGCAAAACCTAGAGCTCTAATACCAATCTGATCTGAAATTGTGTGAACAAAATATTTCTTATACAGAGATAGACAGTAGGGGCTTTTACTGGTTATTTCACCTTTACTAGAAAGGATGAAACCAGAAGCTTCTGGCCCTCTTACTGGCTCTGCCTAAAGAAATATAAGGTAAACACTAAATCGATCTGGCAATGCAAGTATTTGTTTATGTTTGCAAAGTATTCATTAACCAAATTTTATGTGTGAATAAGCAAGTTCAAGTATTCTGCAATGGAAGTAATGTGGTTTGAAGTGAAACAAATGAGTTTTGATCACTGTATAAGTCTCATTGTGAAAAGTGGACTTATTAAAAATTAATGTTTAATGTAGTAAACTCTGGAAAATAGCAGCAAAAATTCACAGCATAACAGTAAGCATTTGTTTAAGTAGTTCACCCCTCTCTTGGGCTACCTCTGCTAGGTCCAAAAGCCTCCAAATAGGCTTTTCCCTCTTTCATTAATGCTCAAAATAAGTATTACACTATGAAGAAAGCCTCAAAAGGCTAAAATAGCTGCAAATTCAGAAACAGAGGACTGGAAATAGTAAAAATTGACTATTCATTCACCTCAAATGGATGAGTATAGTCCAATACAGCTTATCTTTCACCAAGCCCTAGTGGCTCCACAAGAAAATTCGCTGATAAAATCATTGAAAAAGTGCCCTGATGGCTTTGAAACATATCCCAACAGCTTCATAATGCTTCAATACCCCCAAATCAAAAAAAAAAATCGCTTCAAAAGGACTTCCCTAGCCAAAGTTATGACCAGTACAAGTTTTTGTCTGATTACCCCTTGAAAAGCTCCACTAAATGTGGAAGACAACAGTTAACTTCGACAAAATAGGGATGGGCACTAAAATTGGGCGGACCACCAAAAAGACCGCCAAAATGGGGGGTCAGACGTGCAGCTCCACGTGACCGCACCGAACGGAGCTATATTAAATAACATTGAGTTTGAATCGGCGTTTGTTAAGGTTTTAAAACCATATATTTAAATTAAACTCGCACCTTACGTTAGTGGTGTGACCATGACTGCAAGTTGCGCGCTGATTGCAAATAGCTTCGGGTTCGAACGGTGGTTGCATGCGGAGGGGCTGGCCCCCTTTGAGCACCCATGACCATTTCAAACTTCAAATAGAAGCCGGCGAAACACATAGTTAGAGCTACCATGTGACCCGACGGTCGGGCCGCTCCGTTGCTACCGCCAGGCACAGTCAGGCTCACTCTCGCCGACCAAAATAAAACTTTTGCAATAATTTCATTCGACCTTAGGGCCACGTGGCGCCCTCCGATTGGCTGACTTTGGAATATTCCACATGGAATGTTCCACGAATACAGTGGAATATTCTTTTTTAATAAGATTTTATAAAGTCAAATTGGCCATTTTTTTAAGCTGAAATTGGCAAACTTCAATGTTGAATAACTTTCTCATACAACGTCGGTTTAGTGTCGTTCGCGTCTACGGGATCGTTTTTCCAAGCTCTTTCCATTCGTTCTGATTTAGACTAATTCTGAGCAACTAAATTTTTAGTATTTTCCATTATGGACTTGATCTCTGATCATAAACCTAAACCATGATCAATTTTTCGATATCCACCCTCTAGGATTTAACATATATCCTTCCATTCATATGTGAGGGATTCCTAGGACCAACGAGGGTATACGCAATAAGGATTTACAGCAATCCCACCTTCACCAGTCCAGTGATTCCTTGTCCTTGTGTTTCCTCTCGAGACCACCCCACTTAGGTTTGAAACCATCTGGAATTCCAACTCAACCAAGTAGGAGAAACCCCATCACACCATGGCTATCTAAAAATAGAAAGGCAAGGTTGAAAACCATTGTCACGCCTGGAAAAACCCATACCAATGACAAAAATACAACCAAATACACGCATGCATATACCATGCATGCCAAAATTAGCAAGGAAATCTTACATGCAACTCGATACCTACAATTAATCCCGATGTAGCCGCTTGATCCAACTTTTCGTTGCTTGATATTTGCTTTCCTTTGCCTTGTCTGCTATAGTGCTCCAAGAATACTCTTAAGTGTTCAATAGTATGAGAAAGAGAGAATAGAGAAAGAACTCCACCATAGACTTAACAAAACCTTGTACTGGAAAAAACCATGAACTGATCCTCCGAAGCATTTTTATCATTGAGGCCTCTATTTTCATCATTTTCCATTATTTTTCCTTTCATTTCATTCTCATGCAAATATGTGACCTTTCACCTTCCTTTTCTCCTAATTTCCATTATTTTCATAAATAAATTCCAAATAATTCCTCTTTCCTTTTCAAATGCCTTTTCCATTTCCAATTTCCTCTAAGTCGTAATAACCAAATGAACACCCACTAGGATGTTATTCCCAACATTCATCTTGGAATACGTGTCCCATGACCTTGGTATTATTTTCCCTTAATTAAATTTATTACATGGATTTTAACCTGGGGTTGTTACAGACCCCTCCCCCTTAGGGGAACAACATCCTTGGTGTTCAATGACACCTACAACCAACAAAACAGCTGAAAACCAAAACATACTACCCATGGAGCTTTATAACACATCTCGTTGCACCATTTACAATGACATCCTCTTGAAAACATGACACTCATATCGTTTACTGGAGCTTTATAACATAGCTCATTACAGTATTTACAATAACAATCACATATACTTATGCACATTTGCTTCAACTAGAAAATAATAATATTGTCTATGGAGATTTATAAATCCAACTTGATACATTATTTACAATAATATACACGTATACATACAAATGCACATTTTCGATGACCAAAAAATAAAAGGATATGATGCATGCTTCTACAACAAAGGAATCCAAAGGCTCACACCTCTACCCTCAAAGTAATACCAGGATTTTCCTCCTTCTGAGGAATTCTAGAGTCCACCGCCAAATTCAAATTCCGCATCCAATATCCAGCCTACGATCTGTATGCTACATGTTATCTTAGTGAATCGTTACTGGCTAATTGTTCCAGGGCACACTCCCAATGTGTATCTGATTCCATCTGACAATTCTAATGAATAAAAAAAATCCATCCCTGGCCTTCCCTTATCTGCTACATAGTCCCTCGGTAAATCTGATCACCCCTTCTGTGTAGTCACATGCCTTCCAAGTTGTGCAGGCATCCCCTTCTCTTCTACACAGTCCCTCGGGTGACCCCTCCCTTGGAAAAATCGGAAGGTCCAAAAAAACAAGGCATGTCCCTGCCTCAAAACCATCATACCAGTCATAGCATGCTCATGGAAATCAATGGACACTATTTGGTACTAGTGTCCCATAATGGCCCTACTCTTGAAGTGCTTTACCAGCATACTACTACCCATTCCAATTCCTTTCACTCCTACTGCTAATTCTTGTAGTGAGTTTCAACCACCCAAACAGGCATTTCCATGCTTTCCCGTACCAAGCACATAATTTCCATTAGATTCAAAATAAATTGAAATAAATTCACATCATACCTCATTGGCAGCCCATCAATAAGGTACACTTGCAATTTCGTTCACTTCCTGTCACAACGATTCAAACTAATCGTTTGATCAAATCATCATGTACAAACATATCGCATCTAGTTATATCAAAATGCAACCATCATAATCAAAATCATATATAACATGTAACCATCATAAATCAGAGTCATAGATCACATGTGTAATAAAAATGAAATAAATTACCAATACTTATCCTTCAATCGATCCTTTGCTTCTACCCTTGTGCTTTTCCTTTCCTTACACACATCAGATCGGTTTCCACACCTGATAATCACCTAGTGCCCTTTTTTTATCTTTAATCACATACACATACACACAGTGTGCATCACACACATACAACCACACATGACATAAAACACCATACAATACATGCACCTACACCTGACATAAAACACATACACCAACACCCGACGTACAACACAATACATATACATACCCAGAGTACAAAAAAATGAATATACATGTCACAATACCACGATTACACAATGCACATACACAGTACCACATGTACACAAAACAACATGTACAATGTGCACACAATACCACATGTACAACATGTAAACATCACCACATGTACACAACACGACTTGCACAACATGTACACAATGCCACATGTAAAAAACACCACCTGTACAATGTGTACACAACACCACATGCACAACATGTACACAACACCACAAGCACATGTACACAGCACCATCTATACATAGCATTGCACAAACAACATGTACACAACACTATCTGTACATAACACTACATAAACAACATGTACACAACATCGCATGCACACAACATCACAGGTGCAACATGTACAACATATATACAATAGTAGTATTGCACATCAATAGACCACACACTAAATCTTCCAAGCAACCTTGCTTCTAGTGTGTTTCCACTATTCATGCTTGCCCCAGCATGTCGCAAATCATACATATTTCATTTCGTTGATGTATCCCTCAACATTACTTGTCCATAACATAAACATAGACATAGTATAAACACATAATATCAATCATATCCACATGATACTAACCTCTTAAATATGTCAGGGCTACTCTTCCCACTTTATTCCTCATAAGAACATGAACCTATTCATTTCATTCACCAACATAAGCAATCATTCGTCCACAAGAATGATTTTTGATGACCCTGTCAGACAATGACATACATACATACATATATACATATAAACATTATCATAAAACAATCGTGATCTCTAACGACCCTGTCAAACAATGGCATACAAACATACATGTATACATATATAGACATCATCATAATCATGATCACAACATAATTACTAGATATCATAAGGTCTAGGTTAAGATAACTCCATTTATCCTTGCACAAAATTGAGAACAACAGTTCCCAACTTATTCAAGGCATCTATTACGTTAATCCCACTTAATTTACCTTTCTTGTTACCTTTCTCATGATAATCTTGCCACCGTCCATTTATCCCAATGGACCCAACCAATTCAATTGGTTGTCATACACTTGCCTTTAGTTTCCCTTATACATGCATCGGGCTTCATCTGAGTCTTACATTACCTGTTGATTTTCATTTAGCTCTCCTCGAGCTCCATTAATTTTCCTCTTTTCCAAACTAATTCCCAAGACCCTCAAAACATAAAAGGCAAGAAAAGGCAAGAAAAAGAAACAAACAAGAAGAAAACCATGAAAACCAATAACAATACAACACCACAAACAAATTACCATGGCCATGTACCAAACATAAAATAAAAAATAAAAATAAAAACAACAACAACAACAACAACAAATCAAGCACAACCAAATCACAAAAGACCGAAAGCACAAAACTAACAACAAATACCATGGCTCAACCCCCATGGATTCTCGATGCTTCCAAGCGAAATCTCAACCCAAGCCTTCTTCAAGACTTCATGATAGTCTCTTTTACCATGCAATCCCCTACATCATACTGCCATAAACACATAATTGTAAGTTCATAATTAAATATAACAATATACCAGTTATCTTACCTTGTTGTGTCAAGCACATTGCCTTGTAATTGAACACATCCATTCCTTCCCTTAAGGGACTCCAAATCCCTTGACGAATCTAGCCATAACTAGAGCCTAGTTGTTATACCTGTCAAATATATGTTCATGAATCTAGTACATATCCACATGATGTTAGACGAAATCAATGTTAAGAAGACTTCATGTATGCAAAGCACATATTCATTTGTAATTGTGGTTTCCAAACATAGCCAAAATAATTCTCACCCAATTCCATTCTTTAACCTTTTTACCTTCCTACAATTGAGTCTTATTATGCATTATCATATCACCCAACTGTTAGTTATATAAAAAAATAAAATGTTACTTTTCACGCTAATACTAAGCATATTTCCTTGCAATTGTTCACACATGTCAGCCACATGTTCCAAAGGTCAAGACATCATATCTATTAATTCGAAATCAACCTTTACCAAGACCAACAATCATGTCATAATCAACTCATAGTCATTAATCATAATACTACAACTAGCACCTACTTGCACTCAATTACATATTAGTTGTCTCAATACATATTGTGTTAGTACAACCATCTTAAAACAATATCAGTACTTCATGCATTCTTATAGACACATACTCATATCATGCAATTAATCAAACAATCAAATAACCTATAAACATGTCATGTTAGATAAATCAAATAGACGACATAATTAACACATACCTCAATGTATCTCAGGGGATTTTATCACATCTGCACAAGTCATTCCATATTAGTATGATGCATATAACATCAATATCTTAAATGAACTTACCATAATCATTATGTGTATAACTACAATGCATATAGCAACAAGTTACTACAATTCATGACTATTCAATGCAAGTGCATATGACTGCACTAATCAACTAGTATCTATCATGCATGTAACCATAACATAAATAGAATGATATACATATACATAACCATAATGCTTATAACAACCAACATACATGCATGCCCAACATATGAACCTGTATGAATATTTTCTCTTACCCCGAGGTCTAGTCTGCAACCTCGCTCTAATAGTCTGCATCTCCTGCTCTATCTTAGAAAACATATCAGCATCATAACATACCAACAACATCATGATGACACAAACTACATACAATTACCTCATGATGTATATCTAACCTACTATGCATGCATAACCATAACCATAACAATGCATGCACAACAACATATAGGCATTGAGATGCATAACAAATCCATATACAACCGACATGCATTCATGACAAGCACATCCCAGCAACAACATCATCAACTTCTACATGGAAACTCGACTATAACAATGATCATCACCATGCATACATAAGAAGCACGTATATAACCTACATGCATGCATGACAAACACATTTCGCTCATCCAGTCCAAGGGTTGGACCATGCTCTAATACCATTGTGTGGTATCAGATATCATCCAAAGAGAACGGAAACAAGACACCACCCAAAGAGAATGAAACTCACTCTGGTACCACTCTGTAACACCCTCCTCCCACATTTACCCAAGTTAACAATTCCACCGAGGTAAGCATGTGACAAAGAGTTACTGAGATATGATTCAACCTTCTAGATCACCTTAAGGAAGTGGAATCGACAAACCAAAACCAAACTAACCTTCCTCAAAAGCTATAGGACCCCCAAGGGCTAACTAACCACTCTAGGTGCAAAACCCAACTTGCTTTCAAAATGATATATACCTCTAGTCACATCCATGACAAACCCTCCATGCACCTGAAACCCTCCAGTTGCATGCACAATAAGGGAATCCATGTGACTGCAGATTTTTTTAGGTAGTTCTATGCCAACGATACTATATTTTGAGCCACTTTTGAGGGCCATGACTCAGGCCTCTGCCCATAACTTGATGAAACTCTTTGAAATGATAAATAACAAGCTGAAAATGCCTTTAATGCAAAAATTTATCAAGGACTTGGCCTAACCAAACTTAACCATGACTGACATTTCGTCGAACACATGATGAACATGTAATCTACAGGTCATAAATACACATATGAACATAGGGATCTCATACTTATCTGAGAATCGTCTGTTAGAAAATTATATATTACAGAGCAATGGAACACATAAAAATATGTGGAAATACAAACACAGAAACATATAAAACAAGAGAGACACAAATAAATGTGGTTCGTTGAACTTGGGCCATGTTCACCGAGAAACAACCAGTCCTTCCTTTATATTATCCAGGAAAATTAAGAGACACAACCTATAGAAGATCTGCTATAATATCCTCTAATCTCTCACACAATTCCTCTTTCTCTTTCTCGCTTAGAATACACACACCACACATGGCCACAATACTATTCCCTTATATGAACTGATGGGTTACCTTCTAGGGGGGGGACCCTAAATTAAACATAACTTCTACCGTAATATCATCTGCCTAATGAACAACCTAGATTGACAAGGAAATTACAATATTTTACAAGGAAATTTTACATCTATTTTTAGCTTCGAGGTCACTACCACTGGACCCCCCAGCTAGGGGGGATCGACCCCCCCCCCCCCCCCTAAAACCCCGTGGGGGGGATACCCCCCCCCCCCCCCCCCCCCCCCCCCGCACCCCCCATGCGTGGAGGGGTGTACATTTTTCCTAGGGTATACATATGTCTGAAAAAAAATACCTCTAAATTAGGATGATAATCAAGCTCCACACCCAACAATCTCCCACTCAAAGACTGATTGAAGCAACTCCACCGCTGCTTCATTTGCTGGAAAATTACTCCACTTTGGACCTGTCTGTTTCTCATCTTCATCACCATACTTGAAGACCAAATGGAACTGAGAAGAACCTTAGTTTCTCCCTGGTTACAAATTTTTTAACATATCTGCAGGATTCTAGCTAGTGTGTATCATTTCCACCTCCAATTGTCCATCTTCCAAGACTGACTGTATGAAATGGTACTTGAGTTGTATGTGTTTAGTCTTGGAATGAAATGTTGAGTTATTTGCAAGATGAATGGCACTCTGGTTGTCACTTTATAACCTTCCCATCTCCTACTTTTTACCCAATTCATCAATAAACCTTTGTAACCAAATCATTTCTTTACTAGCCTCTATAGCAACAACATATTTTTTTTCTGTTATTGAAATTGCAACAACACTTTGCATTTTCGAAACCCAAATGACAGTTGTTCCACCTACAATAAATACATACCCTGTAGTGCTCCTCCTGTTATCTCTATCACCTTCCATATCTGCATAAACATATCCATGTAGGGTAATGTTTGAACCACCAAAGCATAATTCTTGATTTTTGATACCTCTCAAATACTTGAGAATCCATTTCACTGCCATCCAATGTTCTTTTCCTGATTGTTCATGTACCTGATGTTAGGATATTCTGACACATAGGAAATAGTTAAGTATAACTTGGTCTAGTGTAGATTTAGGCAAAGTGTGTTTCTTTACTATGTACATTTGTAACTTACAATCCGACGGTCACGATTTGTAGTGATCTGACGGTTCACTCTCTCCTCGGTATTAACGACACTTGATTCATGGCTTAACACTTGATTAGTCCATGATCTCTATTTAAAGAGCATAGAGGGTCATTTTTATGGTAACCGTTTATGGGAGAAACATATGTAAACTTTCTTTTTATATCAATAAATTGTTTGAAGTGGACGAGTTGGCTCAAGTCGTGGATTGTTTCCCTCTTCGAGCGTTTTAACCACGTGATATACTGGTGTACTAATTTGTGATCTGTTTGTGAGCGGTGACATTTGGTTTTTTATCTAAGTAACTTACCCTATCAATTCCTACATGGTATCAAAACTATTTTGAGGGCCGCATCCGTTGTTGATCCAAATCTGAAGCCGGTTTGACTGCATGCGACTGTCGTTTTCTAGATCTACTATTTCTGAACTTTTTTGGGCTTAGAAAATGGCTCTGTTGTGTCTGGAGCGTCTGTTACAGTGAGTAACCCCTTTCATTTCATGCGAAAAGGTTTCCAGTTGCCCAAGTTATGTCATCTTAGATCTGGATGTATAAAGTATCTATTTTGCAGTTATATTTAATAATCATTTTGTTTATTTCGTTTCCCTTTGTTTATTTCGGTTTATATTTTTTTTCTATTGTCGGATCTATACCCTCTTCTCTATGTATGCTCTTTACTCTACGTTGTGCGCGATTTTGGCAAATCAGAATCAGGAAGACATGATTTTTTTTTGCTATGTATGCTCTTTCCCCGTGTCTTTGTGCGATCTCGGGAAATCAGAAATGGCAAAAATGGATAGTTGCCGATAAGGCTAACCGAAAATATAACATTCTACAGTAAGGGTTTTATTTCATTTTATTTTGTGCTTGAATTTTGTGTTTTTTTGCAGGAAAAAGCGAGCACACTTGAATGAAAAAAGAAAAAAGAAAAAAAATCCTTCCTCCTTTCAAACAATTACATAATCTTTTTACTAGCTCACTTGGTGTAAAGTTAGTTTATGAGAATAGAGGTCTTGAGTTCAAGTCTCTTTCTCAAGCTTCTTTTTCTAAAAAGGTTTTTGTTAAAGGGGCGGGATTTTTTTCAATAGTAGAACTTCATCATCAAATTTCAACCGTTCTCGTAACTATTTGGCATCTACAACTGAGTTTTTTCAAAACGGCATAACTTCTTCCGAGCCGGTTTTTTTTTAATCGGCCTAATTTTTTTATATTTTTCCATTGGAGTAGTTAGTTTCAGCCCTTTTCAGCTTCGATTTAAAAATAAAAATAAAAATAAATAAATAAATAAAATGAAAAAAATTTGCCCGGTTATTCTTAACAGCACCAATTATTTCCAATGGCTACCTCACATGGTAGATTTACTTAGAAGTAAAGGGATTTATAGAATAGCCACATGACAAGAAAATAAACCTACCTATGGAGATAAAGCCGCTAAATAGGAAAATAAACAAGATCAAGCACGAGGGTTGATAGGAATTTCCATTGCTCAAGACCTTCGATTTCATATCCTTGAAATTGACACCCCTTATGAAGCCCCGATAAAGCTAAATACTTCTTTTGGAACTCAAAATCAAATCAGGGCCCACCAGCTTGAAAATGAGTTGCTTACTTTGGACCCCAATAATTTCTCCTCTATTGAAGATATTTTGTCCAAATTCAAGACCCTTAAACTTCTTTTAGAAGGTTGTAAGATCAAAAATGAATATCTATTCCATCCTTGCTAAGCTTGGCCCTGCATACTCTATTTTTGTTTCCACCTTCCATTCCACTAAAGAAGCCATCATTTCTGAAGGAAAAACCTACAAGAACCCCTCTTTTGATGCCTTTTGCGCTTCTTTGATAAGAGAACAAGAAAAACTCTTACACCTTGGTCTTATCACTTCTGGAAACACTTCTAAGAAAGCCTTAGCAGCCCAAAAATAACCATATCAAAAGAATCCCAAGAATCAGTATCCTAAAAGGTATGGTCCTAAACCAAACAAGGATCCTAAGCAATTTATGCCGCAAACTTAAAAAGCAACTCACAAACTAATAAGGCAACTAAAAACAAAGGGAAGAAAACAGATAGACATTGCAACTTTTTTAATCGTGATGGCCATGTAGAGTCTGAATGTTTTAAAAATATGGAAGCCTTGGAAGTAGCAATGAAGAAGCACCACATCAATTTGGAGACCTCTTCAACTTCATCTTCAGGAATGGCACTTTCTGCTTGTGGTTGTCAATCATCTGGTTATGCATTAAATGTATCTTCTTCTTCTCATTCTCATGAGTGGCTCATTGAGTATGGAGCATCTTACCACATGGCCAAAAATAAAGCCATGTTTTCTTATTTAAATGATTGTAACACCAAACATATTTATGTTGGTGATGATAGATCTCTTAGTGTTGTAGGATTTGGAACCATTCATCTAGATAATGGTCAATTTCATGATGTACTATGTGTTCCTACCTTGCCATGCAACCTTCTATATGTTTATAATATAACTCATTCAAGTCAAGGGAAAATAAGAGAATTCTCACCTCATGATGTTGTAATCAAGGACCTCAAAGATCCTAGACATATTTTAGCTACTAGCATTGTTGATGATTCCACAAGGTTGTATAAGTTTGGCAACTTTGGGTCATCATGTCTTCCCTCCATTTTTGTTGCTCATAATGATGAAGTGAGAAAATTTTGGCATGAGCGATTTGGTCACTTAAACTATCGCTCTCTTCAAACTCTATGTAAAGAAAATGTGGTGACAGGTCTTCCTATGGTATCTTGCCGAGATGGTGTTTGCTCTGGATGTGTACTTGGAAAACATCATCGAGATAGTTTTGAAAAACATTTACTCTTGGCAGCAATACTTCAGCCAATGTGTTATTATGTGGTCACTTCACATTGTTCTTCATGGTTGCAAGTGGTCTTAACTTTCATTGATGATTTTCAGACAACATAGGTATACTTCTTAAAACTCAAGAGTGAAGTTTTAATGTTAGCCATTGAGCCTTTGTTGAAAACAATCTTGGACATCATTCTTAAGTTAGATCGGACAATGGAGGAGAATATGTTAACAACAAATTTATCAACTTTTGCACTGAGCATGGCATTCAATTGCAACATATTGTTCCATATACTCCACAACAAAATGGTGTAGCTAAAAGGAAGAATCGCACCTTAAAAGAAATGGCTAATTGTATGCTTCAATCTAAAGGACTGAGTCTCAATTTTTGGGCAGAAGCAATTAACTGTGAAAATTACATAGTAAATCGCACTCTTATGAAGGTTTTAAGGAATGTAACTCCAGAAGAAGCATGGAGCTCAATCAAACCAAGTGTAACTCACTTTCGTGTTTTTGGAAGTGATGCTTGGGCCCATATTCGAGATGCGAAACATAAAGCCTTAGAACCTAAGTGTGAAAACTGTATTTTTGTTGGATATTCTGAAGATATCAAAGGATATAGACTTCTTCAACCAAAATCCAAAAATATAATCATTAGAAGAAATGTAAAATTTGATGAAAATATATCGGCCTGCAAGCCTAGTTCGGCAGGTGTGCCACCTTTAGCCTATGAGCCTGATTCGGCATATGTGCCACCTCTCTCTATCTCCTCTATTTTTTATAGCATTCCTTCTATATTATATGATGGCAGTGAGGATTAAAATCCTCCTCCACCTCTTGAAGATATTCCTTCCACTCCACAGCTTCCAATATGGGTCCACTCTACTCGGGATGCAGTAGGTTCTCTTGCAGGTGACCCTGCAGATCGACGACGTACATGTTCTCAGTTCGAAAGAGCCTCTTCCTTATTGGCTCAAGTTCCAGAAAATCCTGATCCAGACACCTTTGAAGAAGCTACCGGTCATCTAGATTGGGATGAAGCCATGA
Organism: Pinus albicaulis; assembly: GCA_034641835.2. Lineage (NCBI taxonomy): Eukaryota > Viridiplantae > Streptophyta > Pinopsida > Pinales > Pinaceae > Pinus > Pinus albicaulis. The sequence goes on along the minus strand of CM076574.1, from coordinate 4,620,774 downwards.
ATGAATAATATCATTCCTTATTGGCAAACGATACTTGGGAGCTTGTTCCTCTTCCAAAATGAAGAAAACTAGTCAGATGCAGATGGGTTTACAAAACAAAGTTTGGACCAGATGGAAAAGTGGATAGACATAAAGCTCGTATTGTTGCTAAAGGATTTTCACAAGTTGAAGGAATTGACTATACTGATACCTTATCCCCTGTTTCCAAAATTAATTCTATACGCCTTGTTCTTTCCCTTGTTGCCTCCTTTAAATGGGAATTCCATCAGATGGATGTTAAATCTGCCTTCTTACATGGATATTTGCATGAATAAATCTACATGGAACAACCCCCTAGATTTATTCAAAATGACTCTAGCCTTGTTTCAAGTCTCTCTATGGTCTCAAACAAGCTCCTCGGGCTTGGTATGCCATAATGGATAGATTTCTCTTAGATAATGGCTTTTCTAGGTGTCATTCTAACAACACTGTCTACACCAAGAAAGTGGGTAAGTCCTTCACCATCCTTGTTCTTTATGTTGATAATCTTATCCTTACTGGTAGTGATCCAAACCATATAAACCATGTGAATTCTAGCCTCAAAAATAAGTTTGAAATGACAAACTTAGGACACTTGCATTATTTCCTTGGTCTTCAATTCTTGCAATCCAAAGGTGTTACCCTCTCTCAGTCTAAGTATTCATGTGATCTTCTACGCCACTTTCACATGGAAGACTATAAGCCAACCCCTTCTCCCTTTCAGTCTGGAGTCAAGATTTCAGTCACTTGTACTACCCCTGAAATTGATGCTACCTTATACCATCAACTTGTTGGTAAACTTCTGTATCTAACCATACCCGTCCTGACATTTATTTTTATGTTGGTCTTGTTGCTCGGTTTATTCACCAACCTCATGAAAGTCACTAGAAAGAAGCTAAATGAATACTTCGATATATTCGAGGTACAGTTGAGTTTGGGATTCATTACAGTATAGGATCATATCCATTGTTGATTAGTTTCAATGATTCTTATTAGGCTGGTGATTTGAAAGGACTATATTAGTTTTGTTGTGCTAAGTGCCTTTTCAGTTATAAAACATTTGCATACTTGTCTCTTCAGTTATAAAAACATGTGCATAGTGAATTAGAAGCATGAAATAAGAGTAAATAACACTGAACATTAGTGTATAATAGAGAAATAAAACACCACGTAACATTTACACAGCAAGCATGATGGAGCAATTCACCCCTCCTGGACTACATCTGCTGGTCCAGCTCCCAATGGCATGTCCATCTTTTATTATGCTTAAAATTTTGCAAATACATATATTTATAGGCCTCTAATGGTTGTTTTCTCTGCACCAATGGCTCCAAAATTCTCCAATTAGTCTAGAATGACCCTTCATTCACTCAGAATGGGCGAAAATTGAGCCTCAAACTCATTTTCCTAGTAACACCTAGAAAAATTCCACTAATTGTGGAGAACTCCACTTAACTGGAGTTAGTTTAGCCAAAACCGCACAAAAATAGGGCACGCTCTAAAACTCCGCTAGTGGCTTAATCTAAAATTAAATGTTATGGTTGGGTTGCCACATGCCAACACAACCACATGGTCTACCTGCAACCGCAGGTGGAACCCAAGGCATAGACCACGGTAGAGTTGAATAAACTTGAGTGAAAACCATTGTTAACGAAATCATCAGTTGTAAGTGCGAGGAAACGACGCCATGTGATAAGGCGTAAACTCTTATGATAAATTTCATGGGTTATAGACTATCGGAGGTTGCTAGCGGTTATGTTTTATGTTGTGGTTTGTTGCAATGACATGTGATAGCCCACGGGACCACTAATGCTATTTGCATTAAATGTTAAATATAATCCAAAGACATATAAGTTTAAGTCACAACATAGCGGAGATGGTGGAGACCTGTGCGTGTGATTCTAGAGGTCGCGGGGTTGAGCCCTATGGACCTCTATAAAATTTCACACTAACACCTTGGGGACATGTGGTGGCCTCGGGGTTGGCCACGTGTCACCCTATAATTGGTCCTCCATAAAACACGTACAATCCACCAACGAATCATAACGCGCCACTTGTCAGCTTGGGATTCGTTTTGAGGAAAGGATTATTCCTTATAATATTCCTTTTACTGACTGTGCACCCTCTATGTTGACTGGGCATCCCAGTCAACCCTGCCGCAAAATTTAATTGTTTGGGAATTCGATTAGAACGGGATATCTCCCTCATACGACATCGGTTTTTCAAATCATTCGTGGTGCCGGAATCAGGAAGACGAGATCTACGCAAAAATCATGGTTTCAACCCAATCTTGTAAATTTCGATTTTGAGCAAAATTCATGAACTCCTGATCAATCCTCCCCATTGGGAAGCTTTCGGACCCCAAAAAACTTGATTACCTATTCAGTAGATGAGGGTACAACTCCCTCACCTTTCCAACCTCCATCCACTTTTCCTTGCTTGGCTTACTGCCTTTGAGCCCAACTCGAAGGTAGTCAACACTTCCCCTCTTGGATGCTCTTGTCCTCCTGTCAAGAATTGTATCCTCATTGAGCTCGTCCAGAAATTCTAGCGAGAAATATTCAATAGAAGGAAGTTGAACATCACTTCCTTGATCATCGATCAAAGGTGGCTCATACAAACGTAATTTTTCAACATTAACAACTGGATACATTTGCATATATGAAGGCAAGTCAAGCTGAAATGCATTGTTGCCAACGTGATTTATGATATTTAATGGACCATAGTGAATGGGTTTGAGATTTTTACCTTCTCCTTGCATCCTTTCTTTGCTAATGTGCAACCATACCTCATATCCTTCTTGAAACTTGTAATTAACTCTATGCTTTTCATGCCTCTCCTTGCATTTACTTTGACTTTTCTCAAGCTATTCTTGAACTTGTTGATGCATAATCTAAATTTTCTCAATGAAATTTTGAGTTGTGTCAATATCACTATGCCCATCAATTGCAACATCCTTCTCAAAGATGAAGTATAATGGTGATTTTGGAAAATACCCAAAGCATACTTCAAAAGGTGATGTCTGAGTAGAAGAGTGCTTTGCCCGGTTGTAAGCATTCTTAATGTAATGCAGTTGCTCATCCCACAATTTAGGATGTTTGCTGCAATATCCTCTCAATAGATGCACAACGGTTATGTTCACCACCTTGTTTTGTCCATCAGTTTGTGGATGAAAATCAATACTCTTTTTCAACTTTGTGTTTATCATACTCCAAATATTGGACCAAAAATTCCCAATGAACCTGGAATCCCTGTCATTAACAGTAGAAGTTGGCAATCCATAATGAACCCATACATGTTGAAAATAAAGTTCAGCAATTTTTTCAGCAGTAATGGTTTTCTTACATGGCATAAGTATACACATTTTACTTAATCTATCCACAACTACATAAAGATAATCATGTTGTTTTCTTGACATATGTAGACCTCCAACAAATTCCATGGATACACTCTCCCATGGCCTTGATGGTACCGGTAGCGGCATGTACAACCCAATCTTCCTATTACTAGGCTTTCTTGTTGCACACATAGAACAACCTCTTATAAAATGCGACACACTATCTATCATGCGAGGCAAATAGCAATACCTATGTAGATGTGCCATTGTTTTGCTTACCCCAAAGTGTCCAACAATAAGAGATGAATGAGCTTCTCTCATGACACTTAGCCTCTCTCCTTGTGGTACACACAGCTTGGTCAAATGAAACAGCAAATTGTTATGCATGTGATAATCTTTTTCTTCAACTTGATTCCCTTCACTCAAACTAGCATACACATCTTGAAATTCAACATCATGTGCATATTGTTCCATGTAACTCTCATGTACTATAGAATCATTTCTTAGTAAAGTAGATGCACTAATAATCAGTCTTGAAAGCATATCAACAACTTTATTGAAAATACCTTTCTTCTACCTTATAACCAAGTGAAACTGTTGAAGAAATCCCATTCACCTGAAATGTTTTGATTGCTGCAATTTTGTTTGCGACTAAAAATACTGTAATGGTTGGTGATCAGTATGCACAATCGTCTCTTTACCCATCAAGTAGTGTTTCCACTTCTTGACGCTTTGTACCAACGCATACAGTTCTTTGTCATATGTACGATAATTAGTTACAACACCATTGAATGATTCATAATGCAAAGCGATAGGCTTACCATGTTGCAAAAGAACTGTGTTGATGGCATAATCACTTGCATTAGTTTGTATCTCGAATGGTTGTCTCAAATTCGGTAATGCAAGGAATGGAGTTGAATTGGTCTTGTCTTTTAAAGCTTCGAAACCTTGTTTTTTTTTTCCTCCCCATTGGAAGCCTTTCTCACACTTTTCACTGCATGCATAGGAGCTGTGATGGCAGAAAAGTTAGCAATAAACTTTCTCCAATACTGAGTTCCACATAATAAAATTCTTACCTAGGTTACTGTTCTGGGTGTGGGCCAATTCACAATGGCTTCCACTTTATAAGGATCAATTCTCAACTCTCCTCCTCCTACAATGTGTCCCAAATAAACCAAAGAAGTCTTTCCAAACTCACACTTTGACATCTTAAGAAACAATTTCTCTTTCTTCAAAACATCAATCACTCTATTCACATGCAAGACATGTTCTTCTCTTGTTTTCCTGAAAATCAATATTTAATCTAAGTATAAAATCACAAAGTCATCAAGGAATGGATGCAAAACACTATCCATAACACACATGAAAGTTTTTGGTGCATTACACAAACCAAATGGCATAACCAACCACTCAAAGAGTCCTTGTTTGGTTTTCCATATGTCACTTTATGCAACTCTTACTTGATGATATCCACTTCATAAATCTAACTTAGTGAAAAACTTTGCTTCTTTTAGCTGATCAAGCAAATCATCTATCCTTAGGAGTGGGTATCGATTCTTTACCGTTATCTTGTTCAAAGCTTTGAAGTCTACACACATGCGCCAAGTCCCATCTTTCTTTGGAATCAAGACTATGCGTGAACCGTATGGCGAAGTGCTTGGCCTTATGATTCCTTTTTCCAACATCTCCTTGAGTTTCCTCTTTATTTTAGCATTGTTCATTATCGACATGCGATACATACCGATGTTTGGAAGAGGACAATCTTGCTGCAACTAAATCTCATGTTGAATCTCCCTTTTTGGAGGCAATCATGTTGGCTCCTGAAACATCTCATGATGTGCATCAACTACATCATATAATTTTGATTTCAACTTAGGACCATTTCCCTCAAATGATTCATGATTAATATCAGCTTTAGGCTTAATCATTAGAAGAAAAAAATTATTACTTGAATTTACCAGCCTCTTTACCTATCCATCCTTTACCATAGCAATGTTTTTCTTCTTGCGATGTGCTTTAACAATGTACTCCATGCCATATTTGAATAAATGGTATTTGTTCTCATGGTGATGGAAGATCGCTTTCCTTTCATACAAGTAATGACTCCCCAGCACAATACCTGTTATGTCAAGCGCAACCACATCTAATTCAACTATGTCAACAAAATATGCAGTTATTGCAAACCGCAATATACACTTCTTTGAAACCTGTAAATATGCATCCTTACAAATCCAACCAAGTGGATATGGTTTTGGATGTGGTATGGTCTCGTTTCTTGACCAAGTATTCAGAGATTAAGTTTGCTTTTGACCCACTGTCAAACAATGTGTCAACCTTGGTATTTTTGGATATGACCCTCACATGAAACAGTTCAATTCTTTCTTCTTCATTTGGAGCATGTATGTGACAGTTTGACGTACTAGTACTGGGTTTAGTTTCAATTTCTTTCCCCTTCATTGATCAGGAGTTCATAAATTTTTCTCAAAATTGAAAGTTACAATATTGGGTTGAAACTAGGATGGTTGCGTAGATCTTGTCTTCCTAATTCTGGCGCTGTGAACGGTTCGAAAAACCGATGTCGTATGAGGGAGATATCGTGTTCTGATCGATTTCCAAAATAGCTAAATTTTGCGATAGGTTTGACTGTGATGCCCAGTCAGCATGTGGGTGCACAGTCATCAAAAAAGGAATTTTCCTAAGAATATTCCTTTTCTCTGAGCCAGTCAGAGGCTGACAACTGTCGCGTGGAGATTTGTTGGATGGTTGTACGTTTTATTTGTTGGGCTAATAGGAGGGTGACACGTGGCCAACCCCGAGAATGCCATGTGTCCCCTGAGCTGTATGGTAAAATTTTATGAGGTCCAGGGGGGTTCGACCCCGCGACCTTTGGCATGTGCGCAGAGATCTCTGCCAACAGGGCTATACAATGTTACTTAACCCTTTATTGCATCGGCGATATTTAAAGTTTCATGTATTATGAATTGGGGGTTGGCCGGCGGTTCGAGACATGTGGTCACATGCCACAGTAACAAACCACAACAATTTATGTTAGCGTCGAAAATAAACTTTGACCTTTGCATTTGAAACTTTATCACATGCAAATTTTCGCATTCAACTTCTCCGCATGGTCAGGCTCAACTCGATGTTTGACTCCAGTTTAAAGGGCTTCAACCCTAGTTCAAAGCGGAGTTCCACTCGGTGGTTAATACAACCGCGGGGGTTTCGAGGGTTGGCATGTGGCCACCCCCACCCCTTAACAGTTAAAATTTAATATTACGGTTTGGGACTGGCGGAGAATTAGCGCTCCCCCAAAATTTCAGAAAATTTTCAAAATGTAACTGCAGTTAAGTGCAGTTCTCCACAGTTAGTGGAGGTTTTCTAGGGGTTATTGGGCAAATGACTAGGGGTCAATTTTTGCCCAGTTGGAGTAGAAAAAGAGTCTACCTAGACTAATTGGAGCATTCTGGAGCCATTGGAGCAGAGAAAACAACCATTAGAGGCCTGTAAACACATGTATTTACAAAATTTTGAGCATAATGAAAAATGGGCATGCCATTGAGAGCTTGACCAGCAGATGTAGCCCAGGAGGGGTGAATTTCTTCATCATGCCTGTTGTTTAAATGTTATGTGTGGTTTTATTTCTCTATTATACACTGCTATTCAGTGTTATTTTCTCTTATTTCATGCTTCTAATTCACTAAAATCACTTATATTTCATGGGTAAATCCTCAATACTTAAGCAAACAAATGGAGACAAGTATGCACATATTTATTAACTGAAAAGACACTTAGCACAGCAAACTAATACATTCCTTTCATATCAGGTTGGTATCGGAGCTAGAGTTTATTCTCTGGTGTTATTTTGTGAAAAAAAATTATTTCACTGTTTGCAAGTTTTCACATGCTTACTAGGCTCAAGCTCAAGAGAGGATAAGGCACATTGGTGGAAGCAAGAGGGTTTCAAAGTGAGCTACAAAAAAGGAGAGAAATATTTCCTTGATATCCACCACCTAGTTCACCTCCTAAGGAATTAGAAGCAGCATTAAGCATGCCTTAAGAGGAAGGAGAAATCCTTGAAGAAGTTGATCCCAGAGAGGAGGAAAGAGTGTTCAAGAAATCATTTCTTGACTTTACTGAGATGGTTAGAATCATTTATCAAGAAAGGAATGAGAAACTGGAAGGAGAAGGATCCAAACTTCACAATGAAGGACAGGGATCATCAGGAGGTCACAATGATGAAGATAAGTCAAAGAAGGGAAATAAAGGAAATGGAGGCAGTGGAAAGTAACCATCCTCACCCTCATCATCATCAATCTCTACTTCATTTTCAGTACATCAGTCACACAAGTCAAAGAACACTAGTAAAAGTCTTTTTCTAAAACTTGATGTTGAGTTTGAATTGCCAATGTTTAATGGTGAAGTCAATGCAGAAAATATTGATAATTGGATTAGGCAATTGGAGGTCTATTTGAGAATCCAGAACCTTCATGATGATGATACCAAAATCCAATTAGCTTCATTGAGGATGGAAGGTGCAACACTTGTTTGGTGGGAATCCAAGACAAAGGAGGAGATCAAGAAGCATGGTAAGAGTATTCTTTCATGGACTGATTTCATTACTGCAATAAAAAGACATTTTTATCCATTAGCTCATATGCAGAAAACCATAATGAACTAGAAAAATGTTAGACAATTGAAAGGACAAAATGTGCAAGTTTACACCCAAGAATTTAGGAGAAGAGCTCTCTTATTAGGGGTAGATTTTCAGAGCCAAGATAATTTTCTCAAGTACATAGGAGGCTTACATAGCTACCTAAAACATACTATTCTCATGTTTAACCCTACAATTCTAGATGAGGTATGTGTTTAGGCCACACATATAGAAGCTAGAGGGAAAAACATTTCTGATGAGGGTAGAAACAAATATTTTAAGAGTAAAAACAAAGAGAAGACCTCAAAAGGTAAAAGAAAAAAGAATGCATCTATTAAGAAAGAGGGAGAAAAAGTGGTTTGCGAACATTGTTCAAAAGAATTCCATAATGAAAATCAATGTTGGAAATTACATCCTAAAAAGAGACCCAAGTATCTCAACAACAAAGGGAAACAGAAAACTGCAGCTACAACTCAACATGATTTAGGAGAGGATTCGGGTGATGAATCTAAAATTACAGCCATGGGATTGAAGAACATGAAGGGGAAATAAATTTAAACTAAACCCAGTACTAGTACAGCAAACTGTCTAGACCACGGTAGAGTTGAATAAACTTGAGTTAAAACCGTTGTTAACGAAATCGTCGGTTGTAACTACAGAGAAACGACGCCATGTGACAAGGCATAAATTGTTGTGGTAAATTTCATGGGTTATCGAATGTAGGAGGTTGTTGGAGGTTATTTTTTATGCTGTGGTTTGTTGCAATGACATTTGATAGCCCACAATACCGTTGGCGTGTTGGGACCACCGGCGGTCCCAACCCCCAACGCTATTTGCATTACATGTTAAATATAATCCGATGACATATAAGGTTAAGTCACAACATAGTGGAGATGGTGGAGACATGTGTGTGTGCTTCCAGAGGTCGTGGGGTCGAGCCCTAAGGACCTCTATAAAATTTTACACTAACACCTTAGTGACATGTGGCAGCGTCAGGGTTGGCCACGTGTCACCCTATAATTGGTCCTCCACAAAACATGTACAATCCACCAACGAATCATAACGTGCCACTTGTCAGTCTAGGATTCATTATGAATAAAGGAATATTCCTCAAAATATTCCTTTTGCTGACTGTGCACCCTCCATGTTGACTGGGCATCCCAGTCAACCCTGTCGCAAAATTTAGTTGTTTGGGAATTCAATTGGAACGTGATATCTCCCTCATACGACATCAGTTTTTAGAACCGTTTGCGGCGCCATAATTTGGAATACGAGATATACGCAACCATCATGGTTTCAACATAATCCTATAGCTTTCAATTTTGAGCAAAATTCATGAACCCCTGATCATATAGTGACCCTAATGATCGAAAGTCTATTGCATGATATGTATTCACTCTTGGTTCAGGACCTATTACTTGGTCTTGTAAGAAACAAAGTGCCATCTCTCTTTCTTTGGCAGAAGTAGATTATTCTGGTGTCGTTAAAGCCAGCAAGGAATCCATGTGGCTTCGTCAGATCCTATCTGAATTTGGTCTTCATCAGTAGCATCCAACTACACTTTGGTGTGATAATCAGAGTACCATTTAGCTATGCAAAGATCCATTTCAGCATCAGCGTATGAAACACGTTGAGATTTATATACACTTCATCAAAAATATCATTCAAGATTGTGTTCCTGAAGTACAATATTGTTCAACCAATGATAAATTTGTCGATATCTTTACAAAGGCTCTCACACAAGCGAAGTTTTCCAAACTTCGATCCATGCTTGGAGTTCCAGAAAGTTATCATTAAGGGGGGATAGGCTCTAATGCCTCCTTCCTTCTCCTATTGTGTCACATTTGTAAATCCTTCAATCCTATCCCAATTTTTTTTTAAGGGGGGATGTTAGGATATTTTGACACATAGGAAATAAGCTCCTTCTGTGTCACCTTTGTAAATCCTTCAATCCTATCCCAATTTTTTCTTAAGGGGGGATGTTAGGATATTCCGACACATAGGAAATAGTTGAGTATAACTTGGTCTAGTGTAGAGTTAGGTAAAGTGTGTTTATTTACTATGTACATTTGTAACTTATAATCTGACGGTCACGATTTGTAGTGATCTGACGGTTCACTCTCCTCAGTATTAACGACACTTGATCCGTGGATTCATACCCGATTGGTCCATGATCTCTATTTAAAGGGCATGGAGGGTCATTTTTCTAGTAACCTTTTATGAGAGAAACATATGTAAACTTTATTTTTATATTAATAAATTGCCTGAAGTGGCCGTGTTGGCTCAGGTCGTGGACTTTTTCCCTCTTCGATGGTTTTAACCATGTGATATATTGTTGCACTAATTTGTGATCTGTTTGTGAGTGGTGACTCTTTATCTTGATTGATTTCATCAAGAATTAGTTCATCACAAGTCTGCCACCCTGATTTAGGAGTTGTTGATTCTCTTTCTCTCTGAAGCGCCTTCTTGAGGCCTCTTGTCCTTTGTCTTCTTCTTTTTGTTCCAACCTCTGCATCCTTCAGTTGATCATCATCTACTATCTCTTTTCCCTTGCCTTTATCTGTATCAACATGTACCTTTGGTTTGTCTTGGAGGAGTCGTTTCACCTTTAGCTGAAAATTCTCTTGTTGTAGGAATGTGATCTGAGAATTTGCAATTGAGAAAACCTCCCTTAACTCTGTTATTTCTTCATCTTTCTCCTTTATGATTTCCTCAAATGACTTATCCTTCACCTTATCTTCCATGTCAACTTATAAGGGTGCTTGTTCATCATGGTGCTGCAATGGTGACTCACCATCATGGCTAGGTGGTTGATCCATTGTTTTTCTTTTCCCAAGTGTAGTTTCAGGTGCCAATACACCTCTGATGGTCTTGGGAGAAAAAACCATTCTCTTTCCCTTCTCACATGTTTGAGTGATCTCAACCCTGGGTGTTTTTTAAATTTGATCCTTCCTGCTAGAAGAGCCAACCTCCTTTGGATGTATTGATGTTGTGGTATGAACAATGGGTGGACTTGTAGCAGGAGTTTATGCTACTTTCTCCATGAAAACTTCCTAGCACATATTTTTTGCTGAGAGCTGGTGAAAAAAAAAATCATATTAACCAAACCATGGTGAAATAGATTGGGATGAGGATTTATACCTTTGCTTTGTACTTTTTCCGCCATCTTGACCAAACTCCCGAATAGATAGTTTGAAAAATTGAGTGATTTGGTAGTTGTGAAGTGCATAAGTAACCTGAAAATCTTCCCTCACATGTAAAATATTTCATGATCTGCTTCATTGATGGGGCATACTTTTCAAGTAGATGCCTGAAAGGGAAACATGTTCAGTTCATCTCTGAACATGTAAAATATTTCATGATCTGCTTCATTAATGGGGCATACTTTTCAAGTATATGCCTGAAAGGGAAACATGTTCAGGTTCATCTCTGCAATGAGGTTTTAGTAACATTGGGTAGTTTTCAAGGTCCAATTCCATGCCCTTGAACCAAACTTCTCCTTCATTTGGAATCCATGTTGCTGAAGTGATGGCCTCTATTGATAGAGTGAATTAAATGCCTGCTATGGTAGCCTTGCCTCTGTTGCAGTTTGTGGCAAAAAGGGTAGTCAATGGGGCATTACATCCCACCTCCATGATCTTCTCACAAAATCTCAGACATCCAGTGTTTTCAAAACATCTCTTGGCATATGGGGAGGCATTAAGTTCTTGCAATGTGGATGGCTCAAATCTAGAATGATGCCCTCTCTTGTGAGCTTTCTTCTCAGTATCCATACTACTTGTGAACAGGATGAAGCCCTCCTAGATGAAATGAGTGGGTAGGGATGATGAATTTGGGAAAACAGGGGATATGGATAGGGTAGGTTTAGGGGTTGTGAAGATATATAAGGAGTTTGAGGAAAATTCCCCAAAAAATTGAGGAAGTAGGGTAATATGTTAGGTTGGAGATACATGTGGAATTTCTTTAAATGGGTATGGGAAGGTGGATAAAAATAGGAAAACAGATATATTTTCCAATTTTCTTGTGAAAATGCAACGGGGACTTGGGTTTTTAATGAAAACAAGGGTAAAGGGTACAGTGAGTAAAAGGAGGTGTTTTGGTAGGGTTTGTGAAGGATGAGTGAAGGTTTATATGATGAGAAAAGGGTCTCCAATGGCCTAAAGAAATCAAGAAAGGAGAAACCATAGAACATAGGAGAGAAAAACCATACGGATGGAAAACACTCATACAATCATGAATTGACTTGAAGAATGTAGTTAAGGTAGCCACTTACTGATTTTGGAGGCCACGGGAGGTTTGAACAGTGGTTTTAAAGCATTGGTAGCTGATTTGGAGGTTGATATGCAAAAATGTAGCACTTTTTGCAGAAACGTAGTGTTGGCCCAGAAGCGTAGCGCCAATACCCAAAAGCATCGCGCTGCCCCAGAAACGTCGCGTTGATCCTTCAGAAAGGTTGCAGAGCCTATAGAAACGTAGCAAATTGGATTTTCGTACAAATTTTACAATTTTCTTCCACCTTTCGCAATGATAAGGTATTATGAAGGTGAGAGATGCACTTTATCGAGAAAGGAAAGATAAAAGGAGTGAAATAAATCACTTTTTCCCTTTTATAACATTAATAAAAATACCTTTTTTTCATTTAGTGAAAATATGACCTTTTTGAAGAACACTTTACTTTTTGAATATTTTAACAATGAAACAAGCTTTTGGAAGAAGACAAATTGTCTTTTTTTTATATTCACCTACCTAAGATAACTCCCTTTTAAAGATAATTTTGTATGGTGGAAGTGAATGACTCTTCTTTTTTATTTTTTTATGACATATTTTGGATATTTTTGGAGGAGAAATGAAAAACACCTAGACACTGACCTAGATGAAAGCACGATGACTTGACCTAAGACGTTAGATGATTGATGGATGACATGACCTTTGAAATGATTATGATCATGAATGGAGTGAAGGTAGCATAATTTTAAACCTATACATATTCAGTGAACAAAAATTTATCTGAAAATTGTTTTGAAACATGAAATTTTAACCTAGGACCACTACTAAGTAAACCTAAAATAGTACATTCGATCACTGAACATCTGGACACTAAGATTGGCTCCAACTGGGGATGGCATCTCCTTCAAGAGGTGATAAGAACACCGTAGATATATTAGCCTCATCCATTGGGAAATGGAGTCAAAACTAGAAACTGAAAGAACTTCGATAAACTTAAATGACTAACTAAAACATAAAATGCCTTTGACTCAAAAACTGACTTGACTCCTGACTGAACCTACTTATGGTAGGAGACCATCGGGATCTTTGGGCCTTCGCATCGGGCTTAAAATCCTAATGATAACCACCCACCTACTAAAAATGTAGATACGATCATGTGATATGATCCCTCCAATGTAACCAATCCAACAAATGGCTACTTATTTGAATCATGTTCACACTTTCCTTGAACAGGAAAAAGAAACAAAAGGTAGGAAAACCAAAGAGTCCACTGAACATGTGCTCATGATCCATAAATACAAGAATATTCATCTTCCCATATGGATGCAACAAAATGACCAAAGGATCATGAAGAACATGCAACAAACTTACCATCGGATCCTTGAAAACATGAAAAACCACCTCTCCTAATTGTTGCAGCAAATCAACAAAAGGATCCTTGAAGATATGAAATATTATCATGTCTTCGTGATCCAAGGGTTAATTTTCATTCATAATTAGTACTTTTTCAATCCTGTCATGATCAAGTTCAACTTCAAAGAAAAAGGGATCAACAGGTTTGTCTATAAAAATGTCCAAATTTTCTTTAGCATCCTCAAATATAATAGCCATATCATGTGTATCGATACTGTCCTTATTTTTATCAAATAATTTTGTTTTCATATCATTAGATAACTCTATTTGAAGACTTTCATTTGTATTTTCATGATGGGAGACTAGTTCTGATAGCTTATCTTCTTACAGCTGTGGGGATTTATCAATATGAACTAGTTCACTACTAGCACCTTCGTCAAAAAAAAACTGAAAAATTGGCCACAAAACTTCACCTATCTGAAGAGAAGGGACATGAATATCATCATCAAGCTCTTGATTGATTTCATCTTCATCTAAGATAGAAACTGTTGATGGTTACAAGTTTTGTACATGTTTGTAAATCCTCTTGATCATCATGAAAACTAACTTGATAATAGAATTCATAAATTGCCTCTAACATATCCTCAACATCCATAAATTATAGATCCTCGTAAATACTTTCAAGATACTGAATGAAACCCTCAAAATGATCACAAAAATTTTGTATCAGCAGCAAAGATGGATAATGCTCTTTATAATTCTAAAAAAATATTGTATGAAAATCCTTTAAGGAACATATGCTATATGGTCTTAACCATTCATACCATGTTCTTACTTTGTCTTCCAGAGTAGCCATAAACATCTTCATTAAGAAAACCTCGGGAAACTTAACTTTAAGTCTACGTACATGCATATGAAACTTGATCAAGTGCAAGGCAGCATCATCTTTCTTTTCATCTTTGAAAATGGGAATACAAGATAACCAATAAACATGAGGCATAGGATTTGGAAAGCCAGGGATATGAGACCAATCTATAGGAGCATACCTGACATTCCTTATTGCACTTGGATCCATCTTGAAAAAAATTAATTCACCAAGAAATTATTCAAGCTATCGGTTTTTGAATAGTGGAGTCACCATGAAAACTCTGAACTTTTGGATTCTTCGACACTCGAGTTGCCAGGTGAAAGATGCACAACCTTTCTTGTGCCTGATCATTGTTCACCATCAAAAATCAGAGCTAATATTTTTTGTTCTTTCCTGGGAAATATTTAACCTACGCCCCCTACCAACAGCGCCAAAAATGTTATCACTCCCCCCTGCTTCCTAAGGCTAAGAATGGAGCTGAATGGAGGTAACCACAAACCAACCTTTAGGTGAGGTAGCTAGCCCTACGAAGACCACAGAGGGCTCTCTACATGTCACTTTAAAGCCAAAGGGATGACTAGATATAAGTTTTTAGGCTAGTTATGATGCTCAATAGATTAGGGTTTTTGTTTGTTTACAGTTTTGTTGGATAGGAATAACAGTTAAGAAACTAGGTCTAGGGTTTTGGTATGAATTCAAAGGTTTAGTTGTAGACGTAAGGTTAAGGTCATGTAGGTAAGCTAAGAAGCATGCTTAATTTGTCATTGTGTATAGATTGAACTGAGAGAGAGTCATAATTATCATTAAACTGAATTCATTCATCAGAAGAGCATAGACAATTTCATGAAAATCTTATAAAAAATAGAGCATGGAAAGCATGATTTCTGTCAATAAACTCATAAGACTTAGCATAAAGAAGAATATAGATGAAAGTTGAGTAACATAACATTCAAAATCATGATTTTACAAAGAAAAACAAATCGTCAAAGGCATACCATGGGAGTCTCAACACTATGTCTGCAACATTTTCCTTGATTTCATTAGCAAAAGCTTGTACAATAGCTCCACTGCAAATAACAAATATCCAACCTCTAAAAAGACTTGAGGTGGTGTACTTAGAGAAAATATATTTTATGACACCTCATAGGGTAAAAATCCTATCCAAAAATCATCATAATTACATCATATGATCCACTTCCTAGAATCTAGGGAAGTTAGACACTAATCCCTGAAATTTAGCTAAAGACTAAGAGTGTGTGTCTCCTCCATTAAATTACATGTTTCCTCATCATAGAAGCAAAAAAAAAAAAAAAAACTCAATCAAGTCAAATGCCACCTCATGGGACAACTAGCATCAATTTTTTGGAGTTTTCTAGGCATGACAGTTATCTGAGAGAAATCCTATGCAGAAACGTCGTGCTTATACCAGAAACGTTGCACCTGTCTGGAAGAAGCGTCGCACCAGTTCAAGGGTTATTTTGACCCACTTAGGAGCATCCAAATGAAAATATAAAAGTTGTGTTGAGTAGCCCTGTGACTCTAGTTTCCAATGCACCTTAAATTTTTGGAAAACACCGACAGGAAGGCCTCCAAAAGTGGTTTTTCCCAACCTCACTCCAGAAGTGTCATGCCTGGTCCAAAACACTAGAAGAAGCATAGAAATGAGGCATTTTTTTGCATTTGTATTCAAAATAAGAGCTTGTCATGGATAACCAAGTCCATATATGGATTTTACTAATCAAAATTCACCCAACCATGTAAGAAAATCTTGATTTGGAAGCTCTGAGAGAAAGTGTCGTGCCTCGGTGCGATGCTTCTGTGAAGACAAAATTTATAGATTTGTGCAAAAATCATAAAAAATACAAAAAGTGCTCAAAATTGACCAAAATTTGTTCTATAACACTTGTGGAGGATGGGCTAAACATCCATGGATGCCTCAGCAAGGAGGTCTAAGTTTTCCTTCTCCTTTAGCTTCATTTGAGCTTCTTTAAGCTTTTTCTTCACTTGTTTGAGCCTGATTTATGAAATTTTGTTCCAGGCACAATAGTGATTAGCCATATGTCTCTGGAGGTTATTGTTATTTTTAGCTTTGTTCAGTAGCTTCTCAAGGTTCCCATCGACCTCTCAAGCCAATACTCTCTATATTGATTGATTTCATCAAGAATTAGTTCCCCAAAAGTCTGCCAACTTGATTTAGGAGCTATTGATTATATTTATCTCTGAAGCGCCTTCTTGAGGCCTCTTATCCTTGGTCTTATTATTTTTGTTCCAACCTCTGAATCCTCTAGCTGATAATCATTTACTATCTCTTTTCCATTTCATTTAATCACGAGTTTCCCCCTATCCTCCCAGAGGAGAGACAAAATATCCTCTTGTGTCTCATTTTATAGCCTTTTCCTTCGTTAATTTTATTTTGGCCTTGCTGGCCCTTTTCTTTGTTTTCCTTCGGGCCAACTCTTTGTTGTGTTTCCTTATCTATTTTACCTTTGGGCTTTTCCTTCTAGGCTCACCCTGCATGGGCTGAGCTGGCAGAGTTGGCCTACTCGCTTAACCTTTCATTGATTCACAATATTATACCGTGGCCTGAAGTTCAATTGCTTTGTTACATCCATGATTTTGGGGTTTCAAAATTTCGTCCGAGCCAATGGGGTGCCTCCTTGTTGTTGCATTGTTAGCCTCATCATCCCGGTCCTCTCTTTGGCCACATCTCCAATTTTTCCACTTAGGTTGGCACTTATGCCAACTTTGGCTATCCGTCGAAGGGTCCTCCATTCACCTTTATCCTTGTTATTTGACTTTGGGGTCATATGTCTTTGACTAGATTTATCTTTAAATCCAGGAGGCCATTTTGGGACTTCCTTATACTGTTGGAAATCTATTTTAGATTAATTTCTAGTTGATTGGGTCTGATGTGGCCTTTGGCCTCATATACTGCATAAAAAATGGCTTGAAAATATTTGTTATTATTTGCACCTAGAATTTTCTTCTTGTGCTTGGAACCTGCTTTTATGAGATTTTTCTTTGACTCTTGTGCCCCTCGTTGCTACCTGGTGCCACTTATTCACATCAATGATGCCATATTTCAAATATTTTCCCCCTTTGGCATTGATAGTAACACCAAAAACAAACAAAATACCTCTTTCTCTTCTAGGAACACAATTAGAAAAACATGAGTGCTGCTCCCCCTGAGATTAATTTTTTTTTTTGGTGTATTGTTGTTGTGCTTGATAGATTTCTCCCCTTTTAGATTTATCCTTTTTTAGATCTCTCCCTCAATTTTAATTTTGTTTTAATTCTAGATCTCTCCCCCTTTGACATCAATGGAAGAGAGACCAACATGCTCCCCCTGTCACCATACTCCATCTATCATGTTGATCCTTGTGGACCTGGAAGCTTCACCAATATATGCTGAAAAATATTACAGTTTCCTTGCTTCCTCTTGGAGGAGGAGCTAGTGAAGTTAGGCAAGAGGAGTGACTCCTAATTCGCAATATTTTCCTCGAGTAATTAAATTGTTCTCTAGGGAGTGGATTTGTAAAGATATCAGCAACTTGTTCTTTTGTGGGAACATACTCTAGCCTCACAATCTGGGTTGCATCCTACTCCCCCAAGAAATGTTACTTGATGGGGATATGCTTGGTCTTAGAGTGAAAGACTGGATTCTTTTACATAATGATTGCACTTGTGTTGTCACAAATAATGGGGATCGATTGATCATAAAACACTTGTACATCTTGCAAATTTTTTGTCATCCACAGAAGTTGAGTACAACAAGAATTTGTTGCAATATATTTTGCTTCAACTGTAGATAAGGAAATGGAAGCTTGCTTCTTGCTTAATCATGAAACTATACTTTCTCCAAGAAAGAAACCACCACCACTTGTTCTCTTTCAATCATCTATATCACCTGCCCAATCAACATCAATAAAAATTGTAAATGAAAACTCTTTACCTCTTGGGTACCACAATCCATAGTCCATTGTTGCTCTAGGATATCTGGAAATTATTTTGGCTGCTAATAGATGACTTTGTCTATGAGTTGTTTGTAATATTCCAACCACTACAACAACCTTCATGATGTCTTGCCTTGAAGTTGTTAAATACAAAAGGCTTCCAATTATGGATCTATATAAGGTATGGTCCACTTCGAGAGGTTCACCCATCTTACTAAGCTTGCAACTTGTCACCATTGGAGTGCTTACTAAAGAGCATTCTTCCATGCCAAATTTCTTTATCACTTCCTTGAGATACTTGCCTTGAGAAATAAAAGTTCCTTTAGGGTATGTGTATACCACCACTACAATGAGTTTGTTGTCCTTTGTTTTGACATAGAGATTTTTGTCAGTTTCTCCCTTTTTAAATCCACACTTTATCAGGTAGTTGTTTAGCTTGGAATACCAATCTCTAGGGCTTGCTTGAAACCATACAAAGACTTATTGAGTTTGCAAACATAATATGGCTTCTCTGTCAGCTGAAATTCTTATGGCTGCTCTATATAAACTTCTTCGTGTAGCTCTCCATTGAGAAAAGAAATTTTGACATCCATTTGGTAGATTTTAAAATTCTTAAAATAAGAAAATGTCAAAAACATATTGGTTGCTTCTAATATGGCAACAGGAGAAAAAGTTTCATCATAATGTAGTCCCTCTACTTTAGCATAGCCTTTGCACATTAACCAAGCTTTGTTCCTTACCACTTCTCCACAGTCATTTTTTTAATATCACTTTGTGCCAATGACATTCTTATTGGAAGGTCTTCGAACAAGCTCCCATGTTTGATTTTTCTCTATCTTGTCCAATCTTGAATTCATTTCCTTCAACCAATGCTGATTTTGAAAAGCCTGAATAACATCCATAGACAACAATGCAACATATCATGTGTGAGGGAATTCTGCAACCTCCTTCTTGTCTGCACTCCAGTATTTAATTCACTGACTATTTGATCACTTAGGTGATGTTTTTGTAAATACCTTGGGGGATCTATGGCTTGAGGAGTATAGGTATATTCCTCACTTTCTTCTGCAGTTGCCTCATCATTCTCATTAACAATGCTTATTGGGTCATCAGCGGTAGATTTTTTGAGTTGTTTAACTTCTTGATCTTCGTGCTCATCTACCTTCACATCGATTGTCCAGCAAATGAAGTAGCGGTGGAGTTGCTACAATTAGTCTCCAAGTGGGAGATTGTTGGGTGTGGAGCCTGATTATCTTATTTATTTTGTATCACAACATTGGACCCCTGTTCTAAACGGGGCGGAAACACCGCCCATAATTAAATGATGCCTGGGGGTCCATGGCAGTGCCCCCGAAGTTAAACACAGATGTAAAATTACTTTGTAAAAGTATTGTAATTTCTAGTCAATCTAGATCGTTCATTAGGCGGATGATCTGACGATGTAAGTTATGTTTAATTTAGGGTTTTTTCCCTAGAAGGAAACCCCTCATTTTTTATGAGGGTATTGTATTGCAGCTGTGTATTGTATGTGTATTCTCAGAGCGAGAAACAGATAGGGAGACTGTGACAGAGAACAGAGTATATTACAGCAGATCTACTATAGGTTGTGTCTCTTCATTTTGATGGATAATAGAAAGGAAGGACTGGTTGTTCGGGGTGGACGTAGTCCAAACTAGGTGAATCACGTATATTTGTGTCTCTCTTGTTTTATGTGTTTTGTGTGTTTGTGTTTTCCGCATATTTTATGTGTTGCATCGATCTGTAATATATAATTTTCTAACAATTGGTATCGGAGCCGAAGGTCCGTTTGGCTGATAAACTCGCAGGAAAGAAGGGTTCATGTTTCGAGTGGGAGCAATGGCGAAAGATGGTGAGTTTAGGGTCGAGAAATTTAACGGCCAAAACTTCCCGCAGTGGAAGATGCAGATGGAAGATTATCTATATCAAAAAGATCTGTACCTACCATTGAGCAGAAAAACAAATAAGCTGATGACTATGATAGACGCAAAATGGGAGATTCTCGATAGAAAGGCACATGGAACAGTATGGTTGTGCCTCTTGGCATCGATAGAGGGTTTGATTAAGGCATTGGAGAAACTATATGAAAAAACCCTCGACCTAAAACAAGGTATTTCTTATTAAACGTTTATTTAATATGAAGATGTCGGAAGGTGGATCTGTTGTAGACCATTTAAATGATTTTAATACAGTTACCAGTCAGTTAAGTTCTATAGGGGTAAACTTTGATGATGAAGTTAAGGCTTTGTTATTTATGTTCTCATTTCCATAAAGCTAGAATGGTTTAGCTGTGGCCATTAGTAACTTTGTCTTTGGATCTAGTACTTTAAAGTTTGATGATGTTGTCGGTGCTATCCTTAATGAGGAAATGCTATAGAAAAGCTCCGGTGAGACATCGAGTAATGCTTTGAGTGCAAAGTCTAGGGGAAGAAAAATGGAAAGAGGAAAGAGCTCAGGATATCGTAGTAAATCAAGGAAAGGCAGATCCAAGTCCAAATCGGGGATAGTGTGTTGGATATGTGGAAAGAAAGGACACCTAAAGAAAGACTGTAGATCTCGGAAGGGAAACGAAGGAGACACACAACAAGAAAAAAAATCATGAAGCAAATGTGACGGGTGATGTGTTACAAGATGCTTTGATTCTTTCTTTCGAAAATGATACTGATTCCTGGGTGGTAGATTAAGGGGCCTCATTCCATGCCACACCTGATAAGAAATATTTTCATGATTGTGTGCAAGGAGATTTTGGACAAGTCCATTTGGGTGATGATAAACCCTGTAAAATTGTTCGAATGGGTAAGGTTCTTGTAAAATAGCAAAATGGAAACCAATGGCTATTAAAGGAGGTAAGGCATGTTCCATATCTGAAGAAAAATCTAATTTCAACAGGGCAGTTAGGCGGTGAGGGTTGTGTGACAACTTTCACATATAAAACTTGGAAGGTCACCAAAGGATCCCTGGTAATAGAAAAAGGCGAAAAGGTTTGTACATTGTATTTATGCAATGGTATTTCTAACTTTGTTAATGCTTTAACTTCCAAAGTAGCCCTGGTAATAGCAAAAGGCGAAAAGGTTGGTACATTGTATTTATGCAATGGTATTTCTAACCATGTTAATGCTTTAACTTCCAAAGGAGTAGATGCAGCATTATAGCATCATAGGCTCGGACACATGAGTGAGAAGGGGATGAAGATTCTTCACTCAAGAAATTTGTTGTCGAGTTTGAAGAATATTGATTTGGATTTCTGGGAGAATTGCATTTATGGAAAACAGAAGAGAGTCATATTTCTCAGAGGTGGGAAAGAAAAGAAGAGCGAAAAATTAGAGCTTGTGCATACAGATGTATGGGGACCTGCTCATATATCATATCTCGGTGGCTCTCGTTATTATGTTACTTTTATTGATGATGCAACTAGAAAAAATTGGATTTATTGTATTCAGAATAAATATGATGTATTTTATACTTTCAAAAAATGGAAAGCTTTGGTTGAGATTGAGACAGGAAAGAAGTTGAAGTGTTTCGGATCAGACAATGGAGGTGAATATTGCAGCAAAGAGTTTGATAGGTACTGTTCAGAGCATGGAATTCTCAGAGAGAAGACAGTTCCAAGAACACCATAATAAAATGGTGTGTCGAAAAGGATGAACAGAACAATCATGGAGCGTGCAAGGTGCATGAGATTGCAGGCAGGATTGCCTTTACAATTTTGGGCAGACGTTGTAGATACTATTGTTTATCTAATAAACAAAGGGCCTTCAAGTTCCTTGGATGGTGGTATTCCATAAGAAGCATGGGTAGGTAAAAAGGTAAACTACTCTTTTTTAAAACCTTTTGGTTGTGAGGCCTTTGTCCATATTAATAAAGAAAATAGAACAAAGCTTGAGGCCAAAAAAAAAATTGTACCTTTATTGGATATGGTGTTAATGATTTTGGTTATCGCTTATAGGATTATGAAAATCACAAAATCATTAGGAGCAGAGATGTAATATTCAACGAAAATATCTTGTATAAGAATCAGTTGCAAGAAAAGAAACAGGAAAAAGAAAACAAAGAATACACAGTTCTTGATGAGATCACAGAAAAAGTAAAGGTGCGTGAATATAATAATAATCAACAGCCACAACAACAACAAGCACCTCGAACACCTGAAAGTGGTGTCAAAAGATATACCAGGATAACGGGACCCCCTGAACGATATTCTCCTTCATTATATTATTTATTGTTGACTGATTCGGGTGAACCGAATATTATGAAGAAGCAATGAAGGTTGAAACCAGGAAGAAGTGTGAGCTAGCCATGAAAGAAGATATGGACTCCTTAATACATAACCAAACTTGGGACTTAGTCTGGTATCCTGTAGGTAAAACAACATTGCAGAATAAATGGGTTTACAGGCTGAAGGAAGAAGCTGGAGGGAAACAGAGGTACAAAGCTAGACTTGTGGTGAAGGGGTTCGCACAGAAGAAAGGTATTGATTTTGATGAAATATTTTCTCTTGTTGTTAAGATGAATTCAATCATAACAATTTTAAGTCTTGTAGCAGCGGAACATTTGCATCTTGAACAGTTAGATGTAAAGACATCATTTCTCCCTGGAGATTTGGAGGAAGAGATATATATGCAACAACCAGAAGGATATGAGGTAAAAGGGAAAGAAAAATTAGTGTGCATGTTAAAGAAGAGCTTGTATGGCTTAAAATAGGCTCCAAGGCAGTGGTATCTAAAATTTGACAGGTTTATGTCAGAACAAGGTTATACTAGATGTCACTCTAATCATTGTGTTTATCTAAAAAAGAAAAAATGGTGGCAGCTATATTATATTGTTATTGTATGTAGATGACATGCTTGTTGCAGGGTCTAACATGCAGGAAATAAATGTGCTCAAAAGAAAATTGGAAAATTCATTTGCAATGAAGGATTTGGGAGTTGCAAAAAAAATCCTTGGTATGAGAATAACTAGAGACAGGAAAAATCGCAAATTAACATTGTCTCAGAATGAGTACATACAAAAGGTGTTGAAAAGATTTAATATACAGAATGCAAAACCAATTAGTACACCTTTTGCTAGCCATTTCAAACTTAGTAAGGAAATGTGCCCCAAGACCCAAGAAGAAATGGATCATATGTCTAAAGTTCCATATGCATCAGCAGTTGAAAGCTTAATGTATGCAATGGTCTGCACAAGGCCTGATATTACACATGCAGTGGGAGTTGTAAGCAGGTACATGAATTAATCCAGGAAAATATTATTGGATGGAAGTGAAATGGATTCTCAAATATTTGAGAGGTACCACAAATTAAGCATTATGCTTTGGTGGTTCAAACATTGCACTACAGGGATATGTTGATGCAAATATGGTAGGTGACAGAGATAACAGGAGGATCACTACAACGTATGTATTTACTATAGGTGGAACAACTGTCAGTTGGGTTTCAAACATTCAAAGTGTTGTTGCACTTTCAACAATAGAAACATAGTATGTTGTTGCTACAGAGGCTAGTAAAGAAATTATTTGGTTATAAAGTTTTATGGATGAATTGGGTAATAATTATGATATGGGCACGTTATATAATGATAGCCAAAGTTCCATTCATATTGCAAAGAACTCATCATTTCATTCCAGGACTAAACATATGCAGCTCGAGTACCATTTCATATGGTCAGTGTTGGAAGATGGACAGTTGAAGTTGGAAAGGATACACACTAGCCAGAATCCTACAGATATGCTAACAAAAGTTGTAACGAGGGAGAAACTGAGATTATGCTCAGTTTCAATTGGTCTTCAAGTATGATTATGAAGATGAGAAACAACCAGGTCCAAATTGGAGTAATTTTCTAGCAAATGAAGCAGCGGCGGAGTTGCTACAATCAGTCTCCAAGTGGGAGATTGTTGGGTGTGGAGCCTGATTATCTTCTTTATCTTGTCCCGTAATTAAACGTTGTCTGGGGGGTCCAGGGAAACGCCCCCGAAGCTAAAAACAGATGTAAAATTGCCCTGTAAAAGTATTGTAATTTCTAGTCAATTTGGGTCGTTCATTAAGTGGATGATCTGACGGTAGAAGTTATGTTTAATTTAGGGTTTTTTGCCCTAGAAGGCAACCCCTAATTTTGTATGAGGGTATTGTATTACGGTTGTGTATTGTATGTGTATTCTCAGAGCAAGAAACAAATAGGGAGACTATGAGAGAGAACAGAGGATGTTACAGCAGATTTGTTGTAGGTTGTGTCTCTTCATTTTGCTGGATAATAGAAAGTAAGGACTAGCTATTCGGGGTGGACGTAGCCCAAAATGGGTGAAACACATGTATCTGTGTCTTTGTGGTTTTATGTGTTTTGTGATTTGTGTTTTCCGTATATTTTATGTGTTGCATTGCTCTGTAATATATAATTTTCTAACAACTGGAGGGAAACAGAGATACAAATCTAGGCTTGTGGTGAAGGGGTTTTCACAGGATAAAGGTATTGATTTTGATGAAATATTTTATCCTGTTGTTAAGATGACTTCAATCGGAACTATTTTAATTCTTGTAGTAGCGGAGGATTTGCATCTTGAACAGTTGGATGTAAAGACAAAATTTCTCCATGGATATTTGGAGGAAGAGATCTATATGCAGCAACCAGAAGGATATGAGGTCAAAGGGAAAGAAAAATTAGTGTGCAGGTTAAATAAGAGCTTGTATGGCTTAAAACAGGCTCCAAGGTAGTGGTATCTAAAATTTGACAGGTTTATGTCTGACCAAGGTTATACTAGATGTCACTCTGATCATTGTGTTTATCTTAAAAAAGCAAAATTATTGCAGCTATATTATATTCTTATTGTATGTAGATGACATGCTTGTTGCAGGGTCTAACATGCAGGAAATAAATGTGCTCAAAAGAAAATTGGCAAATTCATTTGAAATGAAGGATTTAGGAGTTGCAAAACAAATCCTTGGTATGAGAATGACTAGAGACAGGAAAAATCACAAATTAACATTGTCTCGGAATGAGTACATACAAAAGGTGTTGAAAAGATTTAATATGCAGAATGCAAAACCAGTTAGTACACCCTTTGCTAGCCATTTCAAACTTAGTAAGGAAATGTGCCCCAAGACCCACGAAAAAATGGATTATATGTTTAAAGTTCCATATGCATCAGCAGTTGGAAGCTTAATGTATGCAATGGTCTGCACAAAGCCTGATATTGCACATGCAGTCGGAGTTGTAATCAGGTACATGAATAATCAAGGAAAATAACATTGGATGGAAGTGAAATGTATTCTCAGATATTTGAGAGGTACCACAAATCAAGCATTATGCTTTGGTGGTTCAAACATTGCTCTGCAAGGATATGTTGATGCAGATATGGCAGGTTACAGAGATAATAGGAGGAGCACTACAGGGTATTTATTTACTATAGGTGGAACAACTGTCAGTTTGGTTTCAAAAATTCAAAGTGTTGTTGCACTTTCAAAAACAGAAGCAGAGTATGTTGTTGTTACAGAGGCTAGTAAAGAAATGATTTGGTTATAAAGTTTTATGGATGAATTGGGTAAGAATTATGATATGGGCATGTTATACAATGATAGCCAAAGTTCCATTCATCTTGTAAAGAACTCAGCATTTAATTCCAGGACTAAACACATATAGCTCAAGTACCATTTCATATGGTCAGTGTTGGAAGATGGACAGTTGAAGCTAGAAAAGATACACACTAGCCAGAATCCTGCAGATATGCTAACAAAAGTTGTAACGAGGGATAAACTGAGATTATGCTTAGTTTCAATTGATCTTCAAGTATGATGATGACGATGAGAAACAGCCAGGTCCAAAGTGGAGTCATTGTCCAGCAAATGAAGCAGCGGTTGAGTTGCTACAACCAGTCTCCAAGTGGCAGATTTCTGGGTGTGGAGCCTAATTATCTTCTTTATTTTGTATCACAACATTGGACCCCTATTCTAAACTGGGTGGCAACGCCGCCCGTAATTAAACGCTATCTGGGGGGTCCAGGGTAGCGCCCCCGAAGCTAAAAACAGATGTAAAATTTCCTTGTAAAAGTATTGTAATTTCTAGTCAATCTTGGTCGTTCATTAGGCGGATGATCTGACTATAGAAGTTATGGTTAATTTAGGGTTTTTTTCCCTATAAGGAAACCCCTCGTTTTGTATGAGGGTATTGAATTGCGACTGTGTATTGTATGTGTATTCTCGGAGAGAGAAAAAAATAAGGAGACTATGAGAGAGAACATAGGATATTACAGCAGATCTGATGTAGGTTGTGTCTCTTCATTTTGTTGGATAATAGAAAGGAAGGACTGGTTTTTCGGGGTGGACGTAGCCCAAACTGGGTGAACCACATATATTTGTCTCTCTCTGATTTTATGTGTTTGGTGTGTTTGTGTTTTCCGCATATTTTATGTGTTGCATTGCTCCGTAATATATAATTTTCTAACAGAGCAAAGGAATTATTATACCTGGGTCTGCTTCTTCTCTTCTTAAATCTTCTCTTGGATATGAGATGTATGTATGATAAATTAGCTCTACAGTTAGCAACTTTGTGGCCATAATTGGTGCATGTAAAACAATACCTTGGGAAGATATCCTTCTTCCTTTATGATTTCCTTCTACGTTGAGAAGAATTTTAGGTACTTTGAATAGCATGGACAATGTGCTCCTTTGGTTGTTATTGTTGAATTTTCTCATAGTGCTTATTGTCTTCTAGCTGATGTGTCGACCGTTCTTTTGTTGGGGGGACAAAGGTGATCGTTTTTTTACTTTTTAATTCAGTTGCTACTTTGGATTCAACATCAAAAGCAAGACCAGTTTGATATTTGGGGATGCGTTGAGCCTCAAAATTTTCATTTAATTTTTTTGTCCCTTTGTTGAATCTTTTATTAAAGTTGATTTTCATTTTATCCTTTTCAAGCTCCTTCCTTAACAACACAATTTCACCTTCCAAATTCTAACATATTTGAGCCTTTTCAATTAACTACTGGTTCAATTTTTCTTGGATTTTCTCACCTTCTTCTAACTACATAAGTAATGGCTCAACAACCTTAACCTTATCCTTTCATAAAGACTCTTTATGGGTTTTTTTTCTTCCTCAACCTTTCAATTTCTTAAATAGCACTTACCATTTCTCCTTCAAGGTTGACTCCCCCCTCTTCATTATTAGAGTTAATAGCCTCGACTTGCAGATGTCTCGATGACCATCAACATGAATTCCTTAGGGCTCTCATCATCTTTGTCCTCATCTAAGGATTGCCTGGGTTGTCTTCCATAGGAGCTCTCATCTTGAGCATAGAAACATTTCTTCTTAGTTTTATTTCTTTCCTTTTTAACCTTCTTAAATTTTTCTTTAGGATCATAATGATTTTTCTTCTTTTCAAGACTTTTTGATGCATAATGACTAACTTGACCATAGTTAAAACATTTAAATGGAAACTTAACTTTATGCTTGTATGGTCCTCACTTAAGCCTTCTCACAAAGTTAGCTTCTTCTTCTTCTGATTCACAACATATGTCAGAATGCTCATCCTTGCACTTATTTTATGTTTTGAAGGATGATTCTTTGGTTGCAGACTTTCCTTTAGAGCTCCTCATCTCATAGGCAGTGATTATTTTAAGGAGTTGATCTAAAGTGAGAGTGCTAAGCTTTTCCATTTTTTCAATGGTTGACACCTTGGGATTAAACCTCTCGCTAATACATCTCAGCACTTATTGAACCACCACATATTCATCTAGCTTCTCATCAAGCCCTCTTATGGTGTTCAAAACTTCATCAACTCTTAAAAAATACTTTGTAATATCTTCATCATCATGCATACTTAAAGATTCAAATTTCATCCTAAAACCTTGGATTTTAGCTTTCTTTACCTTGATGTATCCTTCATAGTAGTTTCTCATATTCTCCCATATAGCTTTGGATGATGTGAATTCCATTACTTTGACAATCTCATATTTAGGTAAACCAGAAAGCAGGGCATGAATTGCTTTAGCATTGCATGTGAATTCTGAATTTTGATCTTTGGTTACCACCGATGGGGGTGTTTGATATTCTTCTTCCACAATATTCCATACATCAGCTCCAAGTGATTGAATATAGTCTTCATGCTCACTTTCCATAACACATAGTATGTTCCATTGAACATAGGTTCCTTATTGATAAAACCTCCTTCCTAGTCTGCCTTGGTCCTTAATCTTTCTTCCAGCTATTAGATTTATTATAAGTAACTTGACTTTGGTACCAATTGTTGGAAACCAGGAAAATACTAAGAGGGGGGGGGGGGGGGGGGTGACTCAGTATTGTAGAAATTTTACCAATTCAAAATTTATATTTTCTTTGTGTGAGAACAATAATATGGTAAATATAACTTTCAAAAATAAATACAATAAACAACTACTTCAACACTCAGTGGAACATTTAATAAAAAAAATAACTTCACAAAGTGATTCTCCATTTTATTAATAGGGCAAGCTACAACATGCATATACAAGGTTCTCGCTTCAACCAGCAGGAAGCTACAACTTCCTAGTTTATCAGCTGCAACTAATTGGAGCTACAACCCCACCTATTCTCCAACACCAACTGGAAGGAGCACCAACCCCTAATCAACAATCTACAACTCACTTTAGACACTCATTGTTCCATTTTTAATCGATTTTCATACTAGTACCATGATTACCTTCTCTGCTTTTCTAAAATATAATTTATCCTTATCACCTCTCAAAAATAACCTACAACAATCTCTGATTATTGTGAAAAATACCACCTCACCATACCAACACCTCGATGCTCTAGAAGCTCTGTCTAAAAAACTTGTCGATATGAGAAATCTGCTTGCTCATGCCTGCTTTTATAATTTTTCCTTTCGCTAACTTTGGCTTTGAATTTGTGCATGAAGTGTCCTACATCTTCCGTCTCCTGGAATGTGTTTGCTATTATGGGCTCCATCTCTGAGTTAAAATCACCTTCTCTGCCTTTCTACCACTTAAATTGAGTATTTCTGCTAATTTTGGTAAGTTGTGGGTTTTAGCGATGCTTTTCTAATTTTAGTTGTCTTTAGGTTTGGCTTAACTGTCAAATTCACTTTCAAAACTATCTGTTCCACTAAATTTGGCTTAAGCCCCCTTCGTTGGCTCCTTTTCCTGCTTCTCTACCATAAGACTGGGTTTTGTGATCACCGGCTTAGGCCCTAGGTGCTAAGCCCTTTTAAATCTTGTCGGGGGCCTTCTTTCCTTTGTTAATGGCTCTGGCTCCAGCTCCCAACTCTTCTTTTTAATTCAATTCTTTAAGAGTTACAAGATTCAGGGATCCAAGATGAGCTAGCCGGTAGGGTCTGCCCGACCCTATGTTCATTGGCTACCATTTTTTCCATTGCCATTGTGTCTTAATACTTTGCAACCTGGCACTATCGCCAATCTTCCTGGTTGATCCCTCTCGGACGACCCCTCCGGGATGACCCCTCTGGGATGACCCTTTCAGGATGAAATCGTGATGACATCTTCAGGGACACCTGGCGCCTTTAGAGTGGTGACATGTGTCACCAGAAACAACCCACTTGGGTGCCCAAAAATGCCATTTTTACATGCCATGTGTCCACCTCTTATTGGTTTGTGATGATTTAATTTTATGTTGTTTGTCGAGGCAATCACAAGTTTCCACCTGTCTTCCTGGAGGAGAGAGTAAATATCCTTTGAGGTATCATTTTGCAGCCTTTTCCTTCGTTAATTTTCTTTTGGCCTTGTGACATTTTTCTTTGTTTTCCTATAGGTCAGCTCTTCGTTGTGTTGCCTTCTCTATTTTTACCTCTGGGATTTTCCTTTCGGGCTCACCTTGTGCGGGATGAGATGGTAGAGTGGGCCTCCCCTACTTAAATCTCCATTGGTTCATGTTATTCTATCATGGCTTGACTTTCACTTTCTCTGTAACATCTAGGATTTATGGGGTTTCGAGGTTCTGAGATTCTGCCCGAGCCAATGGGGTGCCTCCCTGCTGCTACGTTGTCGGCCTTGTTTGTCGGGTCCTCTGTTTGGGCACATCATTAGTCTTGCCGCTTAGGTTGGCACTTTTGAATACTTTGGCTATGCGCCAAAGGGTCCTCCATTCACTTTTAGCCCTGTTATTTGAATTTGGGGTCATAGAGCTTTGACTGGCTCTATCTTTCAATCCAGGAGGTCATTTTGGGACTTCCTAATACCATTGGAAAGATATTTCAGATTACTTCCTAGTTGAGTGGGTCCGATGTAGCCTCTGAGCTCATATAATGCATAAAAAATAGCTTCAAACTATTTGTTATTCTTTTCACCTAGACCTTTCTTCTTATGTCTAGAACCTGCTTTTCTAAGATATTTTTCTGACACTTGTGCCTCCTGCTGCTACTTGGTGCCACGTATTGACATAAATGACAACATATTTCCAACATTGGTTAGCATTGGGAGGTATCTCGGTGATAAGTTAACTTCGTTCGGATTGACAAACAATTATTTGGTGATTCAACTCCGCAGGGAAGCCAAGATCTGACATTGATTTCAGGATTGACTCGGTGCAGAGCAGTGATTATTATGTAATCACAAAGAACTGAAAAATTGGTCAAAGGAGATTGAATTTTTGTTTTGGTTTTGACTCGACAATCACAAGTTAAAGGAGGAAACGTCGTCATTAGGATAAGTGCATTCAAGACTAGCACTACAACAACTATATCACTGAATGAATAGAACGATCAGTGCAATGACGAGGGATTAACGCCAAGAAAGATAGATCATCGACGTCAATCTACCATTTCGGTGTAGTTATTTGAGTTACCATAGAATAGGACGAAAGGGAACTTCTATTTCAGGCAGTCTGAACTGGTGTGACAATTTGATTGACCGGGAAACCCATAGCCCAACCCAGTCAATAAATTAGTCGTATTAATGTTGAGGTTGATAGTATGATCTATTCAACCCCCGTTGTTATTGATTTATGGTAAAAAATTATCATTTTCTTTCTTTTTTATGTTCAAGTATCACATTGCTTTTAATAATGGCTAATGGACCGAGATCTAACCTATGAATGAGGTCGAACGGTCTCAATTATCACTTGATCGATTGTCGTATGACCACAATCCATATTTTGTGTTATTGCTACCCGAGGTTTGTATAAGTTGTAAAATAGAGTGTAAAATGGACCGTCCTTGATAATGCTTCGATCAAAGTTTTGTTATAATTGTTGCATAGATAGGTTGAGAATGGCCTTTGAACTTCGTATTGCAGTGAAATCCCAGACCAAAAGAATTTAAACCTGCCAAGCTTATATTTTATTTTTGTATAGCTCGAATATATTGTTTGATTTTGTGCAAATTCAAGTTGAGAAAATTAAAATTCACCGACATTACTCACCGTAATATTGTGGCTGAACTTTTTGTGCGGAGGTATGTATCATGTGGCTGCAAGGATTTCCATTGTTCTCAGACATTTATGTTAGTCTAACTTTCTTCTTAAATTTAACCCATTGCTACATTCTTTAGCAAATTTCAAAACTCAGATTTCGATGTATTTCATTGGAAATATATTCCACTTGCTTATTGCCGTCCACATTCCCCGACTCCTCCTATCAGCATTCCTTTGCACCTCTTGGTACAATTTCTAGTTAAAACTTGCCTATCGTTCATACATTTGTGATTTCATTTATAAATAAATTATTAATATACCTTGACAAATTTTCAAAATGAATAAGTGCAACTATGTTTATTTTAAGTTATTAAATCTTAATCATCTACTTAGTTTTATTACAGTAATTATTTTAAATGATATGTTATTACAATATGGGTTTATTACGTTCTTTCCTTGATAGGAGGTTTAAAATTATTAGTTAGTGGTTATCGAAAGTACATGGGCTGGATAGTTTAAAATATATAAGTGGGTAAAAGCTCTTCATATTAAAAATAAAATTAAAAAAAAAAAACGAGAAAAATAACTATATCAAAAGGAATTTTTTTCTTTCCAATAAAAATATAACTAAGAAAACACATGTTGTGATGAAACTAATCATACATGTGTTGTGATATTCCTAGCACTCTAAAATAATAATAAAAAGTTCGATTCTTAACATAACCACTCATGATTATCCATCTTCATTGCTATACTTTTAATTATTTTCATACTTCATATAAAACGATATTTCTACCACAACATCATACAATACTAACTTGTCTACATGACATTTTTTAATGCAATAACATGAGTATATATAAAGAGAAGAAGCATTTTCATAATCTCCATCTATGACTTTTGATACCCTCATCATACCTTCTTGAATTTGAATGCTTCTTTAATTCCCTAGAAGCGCACTAGAAAGAAAAAGGTGATAAATGGGATCTTGCCTCTTTGATTCGCTATAAAAATGGAACAAGGAAAAAAAAAATCCAATTTTGATTATCCACTGCTCAATCTATTTCTAGTGTAAGTCTCACCTGAAATATGATTTTTTAGTTATCCTTTACAATATTATCACGGGAACAACTTTATGCAAGTTAAATTTTTCATTTTTTGGTAGGAAATTTTTAAGAACAAGCCAATTAACAAATACTAGATAATAAAAGTTTTCAAGGCTTCCAAAAAAATTATATTGTAGATTAAAAAAATGAGAGAGGGGGAGAGATTAGGTTGTGGCCTAAAAATAACTAGTTGTATTAAACATGGGCATCCAAGGATAAAATTGATAGATAATTTTTAAAATCTAAGGCATGTGAAAATTCCAAATATATATCCAAAGTAATGTGAGGAAATTCATAACTAAAATTAAGAAAATGAGGGCTAATTACATGAGTGTTTAATAATTGTTATTAAAAACTAGGAATGCTTGTAGGGAGGGACTTTGATGTTTAATAGGGACCTCCATATAAATTTTGTTTAATAGCTTATATGACAATGTTGGATAACATAAAACCAATTCTTGAAATGTAGTAGTAAACTTTCTCTTCTCTTTTATCTAGGCATTCCTTAGAAATCAATATATGATTCACAATATTGTATCTATGTTGTGACTAAGTGACAATTATCTTAGCATGCAAGTGGGTATGACGAGAGAATGATGGGTGCTTTGGGATGGAATGAATGCATTTAATATGAGGCACAAGGCTCTAAAAGTGTCCAAAGATCAAAGTAGCTTGTTCAACTACTATATTATGCATGTTATTGAGTAATAAAAATGATTATAGGGATATATTAGCCTTGAAATGCAAAATATTCTCAATTATTATACATTTTTTCAATAATCAAATGAAAAACTATAGACGTTGAAAAGCCATTCCTCGGTTTGTAAATGTTAGATCCTTATTTTTGCTTCTCTACAAAAATAAGCAAGGGCATGCAAATTGAACATACAAAAGCATAATAACATTACCTCACCACCCTACATTAGGAGAAAAAAAAAGATTTAGAAGACATCTTTCTACAATAATTCATGCTTATATGAATCTAGAGAAAATATAATTGCAATGGCGCTTGCACAAGTGCATGGATTTTGCACGAGTTTGTGTTAGACCATATCAAGGATTATGCTAATCATAACAATTGTTGGAGATGATTCATGTCATTCTCCATCAATTTTACCTAATAGCCTTGGTATAAGAGTTATCGTCATGCTTGAGGTGGACTTGGAGAGCCTTAGACCATATTTATCCCTTGATCTTCTATTTGTCATCATAATAATATGTTTCCAAAATTGAAGTCATATTCCAGGGAGTTTTCCTCAGCTTGTGGTGATTGGAATATCATTCCTACAAAATAACATTGAGATGAACATGAAGCAAAACTTTTAGAAGTGATAATTTTCATTTGTAAGTAAACTCCATACGATTAACCCTTTTATGAACATACACATACAACACCTAGATCTTGACAAGTATTAGAAAGCAAAGTTTGTTCGCCTTTATACTATATATCGATTCCCCATTAACCAAAAAGAGGTTTAAACTTCTTATGTTGAAGAGTTACGATTTTTGTTGTAACTCTCTCGTGGTCAACAAAATATATATTATGGACATTTAAGTTTGTGATTTAAACTTCTTATGTTTGAAGAGTTATGATTTTGTTGTAGCTCTCTCATGGTCAACAAAATAAATCTTATGGAAATTGAAGTTTGTGAATTCTATTGCTCCAAAGATCATTGTTCACCTTGGCTATTTTTAAACTAGTTACGTGAAACTTATTTTGATAGGGAAATTTCTCATTAAGAAGTTGCCTATCTAACAAATTCTTGGTTATTGACATTAACACATTGATTTTATTTTTAGGGAATAGTAATTATATATAGTGTATTTTTAGACATGTCAGTTGCATTGTAAATATTTCTCCTAAACGTATCAAAATTTATGTGTTTGGAGAAACACATTTTCACATTATTATCCAAAAATATTCATGTATGAACAAGTTATGACACATTTTTTCACATGTATGAACAAGTATATGACATATTTTTTCACATAATTTCCATAACCAACTTTGAAATAACTCTACCAAAAGCACATTTAGTCCCTATCTGATCATTTACAAGAATGGATATCCCTTATTCTACTCCAATATTTTCAAACGCTTAATGTGAGCGATCTCCCATGCTACAAAAACTTCCATAAGACATTTGAAAACCTCATTCTGACACTAGAGAACTACTAGAGTGCTAGAGAAACATCCATAATTCCTTAACATTGTCATCAATATTAGAAGAGATTCTCAAATATAGGGAAAAAAACTCACTCCTAATTGGTTATCGTTACATGAATTCTTACGACCAAAATTGACTACGCTACCCCCATGTAGAAATTGTTGTTGTTCTATTCTACTCCCATCTATAGAATCCCCATGTATGTCATTATCCAAGGGCTCTAAATCATTAATATAGCTCTTGTATCCATGATAGAGTCCTCCATTACAATTTGAATTATATTTCGGAGTCTTAATCATAGACCCGAGGTCTCTGTAATGATTTTCGTTGTAGTTCAATGTTTTCGATTTGTGGCCATAGGAAGAATGAACAGAATCAACATCACATATATGCAAGTTGTTTTTGTTGTTGTTGTTACCATTGTTTGTGATGATCATAGGGGGCTCATTTCTACACTTCACGTTATAGAAACATAATCTACTTTATTGATGTTGGAACCCGTAGGAGTCAAATTCTAGGAGGATTCGAAAGACCATATGTTTGTATTATGATGATTATTATGATTTATAGGTACAAAAGATTTGATGGAATTAAAAGATCAGAACATGAGAATTAAAGTCCCCTTGCAAAGAAGATGATTATATAAATATAATGTGAAGTTTTCCATATTAACCCATCTTGGAATCAATCTATAGAGGTTCTATTCCATCAATGGACATAAGATTTGATTCAAATTTGAAAGAACTAGTGGGATTAGATATATTGTGGGTATGTTCAACTACGCGTGTTCTGGCACTCATATATTTAAACAAAAAGAACAAAATCTTGTATCAGATATTACATTGTGAGATGACAATCTAGACCATCATAATCTCTAAGGTTTCCCCATACATAGCCTTTATGAGGGTTATGCCCATGACAAGAGCATTGGTAAGAGTTGATAGTGAAAACAACATGATAACCCAATCCAAGCTACCTCTTTTTCCAAATATTCTCCATAGATTCAAAACTAAGAGCACTATGGCTTGGATATGGCATATACTACATTGGATCAAAGTTCATCTTATAATGACCAATTTTACAAATGAACTTAAATTTTGGAAGTGGGATTGCAAATATGGCCACAAATTTATATATCCCTACACATTGCTTTGGGCTAGATATATTTCACCATTTCATAAACCCATAAGCAACAAACATTATCACATGTAGTGGGACTATTGCACATATTACAATGTATAAGTCCTTTGCATTGGTCTCATTAGTATCATCATCACATCAAAATTCACCACTCACCTCCTCATCATCCAACCATGTTAAGAGACAAAGTTTATATATATATATATATATATATATATATATATATATATATATATATATATATATATATATATATATATATATATATATATATATATATATGTATATATATGTATATATATATATATATATATATATATATATATATATATATATATATATATATATATATATATGTATATATGTATGTATATATGTATATGTATATATATATATATATATATATATATATATATATATATATATATATATATAGCATCAAACACTATTGTACACCCCTTATCTTTACTTTCAAGATAAAAAAGGCTATACATTATCATATGCTACTACCATTTCATTCAAAGCTACAAGGTAATGCAGTGATTTATTTTAAATTTTTTTTCTCTCGATAATTTAAAGTTCTTAGCATGTAGATTTTCACAATTAAGAACATGATGATGAAAAATTCTAGACAACTATGTGTTCTTGATGAGGCATTTTCCATTTCTGGTGAACACTTCACCCATTCAAAGGGGCAGAAAGCTCATATGATGAAGTGAAGAGTGTCCAACAAATTGTAAATGAAGGAAATATATAAGAAAATGAATTTGACCGTTAGAGGGATAAAAGGATTGTGAATGTTAAAGAAACTTATAGATTGTTAATTTATTAATTTAGGGAATAGGAAAGGTTAAAGTGAAATGCATTTATAAAATGTGAAGTCAAAATTAATAATAAGAATAAGTCAAATTAAAATACGAATGGATTAGAATTATAATTAAACATGTTAAGTCAAAATAATAATAAATACTAGTCATATTTAATTTAATACTAAATAGATTATAGGTTAGATTTTACCAAAAAAATAATATGGAATTATAATTAATAAAATAACAAAGAATTGAAAGAAATAAAGGAACGAAATTAAATATTTATAAAAAATATTAAAATAGTATTAAAGGTCACTATTAGATATAATCAAAAGTATGATTAATGATGATAAAGAAAGCGATGGAGATGGGGATGACGGGACAATAAGAGAAATAGTAGATAATGTATTTGTTGAGATTATATTTTATTTTGTTAAGAATAGGGTAAGTAATATTAGAGTAAGGCAAGGAATTAGATAGGTTTAAAGATGAAACAAACAAAAGAAAGGTGGGGGGAGGGGGAGGGGATAGCACAAAAAAGGGAGAGATATGATAGAAGGGAGGGGGGGGGAGAATAAGGGAAAGTAAGAAAAGGGCGTGGGTGGCAAACAAGGTAATCAAGAAACAAATAAGATCAACAGAATGGTGAAATGGAAGGGGGTACTAAGAATGGTTAGGGTGACATGAATATTAGGGGGATCAATTTTATTGGACAAAAAATCGATAGTGGGTTTCCAATAATGGCTTAACTTATATCCATATTCACGATTAAAGTTGTTAGGATGATTTTGAATTTCAGAGCTTCTCTAACGACACAATTCGAGTGGAAGGGGGTAGATGCCAAGATTTTGGTTACGTCAAAAAAAAATAATGTTTGGTATTGTGGGAGTTT
Organism: Pinus albicaulis; assembly: GCA_034641835.2. Classification (NCBI taxonomy): domain Eukaryota; kingdom Viridiplantae; phylum Streptophyta; class Pinopsida; order Pinales; family Pinaceae; genus Pinus; species Pinus albicaulis. The sequence continues at coordinate 4,582,885 of CM076574.1, read as the reverse complement.
TCAGTGATGTCAGATTTTGCAATTATACTATGGTAATTGTTAGCCATATGTTATTAAACGCAATATTTAAAGGATATCCCAGTTTGTCTTATGTGAAAAATTCCATAGGAGTAAGGAATCTCATAGAATCCAAGGCCAAGCATAGGGTCATTCTTGCCTTTGACATATATGAAAAGTTGGATGAGATTTTTATGGGGCTTGAACAAGTTTTTGATGTTATTTTTAGAAAGGACACTAAAAATATGATTTGTAATCCCTTAAATGTATGGTAGCGATACTTTCGCCAAAGGTGGATTGCTAGAAAGGTTTTAAATATTTGGATTGAGAGCTTAATGGAATTCATTTTTGATCTAAGATGATGAGTAACCATTAGCTTTAACACACTTAGTGATATGGGATTTTTCATTAGAAAATGATCGTGAGGAAGAAATTTGAATGGCTTGGGTAACAATAGTCTTAAGCACGTCATAATTTTCAGTAAGATGATACTAAGAGTTAGCATAAATGTACCTATCAGTTTGAGTCTTCTTTTGAGAGACTTTGTGGGTAAGCGAGGTTCCATAATAAACTGATCGTTATGAGAAATGTGATTAAGATGGGAAAGGAGGCTTGGAGGTTGGAATACCATGGGATTGGATAACAAAGGTGTCATCGAAAACACATTTCCAACATTTTGGTTTCAAGTGGAAGCTTTTAAGAGCTAAGTTTTCAAAGTGCTCCATAAAACTATTGGAAAAAACAGAGGAAAGGGAGGAACCCACGGTCATGTCATCGGTTTGTTGATAGAAAACTCCATTAAAAGCGAAGAAAGTGGTGCTCAGGAAAATTTTGATAAGGCCAAGGGTTTCAGAGAACAATTTTAGATATGACGTCAATGGATTCCAAGATATGGATTTTGGTAAAAAAGGTGACGACAACAAAGCTGACCATGACGTCATTTCTAACAAGCTTTAGGTGTTTGGTTTTGTTATTGAAATCGACGGTCTTCAATGAAGGATGAGGTATGGATGGAAAAGGGATGATTTTCTTAAGCAAAGAATCAGGAAAGGGCATGAGTGGGGCCACCGACTAAAATATGAATTTATGGCCCTTCGTAAGCTCAATACAAACCCCAATATTCTAAGTTTAAAAGTTCATGAAGGAAATGTGTTGGTTATCATGAATTCCTCGTATTACCAGTATAAAATTCTCATTCTCCTTTCCTCCTCCTCATAAAACCCCTTAACCAAGAAACCCATCAAATCAATGTCAAACAAGGTCACTAAAGCCATTAAAAACTCCTCCTTTGACACATTTATCCAAAAATTTCTCATTCCCCTTTACCCCATCACCCCCAGGATCTGTGGTCAACCAAAAACCCATAAGAAGGATATCCCCTTCAAGCCCATCATGATTTCCATCAATGGCTCCACAAATTCCCTTTCCCTATTCCTTGACAAAAAATTCATCCCTTCACCGACCATACCTCATCCTTCATTAGAGACTCCATTGATTTCATCCATAAAACCAAACACCTAAAGCTTGAAAGAAATGAAATCATGGTAAACTTTTAGGTTGTATCCTTATTTATCAAAATCCTTGTCTCAAAATCCATTGACCTTATATCAAAACTTATTGATTCTAAAACACTTTCCCGTATCAAAATTTTTCTAACCACCACTTTGTTCACTTTTAATGGAATTTTATACGATCAAACTGAGGGCATGACCATGGATTCCTCCCTATCCCCTATTGTTGCCAACATTTTTATCGAGCAATTCAAAACCTTAGCCCTTGAAAGCTTCCACTTAAAACCCAAATGTTGGAAATTATTTGTTGATGACACATTTGTTATCTAGTCCCATGGTATGTCATCCCTCCAAGACTTTCATTCCCATCTTAATCACACTTCTCCTCTCATCTAGCTTACTATGGAACTTGAAGCTAAAAATTCCCTTCCATTTCTTGATGTTATTGTCTCTCGCCTTCTTTATGGTTCTCTTACCCACCAAGTTTATCGAAAGAAGACTCAAACTGATAGGTACATCCATGCTAGGTTTCACAATCATCCTGCTTAAATGTTTGTTGTGCATAAAAATCTTGTTACTTGAGCCATTCATATTTCTTCCTCACAAACATTCGCCAATGAAAATCCCATCACACCAAAGTTGTTAAAACCAATGGTTACTCGTCATCCTAGATTAAAATATTATATATTTTATTCAGCGCTCCACCTAAATCCTAAAAACCTCTCCAACAATACATCCTTGTCCAAAGTTTCCCTATCATACATTCAAGGGATTACTAATCATATTTACAAATTCTTTTATAAAAAGAACATCAAATCCTTCTTCAATGCCCATAAAAATCTCCAGCAGCTCTTCAGACTTGCCAAAGACAAGAATGATCCTATGCATGGCCTTGGAGTTTATGATATCTCTTGCACCTTCGAAATGTCTCATGTACGACAATTTGGGAGATAATTTAAATATTGCCTTAAAGAACATACGACTGACAACTACCATAACAGAATCGCAATATCCACCACGTTGAACACTCCTAGAATACTAACATTTAATCTATTTTAACAAAATAAAAATCTTGGCCTCTACCTCCTTCCACTCGAACCGTGCCATCAGAGAAGCTCTCGAAATTGGAAAGCATATTGATAAATTTAATCCAAAGATGGATATAATTTGAGCCATTATTGGAAACCCACCATCCATTTTTGGTCCAATAAACCTAATCTCCCTAACATTAAGCTCGATCCTAACCATTATTAGTGCCCCCTTCCCCTTCACCGCTCCCCTGATCTTCTTTGCTCCTTGATTACATTTCTTAAGGAAGGAATAAGGTAACGATGATGATTTAAGAATAGGGTAAGTAATATTAGAGTAAAGGAAGGAATTATATAGGTTTAAGGATGAAAAAAATAGAAGAAAGGTGGGCATGGGGGATGGCACAAAAAAGGGAGAGATGCGATAGAAAGGATGGGGGAAAGGAGAATGAGGGAAAGAAAGAAAATTTGGGGGGGTGAAATGGGTAATCAAGTATAAAAGAAGATAATAAAAATTTCTGAAATGGAAGGGGGTACTAAGAATGGTTAGGGTTGAAATCAATGTTAGGGGAATCACGTTTATTTAACAAAAATTGGATAGTGGGTTTCCAAGAATGGATTAACTTATATGCATCTTCACGATTAAAGTTGTTAGGATCATTTTTCAATTTCAGAGCTTCTCTGATGGCACAGTTCAAGTGGAAGGGGGTAGATACCAATATTTTGGTTTCGTTAGAAGAGATTAAATGTTTGGTATTGTGAGAGTGTTCAATGATGTCAAATTTTGTAATTCTATTATGGTAGTTGTTAGCCTTATGTTCTTTAAGGCGGGATTTAAAAGATCTCCCATTTTTTCCTATGTGAGAAATTCCAAAGGAGCAAGGGATCTCATAGACTCTTGGGCCAAGCATAGGGTCATATTTGTCTTTGACATATCTCAAGAGTTCGCTAAGAGTTTTATGGGGCTTGAACAAGGTTTTGATTTTCTTTTTAGAAAGGACTCTAGAAATATAATCAATAAGACCTTGAATGTATGACAGGGATACTTTTGCTGAGGGTGGATTGCTAGAGAGGGTTTTAGGATTTAGGTGAAGAGATGAATTGAATGAATTTTTTTCTAAGATGATGAGTAACCATTAGCTTTAACACCATTGGTGATATGGGATTTTTCATTACAGAATGATTGTGAGGAATAAATATGAATGGCTCGAGTAATAATATTTTTAAGCACATCATACTTTTGAGTAGGATGATGCTGAGATTTGGCATCAAGGTACCTATCATTTTGCATCTTCTTTCGAGATACATTGTGGGTAAGAGAACTATCAAGGAGGTGAGAGACAAGGATATCAATAAAGTGAAGGGAATGGTTAATTTTAAGTTCCACGGTAAACTAAATGTTAAGAGAAATATGATTAAGATGGGAAAGGAAGGCTTAGAGGTTGGCATACCATGGGACTAAATAACAAAGGTTTCATCAACAACACATTTCCAACATTTTGGCTTCAAGTGGAAGCTTTCAATAACTAAGGTTTCAAAGTGGTCCATAAAACTATTGGAAACAACAAGGGAAAGGGAGGAACCCATGGTTGTGCGCTCGATTTTCTCATAGAAAACTCCATTAAAAGTGAAGAATGTGGTGCTCAGGCTTGATAAGGTCAAGGGTTTCACAGTCAACAATTTTAGATACGAGGTCAATGGCTTCTAAGATAGGGATTTTGGTAAATAAGGAGACGAAAACAAAGTTGGCCATGATGTCATTTTTTTAAGCTTTAGGTGTTTGGTTTTGTTGTTGAAATTGACAAAGTATTTAATGAAGGATGAGGTATGGTTGGAGAAGGGATGAATTATTTTAGCAAGGAATCAGTAAATGGCATGACTAGGGACGCCGACTCAAAAGAGGGATTTATGGCCCTTCGTAAGCTCAATACAAACCTCGATATTCTCATTTTAAAATTTGATAAAGGAAACATGTCTATGTTCATGAATTCATAAGATTACCAATATAAATTCTTGAGCTCCTTTCCTCCTCCTCATAAAACTCCTTAACCAAGAAACTCATCAAATCAATGAAAAACAAGGTAAATAACGCCATCAAAACCTCCTCCTTAGACACATCTATCCAAAAAATTCTCATTTCCCTTTACCCCCATCATCCCCAGGATCTATGGTCAACCTAAAATCCATAATAAGGATATCCTCTTCAAACCCATCATGAGCACCATCAGTGGCTTCACCTGTGCCCTTTCCTTATTCCTTTCAAAGAAACTTCATCCCTTCTTTGGCCATACCTTGTCCTTCATTAAAGACTCTGACAATTTTATCGATAAAACCAAACACCTAAAGCTTGACAAAAATGACATCATGGTCAGATTTTTTGTTGTCTCCTTATTTACCAAAATCCTTCTCTCAAAATCCATTGACCTTATATCCAAGCTTATCGACTCTAAAACCATTTCCCTTATAAAAAAAAAATTGACCACCATTTTCTTCACTTCTAATGGAATTTTCTATGAGAAAATCGAGGGCATGACCATATGTTCCTCCCTATCCCCTATTGTTGCCAATATTTTTATGGAACACTTCAAAACCTTAGCCCTTGAAAGCTTCCACTTAAAACCCAAATGTTGGAAATGATTTTTTGATGACACTTTTGTTATATAATCCCATGGTATGCCAACCCTCCAAGCCTTCCTTTCCCATCATAATCTCATTTCTCTGCTCATCCGGTTTACTATGGAACTTGAAGCTAACCATTCCTTCCCTTTCTTAACATAATTGTGTCTCGCCTTCTTGATGGTTCTCTTACCCACCAATTTTATCGAAATAAGAAAAATATTGATAGGTACCTCAATGCGAGCTTTCACGATCATCCTGCTCAAAAGCTTGTTGTGCTTAAAACTCTTGTTACTTGACCCATTCATATTTCTTTCTCACAATCATTCTCCAACGAAAATGCCATCCTACCAAGGTTTTTAAAGTCAATGGTTACTTATCATCGTAGATAAAGAAAGGTATTCCATTCAACTCTCCACCCAAATCCTAAAAACCTTTCCACCCATGGCAAAAGTTTCCCTGTCATACATTAAAGGGATTACTAATCACATGTCCAAAGACCTTTATAAAAATAACATAAAAACCTTTTTCAAGCACCATGAAACTATCAAAAATCACTTCAGATCTGCCAAATATAAGAATGATCATATGCATGGTCTTAGGGTTTATTAGATCCCTTGCTCTTTCAAAATGTCTCACATATGACAAATTGGGAGATCCTTTAAATCCATCCTTAAAGAAGATACGACTGAAAAAATACCATAAATGAATCGGAAAATCCACCATTGTTGAACACTCCCACAATACTAACATTTAATATATGTTAACAAAATCAAAATCTTGGCCTCTACCTCCTTCAACTTGAACTGTGCCATCAGAGAAGCTCTAGAAATTGAAAAACATCCTAACAAATTTAATCGTGAAGATGGTTATAAGATGAGCCATTCTTGGAAACCCATTATCCATTTTTGGTTCAATAACGGGGTAAGGATGATAATTTAAGAATAGGGTAAGTAATATTAGAGTAAAGGAAGGAATTAGATAGGTTTAAGGATGAAACAAACAAAAGAAAGGTGTGGGTAGGGAGGGGGTGGCACAAAAAAGGAAGAGATGGGATAGAAGGGAGGGGGGAAGGAAAATAAGGGAAAGTAATAAAAGCGGGGTGGTGGCTAAAAAGGTAATCAAGGATCGAAGAATATCAAAAAAATGGTGAAATGGAAGATCAACAAAATGGTTAGGGTTGACATCAATGTTAGGGGGATCAGATTTATTGAGAAAAAAATGGACAATGGGTTTCCAAAAATGGATTAACTTATATCTATCCTCGCAATTAAAGTTTTTACGATGATTTTTTATTTCAAAGCTTCTCTAATGAAACAGTTCGAGTGGAAGGGGGTAAATGCCAAAATTCAGTTTTCATCAAAATATATTAAAGGTTTGGTATTGTGCGAGTGTTTAGTGATGTTGGATTTTGCAATTATATTATCGTAGTTGTTAGCCATATGTTCTTTAAGACAATATTTAAAGGATCTCCCATATTGTCCTATGTGAGAAATTCCAAAGGAGCAAGGGATCTCATAGACTCCAGGGCCAAGCATAGGGTTGTTCTTGTCTTTGACATGTCTAAAGAGTTGGCTGAGACTTTTATGGGGCTTGAACAAGGTTTTGATGTTCTTTTTATAAAAAAATTTGAAAATATGATCCATAATCCCTTGAATGTATGGTATGCATACTTTGACCAAGGCTAGATTGTTGGAGAGGTTTTTAGGATATGGGTGCAGAGATGAATGGAATTCCTTTTTGATCTAAGGCGATGAGTAACCATTAGCTTTAACACCCTTGGTGATATGGCCTTTGTAATTAGAGACCGATTGTGAGGAAAAAATTGAATGGATCAAGTAACAATAGTTTTAAGCACATCATACTTTTAAGTAGGATGGTGTTGAGAGTTTGCATAGAGGTACCTATTAGTTTGAGTCTTATTTCTAGATACTTTATGGTTAAAAGGACCATCAAGGAGGTGAGAGACAATGATGTCAAGAAAGGGAAGGGATTGCTTAGCTTTAAGTTCCATAGTAAACTGAATGTTAGGAGAAATGTGATTAAGATGGGAAATGAAGGCGTGTAGGTTGGCATACCATGGAACCGGATAAAAAATTTGTCATCGACAACACATTTCCAACATTTTGGTTTCAAGTGGAAGATTTCAAGGGCTAAGGTTTCAAAGTGATCGATAAAGATGTTGGAAACAACAAGGGAAAATGAGGAACCCATGGTCGTGACCTCAATTTGCTCGTTGCTATCTTTGCTAAAAGTGAGGAAAGGGGTGCTCATGCAAGTTTTGATAAGGCCCAGGGTTTCAAATTCAACAATTTTTGAGGTCAATGGTTTTCAAGACAGGTATTTTTGTAAATAAGGATATGACAATAAAGTTCACCATGGTGTCGTTTGTGTCAAGCTTTAGATTTTTAGTTTTATCATTTAAATCAACAAAGTATTTAATAAAGGATGAGGTATGGATGGAGAAGGGATTAATTTTTTAGAAAGGAATCGGGAAAGGGCATGAGTGGGACCACCAACTCAAAAGAGGGATTTATGGCCCTTCGTCTACTCAAAACCAACCCCAATATTCTCATTTTAAAAGTTCATAAAGGAAATGTGTTTGTTGACATGAATTCCTTGTATTACCCATATAAAATTCTTGAGCTCCTTTCCTCCTCCTCATAAAACCCATTAACCAAGAAACCCATCATATCAATGAAAAACAAAGTAACTAAAGCCATTAATTCCTCCTAGACATATCTATCCAAAAAAAAATCAGTCCCCTTTACCCCATTAGCCCCAATATATAAGGTGAATGTAAAATCCATAAGAATAATATCCCCTTAAAGCCCATCAAATGGCTCTACCCATGCCTTTTCCCTATTCCTTGCAGAAAAACTTCATCCCTTCTCTGGCCATAGCTCATCCTTTATTAGTAACTTTGTCGATTTTATCGATAAAGCCAAACACCTAAAGCTTGAAAAAAATGACACCATGGTCAACTTTAATGTTGTTTCCTTATTTACCAAAATCCTTGTCTCAAAATCCATTGACCTTATATCGAAACTTATTTACTCTAAAACATGTTCCCTTATCAAAATTTGTCTGACCACTACTTTCTTCACTTTTAATGGGGTTTGTTGCAAGAAAATTGAGGGCACGACCATGGGTTCCTCCCTATCCCCTACTTTCCCAAACATTTTTATGGATCACTTCAAAACCTTAGCCCTTGAAATATTCCACTTAAACCCTACATGTTGGAAATTATTTGTTGATGACATGTTTGTTATCTAGTCAAATGGTATGCGAACCTTCCAAGCCTTCCTTTACCATGTTAATCACATTTCTCCTCTCATCTAGTTTACTATGGAACTTGAAGTTAAAAATTCCCTTCCTTTATTGACATAATTGTGTCTCCCCTTCTTGATGGTTCTCTTACCCACCAAGTTTATCAAAAGAAGGCTCATACTAATATGTACCTCCATGCAAGCTTTCGCGATCATCCTGCTCAAAAGTTTGTTGTGCTTAAAACTCTTGTTACTTGAGCCATTCATATTTCTTCCTCACAATCATTCTCCAATGAAAATCCCATCACACCAAAGTTGTTAAAGTCAATGGTTACTAGTCATCTTAGATAAAAAGATATATTCCATTCAGATCTCCACCCAAATCCTAAAAACCTCTCTAGCAATCCACCCTTGCCCAAAGTTTTCCTATCATACATTCAAGGTATTACTAATCATATTTCTAAATTCCTTTCTAAAAATAACATCAAAACCTTTTTAAAGCACCATAAAACTCTCAACTAGCTCTTCATATCTACCAAAGATAAGAATGATCCTATGCATGGCCTTGGAGTTTATGATATCCCTTGCTCCTTCGGAATGTCCAACATGGGACAAATTGGTAGATCCTTTAAAACTCGACCTAAAGAACATACAACTCACAACTACCATAACAAAACTAAAAAATCCACTGTCGGTGAAAACTCCCGCAATGCTAACATTTAAACCATTTTACCAAAACCAAAATATTGGCCTATCCCTCTTTCCACTCAAACCATGGCATCAGATAAGATCTATAAATTGAATTTAATCCGCACAAATTTAATCACGAGGATGGATATAAGTTGATTCATTCTTGGAAACCCGCTATCCATTTTTTTTCCAATAAACCTAATCTCACCAACACTAACCTCGATCCTAAGCATTCTTACCCCTTCACCGCTCCCATGGTCTTCTTTATTCCTTGATTACCTTGTTCAAGGAAGGAATAGGGTAAGGATGATTATTTAAGAATCGGGTAAGTAATATTACAGTAAAGGAAGGAATTAGATAGGTTTAAGGATGAAACAAATAGAAGAAAGGTGGGCGTGGGGAATGGCACAGAAAAGGGAGAGATGTGATAGAAAGGAGGGGGGAAAGGAGAATGTGGGAAAGTAAGAAAAGTGGGGGGGTGGCGAAATGGGTAAATGGTATAAAAGAATATAAAAAAAATGGTGAAATGGAAGGGAGTACTATGATTGGTTAGGGATGACATCAATGGAAGGGGGAAGATGCCGATATTTTGGTTTCGTCAAAACATATTAAATGTTTGGTATTGTGGGAGTGTTCAGTGATGTTGGATTTTGTAATTCTATTATGGTATTTTTTAGGCATATGTTATTTAAGGAAGGAATTAAAGGATCTCCCAGTTTGTCCCATGTCAGAAATTTCGTAGGAGCAAGGGATTTCATAGACTCTAGGGCCAAGCATAGGGTAATTTTTTCTCTGACATATTTTAATATTTGGTTGATAGTTTTATGGGGCTTGAACAAGGTTTTTATGTTATTTTTATAAAGGACTTTGGAAATATGATCCGTAATCCCTTTAATGTATGCTATGGATACTTTGGCCAAGGGTAGATTACTAGAGAGGGTTTCAGGAGTTGGGTGGAGAGCTTAATGGAATGAATTTTTTATCTAAGATGATGAGTAGCCATTAGCTTTAACACCCTTTGTGACATGCGATTTTTCCTTAGAGAATGATTGTGAGGAAGAAATTTGAATGGCTCGAGTAACAATAATTTTAAGCACATCATACTTTTTAGTAGGGTGACGTTGAGAGTTGGGATAGAGGTACTTATCAATTTGAGCCTTCTTTCAAGAGAATTTTTAGGTAAGGGAACCATCAAGGAGGTGAGAGACAAGGACATCAAGAAAGGGAAGGGAATGGTTAGCTTTAAGTTCCATAGTAAATTGAATGTTAGGAGAAATGTGATTAAGATGGGAAATGAAGGCTTGGAGGTTGGCATACCATGGGACTGGATAACAAAGGTGTCATTGACAACACATTTCCAACATTTTGATTTCAAGTGGTAGCTTTCAAGGACCAACGTTACAAAGTGCTTCATAAAAAAATTGGAAACAATAGAGGAAATGGAGGAACCGACGGTCATGCCCTCGGTTTTCTCGTAGAAAAATCCATTAAAAGTGACGAGAGTGGTGCTTAGGAAAATTTTGATAATCTTGAGGGTTTCAGAGTCAACAATTTTAGGTATGAGGTCAATGGCTTCCAAGATAGGGAATCTGGTAAATAAGGAGATGACATCAAAGTTGACCATGATTTCATTTATGTCAAGCCTTAGGTGTTTAGTTTTTTCGTTTAAACCGATAGAGTCTTTAATGAAGGATGATGTATGGTTGGATAAGGGATGATTTTTTTTAACATGGAATTGAGAAAGGGCATGAGTGGGGCACCTTACTCAAAAGAGGAAATTATGGCCCTTTGAAAGCTCAATACAAACCCAAACATTCTCATTTTAAAATTTGATAAAGGAAATGTGCCCATTGTCATGAATTCATTAGATTACCAGTATAATGTGCTTGAGATCCTTTCCTCCTCCTCATAAAACCCCTTAACCAATAAACCCATAAAATATATGACAAACAAGGTCACTGAAGCCATTAAAACCTCCTCCTTGGACACATCTATCCAAAAATTTATCATTCCCTTTTACCCCATCGCCCCTAGGATCTATGCTTAACCTAAAATCCATAAGAAGTATATCCCCTTCAAACGCATCATGAGCGCTATCAATGGCACCACCCATGCCCTTTCCCTATTCCTTGCCAAAAAACTTCATCCCTTCTCTAGCCATACCTCGTCCTTCATTGGAGACTCTATTTATTTCATCCATGAAACCACCTAAACCTTGACATAAATGACATCATGGTCAGCTTTAATGTGATCTCCTTATTTACCAAAATCCTTGTCTCAAAATCCATTGACCTTGTATCCAAACTTATTGACTCTAAAATAATTTCCCTTATCTAAATTTGCCTCACCACCACTTTCTTCAATTTTAATGGAGTTTTCCACGATCATGGGTTCCTCCATATCTCCTATTTTTGCCAACATTTTTATGGAGCACTTCAAAACCTTAGCAATTGAAAGCTTCCACTTAAAACCCAAATGTTGGAAATTATTTTTTGATGGCACATTTGTTATCTAATATTACGGTATGTCATCCCTCCAAGCCTTCCTTTCCCATCTTAATGACATTTCTCCTCTCATCTAGTTTACTATGGAACTTGAAGCTAATCATTCCCTTCCCTTTCCTGACGTACTTGTCTCTCATCTTCTTGATGGTTCTATTACCCACCAAGTTTATCGAAAGAAGACTCATATTGATATGTAACTCCATGTTAACTTTAATTATCATCTTGCTCAAATCCCTGTTGTGCTTAAAACTCTTGTTACTCGAGCCATTCATATTTCTTCTTCACAATAATTCTCCAATGAAAAGCTCATCACACCAAGGTTGTTAAATCCAATGGTTACTCATCATCATAGATAAAAAATGTATTCCATTCATCTCTCCACCCAAATTCTAAAAACCTCTCCATCAATCCACCCTTGGCTAAAGTTTCCCTATCATACATTTAAGGGATTACTAATCATATTCCATATTCCTTTTTATAAAGAACATAAAAACCTTTTTCAATCCCCTTAAAAATATTAACCATCTCTTTAGATCTTCCAAAGACAAGAATGATCCTATGCATGGCCCTTGAGTTTATCAGATCACTTGTTCCATTATAATGTCGCACATACGACAAATTGGGAGATCATTTAAAGCCTACATTAAAGAACATACGATTGACAACTACCATAATAGAATCACACAATCCACCAACATTGAACACTCCCACGATTCTAACATGTAATCTATTCTAACAAAACCAAAATCTTAGCCACTACCTCCTTCTACTTAAACTATGCCATCATAAAAGCTCCAGAAATAGAAAAACATCCTCACAAATTTAATCGCAAATATGGATAGAAGATGAGCCATTCTTGGAAACCCACTATCCATTTTTGGTCCAATAAAACTGATCTCCCTAACACTAATCTTGATCCTAACCATTCTTAGTGCCCCCTTCCCCCTTACTGCTCCCTTGATCCTCTTTTTTCTTTGATTACCTTGTTCAAGGAAAGAATAGGGTAAGGATGATGATTTAAGAATAGGGTAAGTAATATTAGATTAAAGGATGGAACTAGATAGGTTTAGGGATGAAACAAACAAAAGAAAGGTGGGGTGGGGGGGTGGTGTGGAACAGAAAAGGGAGAGATAGGATAGAAGGGAGGGGGGGGGGGGGGGAGGGGGGGTTTGCGAACAAAGTAATCAGGGAACAAAGAAGGTCAATAGAACGCTGAAATGAAAGGAGTTAATAAGAATTGTTAGGGATGACATCAATGTTAGGGGGAACAAGTTTATTAGACAAAAAATGGATAGTGGGTTTCCAAGAATGGCTTAACTTATATCCATATTCACAATTAAGTTGCTAGGATGAATTTTGATTTCAAAGCTTCTTTGATGACATAGTTCGAGTGGAAGGGGGTCGATGCCAAGATTTTTGTTTTGTCAAAAAAATTAAATGTTTGGTATTGTGGGAGTGTTTAGTGATGTTGTATTTTGCAATTCTATTATGGTAGTTGTTTTCCATATGTTCTTTAAGGTGGGATTTAAAGGATATCCTGGTTTTTCCTATGTGAGAAACTCCATAGGATCAAGGGAGCACAGAGACTCCAGGGCCAATCACAGGATCATTCTTGTCTTTTACATATCTGAAGAATTTGTTAAGAGGTTTATGGGGCTTGAACAAGGTTTTGATTTTATTTTTAGAAAGCACCATGGAAATATGATCTGTAATCCCTTAAATGTATAATAGTGATACTTTGGCCAAGGGTGGATTATTAGAGAGGTTTCTAGGATTTGGGTGGAGAGTTGACTGTAATGCCTTTTTTATCTAAGATGTTGAGTAAACATTAGCTTTAACACCCTTGGTGATATGGGTTTTTTTACTGGAGAACATTTGAGAGGAAGAAATTTGAATGGATCGAGTAATAATAGTTTTAGTCACATCACACTTTTGAATAGGATGATGTTGATAGTTGGCATGGAGGTACCTATGATTTTGAGTCTTCTTTCGAGAGAGTTTGTGGGTAAGAGAACCATTAAGGAGGTGAGAGACAAGGACGTCAAGAAAGGGAAGGAAATCATTAACTTTAAGTTCCATAATAAACTGAATGTTAGGATAAATTTGATTAAGATGGGAAATGAAGGCTTGGAGGCTAGCATACAATGGGACCGAATAAAAAAGGTGCCATCAACAACACATTTCCAATATTTTGGTTGCAAGTGGAAGCTTTCAAGGGCTAAGATTTCAAAGTTTTCTATGAAATTCTTGGAAACAACAGGGGAAAGGGAGGAACCCATGGTCATGCCCTCAATTTTCTTGTAGCAAACTCCATTAAAAGTGAGGAAAGTGGTACTCGAGATTTTTTTAATAATGATAAGGGTTTCAAAGTCAGCAATTTTAGATATGAGGTAAATGGCTTCCAAGGCAGGGATTTTGGTAAATAAGGAGAAGACAACAAAGCTGACCACGATGTCATTTATGTTGAGCTTCAAGTGTTTCGTTTTGTCATTAAAATCGACAATATTTAACAAAGGATTAGGTATGGCTCGAGAAGGGATGGTTTTTTTTAACAAGGAATCAGGAAAGGGCATTACAGGGGACACATACTGAATAGAGGAATTTAAGGCCCTTCGTAAGCTCAATACTAACCCCAACATTCCCATTTTAAAAGTTGATGAAGGAAATGTGCTTGTTGTCATGAATTCCTTAGATTACCAATGTAAAATTCTTGAGATCCTTTCCTCCTCCTCATAAAACCCCTTAAGCAAGAAACCCATCAAATCAATGAAAAACAAGGTCACTAAATCCATTAAAGCCTCCTCCTTGGACACATCTATCCAAAAAATTCTCTTTCCCCTTTACCCCATCACCCCCAGGATCTATGGTCAACCCAAAATCCATAATAAGGATATCCCCTTCAAACCCATCATGAGCGCCATCAATTGATCCACCCATGCCCTTTCCCTATTCCTTTCCAAAAAAATTGATCCCTTCTCTGGCCACACCTCATCATTCATTAGAGACTCTGCTGATTTCATCCATAAAACCAAACACCTAAAGCTTGAAATAAATGACATCAGGGTCAACTTTGATGTTGTCTCCTTATTTACCAACATCCTTGTCTCAAAAACCATTGACCTTATATCCAAACTTATTGAATCTAAAACCCTTTCCCTTATCAAAATTTTTTTGACTACCACTTTCTTCACTTTTAATGGAGTTTGCTACAAGCAAACCAAGGGCACAACCATGGGTTCCTCCCTATCCCCTAATTTTCCAACATTTTTATGGAGCACTTCAAAACCTTAGCCCTTGAAATGTTCCACTTAAAACCTGAATGTTGGAAAGTATTTGTTGATGACACCTTTGTTTATCTAGTCCCATGGTATGTCATCCCTCCAAGCCTTTATTTCCCATCTTAATCAGATTTCTCCTCTCATCGAGTTTTCTATGGAACTTGAAGCTAAACATTCCCTTTCCTTTCTTGATGTACTTGTCTCTTGCCTTATTGATGGTTCAATACCCACCAAGTTTATTGAAAGAAGACTCATACTAGTAGGTACCTGCATGCCAAATTTCACCATCATTGTGCTAAAAAGCTTGTTGTGCTTAATTTTTTTTTTACTCGAGCCATTCAAAATTATTCCTCATAATATTTCTCCAATGAAAACACTATCACACCAATGTTTTTAAAGCCAATGGTTTCTCATCATCACAGATAAAAAAAGGTATTCCATTCAGCTCTCCACCCAAATCCTAAAAACCTCTCCAGGAATCCACCCTTGGCCAAAATTTCCCTATCATACATTTAAGGGATTACTAATAATATTTCCAAATTCCTTTCTTAAAATAACATCAAAACCTTTTACAAGCCCCATAAAACTCTCAACCAAATCTTCATATTTTCTAAAGACAAAAATGATCCTATGCATGCCTCCAAAGTTTATGAGATCCCTTTTTCCTTCAGGATGTCTCACATAAGACAAATTGGAAGATCCTTTAAATCCCGCCTTAAAGAACATACGACTGAAAACTACTATAATAGAATAATAAAATCCACCATTATTGAACACTCCCACAATATTAACATTTAATAATCTTGGCCTCTACCTCCTTCTACTCGAACCGTGCCGTCAAAGAAGCTCTGGAAATTGAAAATCATCTCACAAATTTAATCGCAAAGATGGATATAAGTTAAGCCATTCTTGGAAACCCACTATCCATTTTTGTTCCAATAAACCTAATCTTCCTAGCACTTATCTCTATCCTGACCATTCTTAGTGACCCCTCCCCCTTCACCGCTCCCTTTACCTTCTTTGTTCCTTGATTACCTTGTTCAGGGAAGGAATAGGGTAAGGATGATGATTTAAGAATAGGGTAAGTAATATTAGAGTAAATGAAGGAATTAGATAGGTTTAAGGATGAAATAAATGAAATAATGTTGGGGGTGGATGGCACAAAAAAGGGAGAGATAAGATTGAAGGGAGGGGGGGAAGTAAGAAAAAGTGGGGGGGAATAAAAAAATCAAGGAAGAAATAAGATCAACAAAATGGTGAAATGGAAGGGAGTACAAAGAATGGTTAGGGCTGGGATCAATGTTAGGGGGATCATTTTTATTGGATAAAAATTGGATAGTGGGTTTCCAAGAATGGCTTAACTTTTATTTATCTTCACAGTTAAAGTTGTTAGGATGATTTCCAATTTCAGAGCTTCTTTGATGACACAATTCGAGTGGAAGGGCTAGATTCAAAGATTTGGGTTTCGTCAAGACAGATTAAATGTTTGGTATCATGGGAGGTTAATTGATGTCAGATTTTTCAATTCTATTATGGTAGTTGTTTGCCACATGTTCTTTAATGTAGAATTTAAATGATCTCCCAGTTTTTCCTAAGTGAGAAATTTCATGGGAGCAAGGGATCTCATAGAATAAAGGGCCAAGCATAGGGTAATTCTTGTCTTTGACATATCTGAAGAGTTTATTGAGCCTTTTATGGGGCTTGAACAAGGTTTTGATGTTATTTTTAAAAAGGACTATGGAAATATGATCTGTAATCCCTTGAATGTATGGTAGTGATACTTTGGCCAAGGGTGGATTGCTAAATAGGTTTTTAGGATTTGGGTAGAGAGTTGAATGTAATGCCTTTTTTATCTAAGATGATGAATAATAATTAGCTTTAACACCCTTGGTGATATGGGATTTTTTATTAGAGAGCGATTGTGAGGAGGAAATTTGAATGACTTGAGTAACAATAGTTTTAAGCACACCATACATTTGAGTAGGATGATGCTGAGAGTTGGCATATAGGTACATATCTGCTTAAGTCTTCATTTGATAAACTTTGTGGGTAAGAGAACCATCAAGGAGGTGAGAGATAATGATGTCAATAAAAAGAAAGGAATTGTTAGCTTTAAGTTCCATAGTAAATTCAATGTTAGGAGAAATGTGATTAAGGTTGGAAAGGAAGGCCTGGAGGCTAGCATACCATGAGAATGAATAAAAAATGTGTCATCAACAACACATTTCCATCATTTTGGTTTCAAGTGGAAGTTTTCAAGGGCTACGGTTTTAAAGTGCTCTATAAAATTGTTGGAAACAATAGGGAAAAGGGAGGAACTCATGGTTGTGCCCTCGGTTTGCTCATAGCAAACTCCATTAAAAGTGAAGAAGGTGGTGCTCAAAAAAAAATTGACAAGGCTAAGGGTTTCAGAGTCAATACTTTTAGATATAATGTCAATGGTTTCCAAGATAGGGATTTTGGTAAATAGAGAGATGACAACAAAGCTAACCATTATGTTGTTTCTATTAAGCTCTAGGTGTTTGGTTTTGTCGTTGAAATCAACATAGTCTTTAATGAATAATGAGGTATGGATGGAGAAGTGATGATTTTTTTTAGTGAGGAATTAAGAAAGGGCATGAATGGGGTACCGACTCAAAAGAGTAATTGATGGCTCTTTGTAAGCTTAATACCAACCCCAACTTTCTCATTTTAAAAGTTGATCATGGAAATGTGTCTGTTGTCGTGAATTCTTCAGATTACCAATATAAAATGCCTGAGTTACTTTCCTCCTCCTCATAGAACCCATTAACCAAGAAACCCATAAAATCAATGACAAACAAGGTCAATAAAGCCATTAAAACCTCCTCCTTGGACACATCTATTTAAAAACTTCTCATTCCCCTTTACCCCATTACCCCTAGGACGTATGGTCAACCTAAAATCCACAACAAGGATATCCCCTTCAAACCCATCATGAGCGCCATCAATGTATCCACCCATGACCTTTCCCTATTCCTTGCCAAAAAAATTCATCGCTTCTTTGGCCATACCTCACCCTTCATTAGAGACTCTGTCGATTTCATCCATAAAACCAAACACCTAAAGCTGGATAGAAATTACATCATGGTCAACTTTGATGTTGTCTCCTTATTTACCAAAATCCTTGTCTCAAAAGCCATCAACCTTATATCCAAACTTATTAACTCTAAAACCCTTTCCCTTATCAAAAGTTTCCTAACCATGACTTTCTTCACTTTTAATGCAGTTTTCTATGAGCAAACCGAGGGCACGACCACATGTTCCTCCCCATCCTCTATTGTTTCCAATGTTTTTATGGAGCACTTCAAAACCTTAGCCCTTGAAATCTTCCACTTAAAACCCAAATGTTTGAAATGATTTATTGATGACACCTTTGTTATCTAATCCCATGGTATGCCATCCATTCAAACCATCCTTTCCCATATTAATCACATATCCCCTCTCATATAGTTTACCATGGAACTTTAAGCTAACCATTTCCTTCCCTTTCTTGACCTAATTGTTTCTCGCCTTCTTGATAGTTCTCTTATCTACCAATTTTATCGAAAGAAAACTCATACTAATAGGTACCTCCATGCCAACTTTCACCATCATCCTGCTTAAAAGTTTGTCGTGCTTAAAACTCTTGTTACTCGAGCCATTCATATTTCTTCCTCACAATAATTCTCCAATGAAAATCGCATCACACTAAGGTTGTTAAAGCCAATGATTATTCATCCTGCCATATAAAAAAAGGTATTCCATTCAGCTTGTTAGCCACCTATAAAATTTGTCATATCAAATGGTGGCTAAAACATTTTCGGAGCCTTCAAGGAACAAAATTTTATTGCTAAAAAGTGTTGGCTCTTGAAGACTCTTGAAGGCCTCATGCCTCTGTCCAAAATCTTCACTGTTGTTTCCATTCCCAAACTCATAAATTTATGTTGATTCCATTAAGAAGAAACTGCTGCAAAGGCCATTTTTCCCTCCTCCCACTTCAAAACTAAACTTCATTTTTCTCCCCTTTTTCTCCATAAAACTCCTCTATTTTCATGATTCCTCTTCTTGCATTCATGAAAATCATTTTTACAAGGTTAAGAACTCACTTTTTAACCTTGCCGAAGCCCTCAAATTCCTTTGAAAACCATTGAAAATCTATAAAAAACCCAATTTTGTATTACAGACTTAAGCCCCCTTGGGCTAAGTCTTAAACCACTACCCCCACATGCCCACACCCTACAAACCAGGTGCTATGCCCATCGGGCACTTATCGCATCGGAAGTAATCAGTGAGCGCAAGTCTTTGGCTTTCATAAAAGCCTCCGATGCGATTAGCTCTGTTTTATAAACCCCCCACCCCTCTTCTCTTTACTCCATATAACCTATGCCCCATAACCAAGTGTCGAAATCCCAAAGCGCATACATCGCATCGGAAGTTTTTACAATGGGTTGATTGAAAATCCTTCCTCCGAAGTTCTGATGTAATAGGCCCTTTTCATACATAAGACCCGGGCATATCGTTTCCCATAGACCCATGGCTCCGCAAACGGGCGCCAACCATTTCATACATATATATTCCGCCACCAAAACCTTTGTTTTATTTAGATTTTTGAGTTTTTATACATTATAAAGGGTTTCCGCCAATTCGCTTTCAAAAGCAATCTCCACCGTTGATCTTGGACCGATCAACGGCCAGCGCTCAATCTCATAGGCGATTTCCATTTGCGCAATTTAAATCGTTTATTTTCCACCCCCGATTTCCGATCCCCCGATTGGTTGTCCACCGTTGATTTCCTCCCTGCCTTCCTCAGATCCGACAGCTCTAATTCGCTCTAATCATTAACCCTTCCTCTGCCTTTTTGAACCCCTCTGATTCACTCTCTGCCGTCGATCTGATCTGTAGATCGACGGTCAACGCTTAATCGCGTCACAAGTTTTTAGCGCTGTGCAAATTCTTTCCCCGCTGATTGAATGCCTCTGATTGCATCTGGACCGTCCGTTCGATCTCATCTAACGGCTCGTGTTCCTCCCGAAACCCATTCCGATTTTTAATTTATTTTCCCTCCGCCTAAAGTTTTTTAAACCTTATTTCTTTGTATTTTCGCCATTTCCCTATTATACGTCCTGAATCGCTCCCAACCGTCGATCTCTGCAGATCGATGAATCTAATTTATTACTTCCCATCGTTCTCCTTTCGACCATTATACGCGGATCTCCACCGTTGGATGCTGTCATCCAAAGGCTATGCTCCTCCCACGCCCTCTGAAGCAGTTTTTCCCAAAAAACACAGGATTTCTTAAATAAGTTTTGTATTTTGCAGGTGTTTAAAGGTTTATCCGTTATATTGAAAGAAAGGCCGAAGGCCGAGAATGACGATTCCTGTGCCTTCGATTCATAAAAGGGAAACTGTTCACAGGGTTCAAGATCCATGTTTCGTCGATGCTTCATGGGCATTGATGCCTTGAGAGCCTTGCGCGGCCTGCACATCAACAAGACACAGTGATTTTAAATCACACTTAAAGGAGTATCATTGTTGAAGACATAACAAAAAAGAACAGAAGATTGAAAACAAATTTGGGGATTACAACTAAGATTGATTATCAAAAGCCTAATCCTCCGAATTAAATCAGAGTTAAAGGAAATCATAAAGATCTAAAGACAGAAAGGCCTCCACCGCCACATCTGAGGCAAATTGATTCCTCTCATCTACCATAGTGCCACCTGTGGCCACAAGCATTCAAGAAAAGGCCGAAGTGATTGATCAAATCAGATATTTGCCTCAAACGCAGCCGAGGATTTAATTCTGCTAAGAGAATTTAATGCAAGAAATATCAGCAGAGTTATTACAATATGATACAGAGCCTCAAAGGTCAACAAAGCTCCCACCGAGCTTTAATCTTAATTGTAAAACATTTAATATAGAGGACACTTGTGTACGCTTCTCCGTCGAGCCCCTCAAAGGCTGAGAAGCCACTAAGTCTGTATTAATTGACCCTGAAGATCTTTTAACAGATCTCACCTCCTCATTCTTCTATAAATACTTCTGTAGAAGATGAGAAGTTGTTGGTTGGTGGTTGTTGTTTGATCACTAGTTGTAATACTGAAACTCTCTGAAATAATACATAGTGGACGCAAAGATGTGTTGGAAGTCTGTGGAAAAAATGTTGTTCCAAATGCCGATAGTGTGAATCATCTTAAAATTGTGGGAATGATTCTACATGAGGCCGTGAGACTTTACCCACCAGTAAGCACTTTCCAACGTCAGGCATGCAAGCCAATGAAACTTGGAAGGCTCTCAATTCCTGCAAGCACCCAACTTTTGCTTCCGATCCTTGCAATCCACCCTGATCAATCTCTGTGAAGAAATGATGCAAATGAGTTCAACCCAACACGATTTAGTGAGGGAATTGCAAAGGCTGTGAAACATCCATTGGCATTTATGCCATTTGGATTTGGCCCAAGAGCATGTTGTATGATATCTATACGAGTAGTATGACCATATCTGCAAGATCGGAGTTCATCCCTAAAGTACAATTTGCTATAGCAGTCTAGAGTTATTCTCATGGTGAAATGTGTTGAAATTATTTTTTGTGCAGTAATTCAGCACGAATGCTTTTGAGAAAATAATCCTAAGAGCTCGTGAAAGAGGGTCACCTGATGGGCACTTTGCGTGTTGCAAAATGGAGCGTCTACTGGAGTTATTGGATGAGAGGAGTGTGAGGAAGGACACGACACTTCCCTCACCTGAGTGGTTCTTTGATCACACTGCGCTTTTAGCCAGAATTCATTACTCAAGATTTTACCTTCACAGGATCGAGCTCAGCAAAGTCGCAACTGGAAGTGATGGAATTATGTTTCTCATCATTCTGCTGGCATGTGGAGAATCCTGTTAAAGTCAAAGGATATGTATTCGTTGGTAGTGAAAGGATATTGAGCTATTTGTATTGAAAATTAGTTTTCATTCAAAAAGCAAAACGTAAGGTGGAGTTTCTGTCCCAAGTTTGCAAAGTGGGGTTTCTGCTCTGATATTTTGTCGAAAGATGATCTCAACTTTGAGTATGAATATTTCTGGTTGGCCAAGAAGTTGTTCAGGTTTTGTTCAACAATCATCCAGTGACAAGCTAAAGGTTAGAATGAACTATAGTCATACAGAGAGCTTAAATACAAACCTGCCATATCGGCTAACTTCAGAGTATAAATATTCTCCCTCGAAGATGCAAAGCCAACAAGGATATTCCAGAATCATGGTAACTAGAGCAGATGGACCATATTTACCAATTGATGAGGATATCGACACAGACCCCTTTTTGCTATGGCTTGGAAAGGAGTTTCTCAGGGATTTCGAAATCAGCACTATTGTTTTTATGGGAACAGCCAGGACAGCTAAAATACATTGAGTGGCCATCCTTTCAGAGCACGTTAAAGACAACGACTCTTACGCTACTGCTGGTGATGATTCTAATTATTTTCCTGTCTTCTGTTGATTCGGCTTTGAGTTATTTTCTTGTGTTGACCTTACGGCGCAGCTCTTGAAAGTAGAAGTTGTTTGTGACTATTTTTAAGACAGAAAAGAGAGCTTCAGATGCAAGAGATTTCTATTTAATTCTATCATTTGGAAAGTCTGTGTATTAGGTAAGGTTGTTGGAGCCTATGCTTATTTTGGAATCTGAATAGCTTCAAGTCTAATTAGAGAGTTGGAATTGTTTCATGCTTAGTTGCACATATAGGATCTGGGTGTTAGCTACAAGCAGTGAAGCGGGCATTTGACCTTTTTGATGAATTTCGAATTGATCATTTCCGAGGACTTTCTGGCTATTGGGCCATTCCTGCAAAAATATGGACTTGCAGATAAATTTAAATTGAACATTGAGTGCAACCATGCAACCCTCTCCGGGCACAGTTGTCATCGTGAGCTGGAATTGGCAGAATTTTAGTTTAAGGGCTATTTTTATTAAAATTAGTTTTATTCAAATGGCAAATGTAACGTGGCAGTCAAAGTCAAAAGCCCAAAACTAGGGCAAAAACAGCAGGGCGATAAGATGGAAGGCCTATTTTTGTCTGTAGTTACAATTTAATGGGATTTACACCTACAGACTCCGCCTCTTCATCGGTCATCCACAGATTTCATGTTGAACGCTGCTCCCTTCAGAATCGATGATTGGCTTTTTGCTTTTGTTTGTTAATAGTGATTAAACAACGCCCTTGTTTTGGGGTCGATCTGTTTTCTCTTGGTCTTACTTATTGTATTGTAAACACATTTGTAGAAGTGGGAGAGTTCTGGGAGAGGTGTGAGGAAATACAGAGAGCTTCATTGTACAGTTTTTGACATAGATTTAATTAAAAGTTTGCAGCTCTGTTTCATAAGATCCCTGTGGTAACAACTTAGCATTGTGTTTCTTCCTTTGTTTTCATATGTTTCTTGTTATGTTTATTGTTTCATTCGTAATCATTGCCTGTTGAATGCTTTTAAGTGTGAAGGGCATAATTCAGCTTGCTGCTCTGCCTTGGGAAAGTATTCAAGTTCTATATTGTTTTCTTCCGTCTGAAAAGGATTCATGAATTCATGCCCTTTTCAGCATTCTTAAACATTCTTTACACTCCATATAATTTCAAATTGAATGCTTAAGCTCTTGCCTATCTTGCCTTATGGAATAATCTGTGTCTTTCATTTAATTTCCCTGCTCTTGCTGTCTTGATCCCACACTGCCCAGAAAACCCAGTCATTAATCAAAATACCCCTTCCTATCTATTTACTAGCCTAAAATCATTATCAGTTATGCATTTAGGTCATCTCATCCCCTTTGAATACTTTCTGCCGAGATAGACCCGGAGAGAGCCCTCTCCTATCCTCGTAGGGCTAGCTACGAGGCTGAGCTTGGTTTGATGTTGCCTCGAGTTTTTCCTTCTTCAGCCTGAGGCAAATTCAAGCGCTAACATAGTGGCGACCATACTGGGGAAGATGGTTTGTTGTTGATGTGACATTCGACTTGTAGATTGTCTTGCCCCAGTACATGAAATCAAGTTGCAGATCTGATGCTGATGGTGGACAGCAGTCAGACACATATGAAGGCTGAAACATTCACCTGGCGACTCCAGCTCGATCCAGAGATTCCAGTGCTCACTGATCCATTCATGCAATGGTAGGGTATGTGGCAGACCCTGCACTTTGTGAAGCTATAAAAGAAGTTAGAGATTGGTTAGTAGATATTGAACTTAATGAAGAATTTTTCATTGTCCTGCTTCAATGTTTGAAATCTTCGAAGTTTCCTTTTGAAGCTAAAACTGGTTTCTTTGAGTTAGTTGTTGAAAGATTTGAGAAAGAGATTCAGCATTTGAATGATCAGATCCAATCATATGAATTTTGAGATCCCAAAAAGTTCTTGGAAACTCTTCCTCCTTCAAAACAAGAAACAATAGAGCTGCCTATAGATGTTTGCATTAACAGTGTGCAGCTGGAGGTATGTATTGCAGAGTTGGGGCAGCAAACGGAGTCTGGCTTTTGAGATCCTATTGCGATGTACATGGAAATTTTTTTCAGTTTGAAAGATAGATCAGATTGTCTTTTACATAGCCAGATTCATTACGTGCACGTATGGCTGCCAACAATTACATCTGTGTCCTGGTGGAAGCACTCTCAAGCAGCATCCTTCTCAGATTTACTTGAATGGTTGACCTGGCATTACAGCATTACTTGATTCATGGACTCTGCAGCAAAGTAGGGTATATTTTGTAAATAAATAAGCAGCCAAAAGGCAGCATTTCGTTCTAGTTTCATTACAGTTTTAGTTTGAAGTTTGTTGAGTCAGTTTTTCAATCATTTCAGTCAAGTTTCAGTCCATAAATGAGTCGAAAGTCTCGTGTTGTCTGTCGAAATAATGACTCCATAGCCCAATGGAAGGAGGCACTGTCTGCTCTCCCAAAGATCTGTTGTTCTTGGCACCTCCAAGAAGCGGCAGCTGCCATCCCCATTGGAGCCAATGTTAGACTCGGTCCTGTCAGTCCCTTGTCAGAATCAAATTCTCCAAAGTTCATTTCTCGTCATTTGCAGTCATTGATGTTACTGCGGTCCAGAAAAGAGTCATTTCAGAGTCAAGGTCTTATAGTTGGTCTTCAAACATGTCGAATGATGCCTACAGGCTAGAAGAAGGTTCAGTGAGTTTCTATTTCAAGATGGTTATCAATGCGAGATTGATTCTTCTTCAAAACCCTGTTTTGAAGAAGAAATCTTTAAAATGTGTTTTCAAATATGTAATTATTGAAGTTTTTCAGTCTTGAAGAGTTCAGAGGTAGCCTTGGTTATCCTTTGCTAGGATATGCCACCAACCCTGCAAAAGAATGACAAGAGTTATCAGTCCAAATTTAGAAAATCAGTGAAAAGACAAAGGCAGTGTTTAAAAGCAAAAACTTTTGCTAAGTTTCAAAACATGAACTTTCTCATATTGTTCGAGTAATGGTATGATTTCTTGATTTGCATAAACTTCAGATGTTTATGAGACCAGAGATTCAGGAAGAGGTTGCTGATGAAAATGTTGAATTTCTCATTCTTCTGAGTGATGGATTGTGGGATGTTGTTTCTAACCAGGATGCAGTTGCAATGATGCAGTAAGGATCAAAGAAAGTCAAAATTTAATGATGAAAAGGAGAAGCTGTCATTTTGGAGCTGGATTGTTGGTGAGTTAGTCTGCACGGCGCACTGGACGTTTGGCGCGACGCATAGAGCACTGTTGCACAGTGTAAAAATACACATGCGCGGCGCACACAACCTTGAAGTGCTTAAGGAGTTCTGCAATCTGATAGGAGATACTATTGCTCGCACATCATTTGGCAGCACTTATGCAGAGGCAAAGAACATTTTCAATTTTCAGGCCCAACAGATGGTTCTTTTAGCTGAATTATTTCGCAGTGTTTATATTCCAGGCTTCAGGTTTCTGCCTACAAGAAAGAATAGGCAACGTTGGAAATTGGAGAAAGAACTCAGGAAATGCATGAGGCAGGTAATTGAATCTTGGGAAAGGACTGCTAACATGGAAGAGTCAGGAATATATGGTACTGATCCGCTTAGTCTCATGATCTCTTCCCGAAATTAAACAGTCGGGGGGCAAACTGCAAGAGGTACGCATAACTACAGAAGAAATCATTGATGAATGCAAGACTTTCTAATTCGCAGGACATGAAACTAAATCAATCATGTTGACATGGACCATAATTTTACTAGGAATGCATCAAGACTGGCAGGAGCGTGGACGCAAAGATGTGTTGGAAGTCTGTGGAAAAAATGTTGTTCCAAATGCCGATAGTGTGAATCATCTTAAAATTGTGGGAATGATTCTACATGAGGCCGTGAGACTTTACCCACCAGTAAGCACTTTCCAACGTCAGGCATGCAAGCCAATGAAACTTGGAAGGCTCTCAATTCCTGCAGGCACCCAACTTTTGCTTCCGGTCCTTGCAATCCACCCTGATCAATCTTTATGAAGAAATGATGCAAATGAGTTCAACCCAACACGATTTAGTGAGGGAATTGCAAAGGCTGTGAAACATCCATTGGCATTTATGCCATTTGGATTTGGCCCAAGAGCATGTTGTATGATATTGATAATACAAGATGACCATATCTACAAGATCGGAGTTCATCCCCTAAAGCACACCCCATATAGCGCTTGGAGTTATTCTCGTAGAAATGTGTTGAAAATTTAACTTAGTAAGATCTGGAAGATTTAATGCTTTTGAGAAAATAATCCTAAGAGCTCGTGGAAGAGGGGTCACCCTGATGGGCACTTTGGCGTGTTGCAGTTGGAGCGTCTACTGAGTTATTGATGAGAGAGAGGAGGCGAGGAAGACACGGCACTTCCCTCTCACCCGAGTGGTTCTCTCGATCACAATCGCGCTTTAGCCGAATTCACTCAAGATTTTACCTTCACAGATCGAGCCTGTAAGCAGTTGCAACTAGAAATGATGGAATTATGTTTCTCATCATTCTGCTGGCATGTGGAGAATCCTGTTAAAGTCAAAGGATATGTATTCGTTGGTAGTGAAAGGATATTGAGCTATTTGTATTGAAAATTAGTTTTCATTCAAAAAGAAAAACGTAAGGTGGAGTTTCTGTCCGAAGTTTGCAAAGTGGGGTTTTTGCTCTGATATTTTGTCGAAAGATGATCTCAACTTTGAGTATGAATATTTCTGGTTGGCCAAGAAGCTGTTCAGGTTTTGTTCAACAATCTTCCAGTGACAAGCTGAAGGTTAGAATGAACTATAGTCATACAGAGAGCTTAAATACAAACCTGCCATATCGGCTAACTTCAGAGTATAAATATTCTCCCTCGAAGATGCAAAGCCAACAAGGATCTTCCATAATCATGGTAACCAGAGCAGATGGACCATATTTATCAATTGATGAGGATATCGACACAGACCCCTTTTTGCTATGGCTTGGAAAGGAGTTTCTCAGGGATTTCGAAATCAGCACTATCGTTTTTATGGGAATAGCCAGGACAACTAAAATACATTGAGTGGCCATCCTTTCAGAGCACGTTAAAGACATCGACTCTTACGCTACTGCTGGTGATGATTCTAATTATTTTCCTGTCTTCTGTTGATTCAGCTTTGAGTTATTTGCTTGTGTCGACCTTACGGCGCAGCTCTTGAAAGTATAAGTTGTTTGTGACTATTTTTAAGACAGAAAAGAGAGCTTCAGATGCAAGAGATTTCTATTTAATTCTATCATTTGGAAAGTCTGTGTATTAGGTAAGGTTGTTGGAGCCTATGCTTATTTTGGAATCTGAATAGCTTCAAGTCTAATTAGAGAGTTGGAAATGTTACATGCTTAGTTGCACATATAGGATCTGGGTGTTAGCTACAAGCAGTGAAGCGGGCATTTGACCTTTTTGATGAATTTCGAATTGATCATTTCCGAGGACTTTCTGGCTATTGGGCCGTTCCTGCAGAAATATGGACTTGCAGATAAATTTAAATTGAACATTGAGTGCAACCATGCAACCCTCTCCGGGCACAGTTGTCATCATGAGCTGGAATTGGCAGAATTTTAGTTTAAGGGCTATTTTTATTAAAATCAGTTTTATTCAAATGGCAAATGTAACATGGCAGTCAAAGTCAAAAGCCTTCAAAACTAGGGCGAAAACAGCAGGGCGATAAGATGGAAGGCCTATTTTTGTCTGTAGTTACGATTTAATGGGATTTACACCTACAGACTCCGCCTCTTCATCGGTCATCCACAGATTTCATGTTGAACGTTGCTCCTATGTTTTCTTCCGTCTGAAAAGGATTCATGAATTCATGCCCTTTTCAGCATTCTTAAACATTCTTTACACTCCATATAATTTCAAATTGAATGCTTAAGCTCTTGCATATCTTGCCTTATGGAATAATCTGCGTCTTTCATTTAATTTCCCTGCTCTTGCTGTCTTGATCCCACACTGCCCAGAAAACCCAGTCATTAATCAAAATACCCCTTCCTATATATTTACTAGCCTAAAATCATTATCAGTTATGCATTTAGGTCATCTCAGCCCCTTTGAAGACTTTCTGCCGAGATAGACCCGGAGAGAGCCCTCTCCTGTCCTCGTAGGGCTAGATACGAGGCTGAGCTTGGTTTGATGTTGCCTCGAGTTTTTCCTTCTTCAACCTGAGGCAGATTCGAGCGCTAACACCCTTCACCATTCCCCTGATCTTCTTTGTTCCTTAATTACCTTGTTTAACACCCTCCCCACCCCAAAACTTCTTTTATTTGTTTCATCCTTAATCCTATCTAATTCCTTCCTTTACTCTAATATTACTTACCCTATTCTTATTATAATCTAATATAATCTCATCAAATAAAATATCTATTTTTTCTCTCCTTATCCCTTTATCCCCATCACTTTCTTTATCATTATTAATCATACTTTTCAATTTTGTATCTTATAGTAATATTTAATCAAAATATTTACTTCTATTCCTTTATTTATTTATTTTATTTATTTATTATTTTATTAATAATAATTCCATATTCGTTTTTTTGTAAAATCTAAGCCATAATATCTTTTGTATTAAATTCAATTTGAGTAATATTTATTATTAGTTTGATTTAACATTTTTAATTGTATTTCAAATCCCATTCATATTTTAACTTAGTTATTCTTAATTGTAATTATTCCTCTAATCTCGTCCACGGTGCATAGAATAAATTTGGACAAGGTGCTCTATTAAGACACTTTGTGGTGAAAAGGTCATTGGTTCGAAATTTGGTGGGCAAAAATCCAATCATGCTAAGGGTTGTTGCAGTGTAGGTTGAGTGTGATGTCTAGGTGATTTTAACAACTTATATGCCCCTGGGTCGCAGTTACTCAAGCCACATGTTAGGTGTTTTAGTCATCTTAGGACTCACATCTAACAAACAAACAAAATTATTCCTTTAATCCCATTCTTCTTTTTGTTTGTTTGTTAGGTAATGTGCGTCATGAGATGATTGGCACGCCTAACCCATGGCTTGGGTAATCATGACCCAAGAGAATCTAAGCCATTAAAATCACCAAGGGATGTCGCTTAGCTTGAACCACACCAACCCTTAGCATGACCAAAGTTTTGCCCACGAAGTTCTGAACTGGCGACCTTTTCACTACTGAGTGTCTTAACAGAGTGCCCTGTCACCATATATTCTATGCCCCATAGGCAATCCCATTCTTAATTCAATTTGATTTATTCTTGTTATTAATTTTGACTGAAGATTTTATAAATACATTTCATTTTAGCCTTTCCTATCCTTTAAATTGATTAATAAATTAATAATTTTTAAGTTTCATTAATGTTCACAATCATTTTATCACTCTAATAATAAATTCATTTTCTTATATCTTTCCTCTATTAACATTAATACTTGGTCTCACACTCTTAGCTTCGTCATATGAGCTTTTTGTCCTTGAAGATGGGTGAAGTGTTCACAAAAAATGTAAGACACCCCATAAAATCACAAAATGTTCTAAAAAAATTCATTGTAATTTAAAATTATCTTCAAAAAATTTATGTCTCATTAATGGCATTATCCAACAATTAACCCAAAAAAAAAAAATTGCATTTGAAATTATAACATAAATTTTATTTTGAAAGTAAATAATATTACTATATATTGTTTGAAAACATAGTAAATATTTATGAAAAACTACATAAAAATAAATTAATTAATACAAAGTGAAAACAATTTGACTTGCAAACCAAAAAAATATACTCCTTACTTTGATAGGGATTATGTGCAAATGGAAGAGAAAAACAAATACATTCCAAACATATTTGAAAGAACTCATATTGGTTATATTATGATGGAGCTTATTTATACATTATAAATATGGTCAATCTTTTATGGATTAAATTGTAGCTAGTGGAGTTCACAAATTATAAGAATCCTAATTTAACTATTATGATGGAACTTGCTTATATATTACAAATATGGTCAAATAAAAGTATGGATTAAATTGTAACCAGCGGAGTTCACAAAGTATTGATAAATTATTTTAGTATTTTCAATAATGATCAAATGCGTTTATGAGTGATAATGGGACAATTTTCTCCTAAACCATTAATAATCTTATAATATAAATGATATATGGAAATAATTTTATTTAATTATAAAAAAATCAATACATAATTTGTCCATTTATTTATAAATTATAAATAAGGTTCAATGCAATTTCTATATAAATTTAATGCATTACTTAAAAAAAAAAACATAAGTAATCTAAATATAATTTTAGTGTTTAAAAGGCCTCAAGGCTCATCGCAATGAAACTATCTTAAACAAATCAAAATGAAACTACTTAAAAAAAAATATAAGTAGTTATGTCGAAGATGTTCTCTTTATGAGATTCGGTGGGCAAAGATTGTACACCCCACCCAATCAGAGAGCTTCCTCATTGCCCTTCTAACCAATTATATGCTGACATGTGGCGACAGAGTATTGGGTTTGTGTGAGTTAAAATCAATTCGTCCTACCTGTCCTCGATTTCTCCACCGTCCACGAGATCTGCGCAGTTTTACTCTGAATTGTACCGATTGTCCACGAGAATGGATATGAACCTTTTCTACGATTTGTTGAGTCTTGGTTCGAGTTTTGGTTCCAAGTAATATTCCATATAACCATTCATAGATTCCTTCTTCCCACACCTTCGTCGTTATTGATTTTCCTCCTGAACCCAGTTGCAGAGAGCTCATTCCATGCTGCTGGTTTTAATAAAGGCCACTAGATCAGGAACTAAAATCCAGGGCTGCCAGTTTTTCAGAAAAGCAAAGGCACATACGCCACCAAGATCACATTATCCAATTCAGCCGCGATGTCACATTGGTCAATTAAATAATTCAAAACCCTGATTTTTTTTCTGCAATTCAGGGGTGAACTATTTCACTTCAAACTACTATGTTATCCATGGGTTTGCAGTAAAAATGCATACGCGAAAGCAGAGGTATGATGTTTGACTTACCATAGTTCAATGATATGAGAGGGAGAGGTTCCTGTAGCGCTTCGATGCAAAGAGTTCATACAGCAGGCTGTGTGTGGGGCACGATGTTTCGCAGGCACTTCCCATTAAATTAATTCAACGAAGTTCCCTTGCCAAAACCAAATTTATTTTCCCGCAAATTGACCTCGCTTTCATATTTTGGCAAGCACAAGGATTTGCAATGTTGGTGGTTATGGGTATCGAAGAGCCATCGATATTTTCAAATTGTTGGAAGGCGAGTCAAGTTAAGGTTTCTGAAATTGAATTCGAGGGCATATACAAAAATGAACAGTTCCATTTTGGAAATAAGACATTGTGTCTTTCAAATTCTATTTATTCGGTTCATACCATTAATGGTTGCAAAATGCGCGAAGGTCAATCAATTGGTGCACTTGAAACCGTCCACAAGATCGACGTTATGGACCGTCGTGCGCAAAGCTCGGTCGCCACATCAAAAGTCTGAATCAAATATTTTGAGGGTTTTGAAGAATGTCGAGCGCAAAAAACGTAGCTACGATTGAATAACGACGCCTTCACATTACAGTTCCCTTTCAGGGAGGGTTTACAGTACTTTTTTAAGGGAGGGTATTATTATTCTTCGTATGCATTGAGGAATAAGAGATCTTCCATATTTCAAGATCTCCATCTTTGAAAGATCGCTACAATATTCGTGAGGACCAACAATATCGAAGGGAAAAACAAAATGGAAATGAGAGAGGAGATATGGAATAGTCGATTGACCCAAGACCTGTTAATGGAGATCTTGGCAAGGCTGCCTATGGAAAGCATTGCGAGGTTTTGCAGAGTTTTCAAAAGTTGGAAGGAAATGATTCAATCTGCGGAGTTCAGAGAGTTGGCGGCCACTCAGCAAATTCCTCTAGTGAGGCATTTCTCATTGTTCAGGGAAGGAAACAGTTAACATCCCTTAATTCATCTAATCCTCTGTATAACGTCAAAAGCCTATGGATTAGTATAGAAAGTGACTACAAATTTGGAAGCCTGTCTTTGGATTTTTCTTTCAAGCCCTGTTGTTGTGGTGGTAGATTGCAAGAGCATAATGTGTTGTTGGAGTGGATGATCCAGGTGGCTCCAGAGACACACAGAGGACAAAGAGGACTTGAGAAAGCTGAAAATCAAAGTGTTCAGATTGCTCTCAAGCTAGGTTTAGGTTGTAGATATCGTCTTTCTGATTCCAACGACGCATATGGCACTCAATTCCGAGTTTGTATGGAGAAGTTAGGAACATTCAAAGTTCTATTTTGACTGGGTGACATTGTAGGTTAAGGAGGACATAATTTGGATGAAATCTGACTAGCTCCGAACGGATTCCGGGCGA
The DNA here is from genome assembly GCA_034641835.2 of Pinus albicaulis. Lineage (NCBI taxonomy): Eukaryota > Viridiplantae > Streptophyta > Pinopsida > Pinales > Pinaceae > Pinus > Pinus albicaulis. Next base: position 4,550,173 of record CM076574.1, on the reverse strand, counting down.
ATTTGTGAGGTCGTTAAAAAGAATCCTACGGTCAAATTCGAGAAAATTTAATAATGTCATTTATTGTTCAAAAAAAATAAAAAAATAAAAAATAAATGAGGGGCGAGACGTGACCCCTGCCCCTGCCAACCATATCATAACAAATATTATTGTATTAAGGAGTCGACGACCATGACCCCGCTGGACCCCTCACCCACCTCATAAATGGGCATGACTGATATTACAGTAGCCATACCACGTATGGGTGGCAGGGGTGGTGAACCCAACCACTGACCCAATCCACCCTTTGAACATCGACGGTGCCGACAGGAAATCCGGGGCGGGCCCGATCCCCACTATTTTATGTTATATAATATCCGTTGGGTAAAAAAAAGAGTGCCTCGGTTATTTAAATAGAATTTGACTTTAAAAGGAGGGGGCGAGGTTTGACCACCCGACCCCGTCCCTCATAATGTGGATCTTTGACCAACGCACCATCGAGCTTCTTGGAAATCTTTGCCCACATTTTATTACTTAAACCAAGCCTTTCACAAGTGCGCCCAGGCCATGAAGGAGCGGAGTGCGCAGGCAGATCGAGGTTAATTATTTTCTTATTGCAAGTACATTTGTTGCACGCAGATCGAGGCAGTGGAACCATGAGACCATAAAAGAGGCAGGCGGAACCTTGATTGAGCCCAATTTTCAGGAGGGCGAAATTTTGACAATGTCCAAATGGGACAAACTTTATGTCTTTTTTGCACTATTCGACGCCCTGAATCTGATGGCGCATTTAAATTTTCCATCAGAGCTTTATATTTTCGGCCACTTTTCAAAGTTGAGTTGCAGATGTCAGCATTTAGCGAGTGATCAGTTGATTTCACACCTTTCGACGCCACGATTGTGATGGTGATTTCAGATCCAACATCTCATTCTTCAGTCACCTTCAATGTGAGGTATATGATGAGTTGATTTCATGTACTTCTTTGTCTTTTTGTCTTTGAAATGCATTGTTCTGTACATATCCCTGTTGATGTTTGATGTGTAATCTTGTTTTTGTTCTTGATGAGAGATGTACTTTCTATCATGGATATGTATGTTGTTTGAGATCCCTTTGCTGCCATGTTGGTGGGATACTCATTGTCACATGTATGTTGTTTGAGATCCCTTTGTTTGCCATGTTGGTGGGATACTCATAGTCATTATGTGTGAGTTACTGTCATACTGATAGGAGTCTATTTTATGAATGAGAGTTTTGGTAGTGGAACATCTCGTAGAGAGGTCCAACCACTCCTGCGTGAGGGAATTTTTCTTGTACGACAAATAAAACACCATCCATGTACATCTTCTTCTTTACAACACTTAGTGCAATGGCCTACACCATCTTGACACCGAGGTCCAGAGATGTAGTCCCTCCTAGACGAACTTCGTTATCAAACGACGTGTTCTTATGATTGCTGATCTTGACATGTTATGTTCCCCGTCTTTACAGCATGCAATTTGTTCATTTATGTTCATTAACGCTTTCATTAAATGTAATTCTAATTTATCAGTTGAATTAAAAGGTCTTGGTTAAGGGTATAAAGAATTTACCCTGGATCGAATGGTATCAGAGCAGGTCTTCTTGCTCATTCGATTGCAGGCGTGAACTATTGAATGATCGTTGAGTTGAGCCATGGAGAATGTCAAGGACATGTATGAGACCATGCTCAGGGTGTCTAAGAAAGCAGACATGTTGTACGAGGCTTATGCAAAACAAGCCGCAGAGGACATCGAATTGAAGGCCCTCCTACAGGAGGAGAAGGAGGATAAACATCGATTGCAGCTTCAGTTGCAAGCCACGATAGAGGCGTGGGAAGAATTGAAGCGCAACAACGAAATAATTCAAGCATATCATGATGCATTGGAGGCACTCCTACATGAAGTGAATGAGGAGAAGCAATGATTGCGGCTTCAGCTACAAGCCACGATAGAGGCCTTAGAGGAAGCGAAGTGCAATGAAGGATTAGAGAAGCCTTCTTCACCTATGTCAAAATCAACAGCTGAGGTAAAGGGTGTTGATTTCTTTTCAGTTTCATCTTCGTCTGATATCATTTCTGTTGGAAGTATGGAGATACCCATTTTAGGAACCAGCATGAGACTCCTCACCAAGATGGGGTACAAAGGAGGAGGACTTGGCGTTCGTGGCCAAGGCATAACCCAACCATTAGAGGTTGTGCAGAGACCTCGCTATGCAGGTTTTGGGTATACTGAAGAAGGATATTTGAAGGACATCAACGACAAACATGCATTGATGAACTCTCCAGGGAAGAGGAATGATGGGAACACTTCACCGTCGTTCCATGGTAATGCATGTTGCACTGAAAGAGTTGAGGCGATCTCCCATCACAATGGTCGCACTAGAGATCACCAGAGAAGGTATAATAAATCTCATTATTCCATAGTGCATCTTTATTATAAGAATGTTGATAGCCATGGTCGTAAATCATGGCATCGAAAAACGTGCCATTTTTTTGGTTTACATAAACATGTGTTTTCTAAGTGTTGGAAAATGATGGCAACACAAAGGAGGATGAGGCATGGAAGGCCTTCTCCCCAACAGGAAAAGAAATCGGTTAAGCAGGTTTGGAGGGAAAAGACCTTTTGCATCCATTGCAACCGAAGTGCCCATCAAAGAGCCACGTCTTGGAGACTCCATCTAGAGAAGCACCTTAAGGACAAAGCGCTCGTGCATGAACTAGTCGAAAGAGCTGATCGACAAGAAAATCTCCCACAGAGGGATGACCCATTGACTTTTATAAGTGAGAGATGGTTTTTCCAGATTGTTTTCTAGATATGTTAGCTTGTCATGACCGTTATTGTAAATCATTTGTTGCATGTTACACTATAAAAGTGATGATGTGTTCCATCACTTGTTCAACAACCATGATATTTTGGCCTTGTTTTATGAGTTGTGTGATGCATTTCTTTCATGTAAAAGTGTTGAGGTGTTTTCCATCACTTCGAAACATGATAATGATGTCTTGTCTTGTAATGATAGTTGGGGTGTGATTTCCACTTGATGTAAACTTGACCACTGAGTACATGTTATAAACTCGTGGCAAGTATGGGAATATTTGGGTCATAGATTGGTCAATTTGAGCATGTAATTTGCAAGGGATTGTAATACAGGTTTGCAGAAGGTGTAGGTGTCAGTTCATCACTCATGGCTCTGAAGGACACAGGTGAAGGAGAAGGAAGGGTGACTTTTCAGGACACTCGTGGTGCAAACATAGTACACAACAATTGCATATTCTTGTTAATGATTTTGGAGGAAAAAAAGCTCCTCAGTGGGGAGGATTGATCCAGGTGGCTTCAAAGACACACATAGGGCAAAGAGTACTTGAGAAAGCTGAAAAATCAAAGTGTTCGGATTTCTCTCGAACCAAGTTCAGGTTGTCGATCTTATATTTTTGATTTCAACGGTGCAGACGACACTCAATTCCAAGTCCGTATGGAGAAGTTAGGAACAATCAAAGTTATGGGTTGACCATGGTGACATGGAAGGTTAAGAAGGGCACAATTTGGATGAAATCTGGCCACTGGATTCCGACCAGCTCTAGTCGGATTCGGGGCGAATTTGTGGGGTCGTTAAAAAGACTGCTGCGGTCAAATTCGAGAAAATTTAAAAATGTCATTTATTGTTTTATATATATATATAATAAAATGAGGGGCGGGCTGCAACCCCCCTCCCCAAACCATATCATAATAAATGTTATTGTATTAAGGGGCCGACGACCATGACCCTGCTAGACCCCTCGCCCACCTCATAAATGGGCATTACCGTATATTATGGCAGCCATACCACGTATGGGTGGCGGGGGTGGTGAACCCCACCCTCGACCCAATCCACCCTTTGAACACCGACGGTGCCGATGGGAAATCCGGGGTAGGCCGCCCAATGCTGGCCCGACCCCACTATTATATGTTATATAATATCCGTTGGGTAAAAAAAAGAGTGCTTCGGTTATTTAAACAAAATTCCGTCTTTAAAAGGAGGGAGCGGGGTTTGACCACTCAACCCCCTCCCTCGTAATATGGATCTTTAACCAACGTGCCATCAGGCTTCTTGGAAATCTCTACCCACATTTTATTACTTAAACCTAATATTTCACAAGTGCGCCCAGCCCATGGAGGAGCAAAGCGTGCATGCAGATCAAGGTTAATTATTTTTTTATTGCAGGTACATTGCTGCATGCAAATCGAGGCAGTGGAACCATGAGCCCATAAAAGATGCAGGTAGAAACTTTGATTGAGCCCAAATTTCAGGAGGCTGAGATTTTGACAGTGTCCAAATGGGACAAACTTTATGTTGTTTTTGCATTATTCGATGCCACGAATCTAATGGTGCATTCAAATTTTCCATCATAGCTTTACTTTTTCTGCCACTTTTCAAAGTGGAGTTGCAGGTGTTAGCATTCAACGAGTGAGCAGTCGATTTCACACCTTTTGACGCCACAATTGTGATGGTGATTTCAGATCCAACAACAAAGCAACTCATTCTTCAGTCATCTTCAACGTGAGGTATATGATGAGTTGGTTTCATGTACTTCTTTGTATTTTTGTCTTTGAGATGCATTGTGTTGTACATATCCCTGTTGATGTTTGATGTGGGATCTTGTTTTTGTTCTTGATGAGAGATGTAATTTCTATCATGGATATGTATGTTGTTTGAGATCCCTTTGCTGCCATGTTGGCGGGATACTCATTGTCACATGTATGTTGTTTGAGATCCCTTTATTTGCCATGTTGGCAGGATACTCACAGTCATTATGTGTGAGTTATTGTCATACTGATAGGAGTCCTTTTTATGAATGAGAGTTCCGGTAGTGGAACATCTAATAGAGAGGTCCAACCACTCTTGTGTCAGGGCATTTGTCTTGTACAACAGATAAAACACCATCCATGTACATCTTCTTCTTTACAACACTTAATGCAGCGACCTACACCATCTTGACACCGAGGCCCAGAGATGTAGTCCCTCCTGGACGAACTTCGTTATCAAACAACATGTTCTTCTGATTGCTGATCTTTACATGTTATGTTCCTCTTCTTTACATCATGCAATTTGTTCATTTATGTTCATTAACGCTTTCATTAAATGCAATTCTAATTTATCAGCTAAAGTAAAAGGTCTTGGTTAAGGGTATCAAGAATTTACCCTGGATCAATGGAAAAAGTGACATTTACATATGCAATCTTGTCACCCAAACCTGGATAGAACGTCCACAACGTTTGGAAGATACAGCGTGGGATTTCATTAGTCAGCTTTTCATACATTCACGACACATTGTACCCTTATCATGGGAAGGAATTCTACAACATATCTCAGGAGGTTTGAGATGTGGATTGCCTCTGGGGAAGGATCTTTCCCATTAAGGGGTTCTACTTCACAAAAATTGATGGTCGTGGAGATGTAGGATTCCGAGACGAATAAGTGGAATCAGTTAGAAACAACTGTGGACAATCAAGTTCGACATGAAGGGGAAGGCATACATTCGAATGGGAGATATTATTAGTTAAATGAATTAGAAGACGTGGAGTGGTTAAGCATAGTCGCAATCGGTGGAGAACAAAAGAAATGGAATGTAATCAAGGGACCACATAACATAAGTGTTGAGATCTTCTCACAAAGACTTGGTGGCACATTTGTTATTGGTTGCGAAGGGCGTATAGTTTTAGTTTGTACAAGTCATATTTCTTAATGGGAACTTAGTATAGATGAAGTAGAAGGAGATAAATGGTCTCCATTTAAAACAGTAGATGTTGAGCAGGAATTGAGGAGCCTGATGGTTTTCATGGACATGGCAGTGATTCATAGTGGCTGCGCTTTAGTCTTTTCGCCCATGACAAATGTTTTTGCGGTTTGGAGCGAAGAAGCAAAAATATTGCAGAAGATAGAGCTTGGACATCTAACTGATGATTCTCGTTCTCATCTTTCAGTGCGTGCCTTCCAAGTAAACAATATTTTCTAGCCCTAGTAATACATAACGCTGCTTATTTCATTCCTGTCACTGCTTTGGTCTCTTCTACCCGAGGCCCAGTCACATTTTTTTATGGGTGTGGAAAATAGTGGTCGATTTTACTGTTTTTGTAAACGCTCTAGACTTGTGTTTGGAGGGTTTCTATAATTGTGATGAATGTGTGTTTTTGTTGAAAAATTAGTTGACTTATGATCTCATATATCTCAATGTTGGTCATGAAGACTGTCTTGAATCGACACAGCTGATTAATATCAATTTTGCAGTGATCTATTTAATTGGGAGGTTCTTATCTTGTTTGTATCAATTCTTTAGTGTAAACTTATAGTTTTAGGCGAACAAATTCTCTTTCCATTTTGATAATAGAATAGCATTGCTTAGCATTCTATTAGAATAACATTTTGATAATAGAATAACTAATTCTTCATTTAGATTTTTTAAGAGTATTTAATTTTGATTTAGTGGGCAATTTTTTTATTGAATATATATTAATTTAGATAGCTTTATTACCTTTGTTTTGATTTTGAAAAAGAAATTTATTTTATTTTTTTGAAGTGTTAAATATCATATTCATGATTTATGCCATTTATATTTACTAACTAAAAAAACAATCATTCAATTTTTTTTGTTTCTTGTTGTTGTTAATCTGCAATTTATCATCAAATAATTGTGTGCAAGGTCACTTTGATGGATGTCCCGATGTTAAGATATTTATCCTCCACATTTAAATGCTGAGTATTTGCTCCACTAGCTCACCACTTGTCACATTTCAGATAAATATGTGATTCCGCTTTGTGGTTGCTTTTTTATTTTTATTTTACAGAAATATGCAACTCTTAAATTTTTATTATTGCAATTTAATTAAATTAGAGGTACTAGTTGAGAATTGTGCCATGGTGTTGTCAATTTACTGTTTTGTAACTTTAACATATTATACACTTCAGAGATAATGGAAAAGTTTTCCAAATCTTTGTGATTTACAAAGGGTGGTTCTAGAAGTTCTTGTTTTCCACTATGTGCGAGTTGCAACAGACTCAGAGCTTTTATCATCTAAATTGCTGTGTCTATAGATCCTATTATTATAATCACATTGTGAGATATTTGAATGCGAGAAGGCATGAACTTGATCTAATAAAAGAGCTGTGTTATTGTCTTTACTTATTTAAATTGACATCAAAGAAAACACTCTTACCCATGCACAATTGTTTTTTTTCAAATCAGTTAACCAATACAAAAAATGATTGTAAATTACAATCAATTATACTTGGTATAGATGGAACACTCACTCATTTCAATTTTCACATAAAATATATTATTAATTATTTAAAAAAATTCAAAGCATTTTCAAATCAACTAACCAAAAAAAGGAAAAAGAAGATGTAACAAGCTTACTATATAAAAGAATGACAAGGTAAATCAGAGAGATCTCTTTTTGTGTTCTATGCAGGGTTTCCTTTCCTTCATTTTCTCTCTTCATATTTGTCATTTGTTGATTCTTATCTCACCTTGCTACTTTCTCCACTTCTCAAATGTCATATAGTAAAGCATAAGATGAGAAGGAAGCACCAAAAGGAAGGATACCATTATTACTATGCGACTATTCTGAGACAATTATGTTACTGTTACTTTATATTAGTGTAATTTTCTTTTTAAATTTAATTTCTTATTACATTCTTTAAAAGATATATAGAAGCTAACATTTCCATATATTTCAATTAATTACGCTGTAAGCGTTCCCTTTGTTGGCTTTCCGAATGCGATTGTTCGCTGAGCCAATCAGAGCGCGTTCTCATCGTTCTTACCGCCACTCAAAATTTGACATTTGCCGTGACGCTATTTGCCACGCAGCCACAAACTGGGCTGTGCTGCTGTCAAGTCGTTTGCTCCTTCGCGGCGCGGGGGTTCGACTCTTTCACGATCGCCTCCAAATACTTCAACTTTGGGAGATCTGATTCCTCCAAAACGCGTTCCCTTCCAACTATGAAGTCCAGCTCCTCCTGTGCCCTTTTCAACACATCGGGGCATTGCAACAGCGTTGCCATAGCCCATTCCGTTGTGCTGGTGTACGTTCACAACATCCGAATACATTAATTCCCATCTTCACGCTCTTTAATTCCCATCTTCGTGCATCTCTCGAACAGGCGACACACCAACTTTGACATCTCCTCTGTTCGAATATTCATGGACGCCTCCACTCTGGAAGGAGATAGAAACTGCAACGTGCACATCTTGCGCAGTTTCTGAGTCCGACGGTCATATGGGTCGAGGCCAAGGAGCTTACAATTGTAACCCATATGCTCGGCTCCCGCAGATCGTGGCCTGGAGGCGAAGTTCATGTCGTGCGTGGTGAGACACTCCCTGGCTAGCTCCCATGAGGTCACTACCAGAACCTTGCGAGAGCCGAATTTGAGGAGCATGATGCGGCCATAGGTCTGGGCCAGGTGGTAAAGCGTCTGGTGAAGAGGTCGCTTGGCGTCTAGCAAATGGAGGTGTCCAATAATGGGCCACGCCGTAGGCCCCGGAGGCGTGCACAGAGTATGCTCCCCCTTGGGGAATAATAGGAATTTATTATAGTGCAGTAATGCGACCAGTGTGATCCCTGCAATGGCCACCATGAGATCGCCCTCCATAAAATCGAGCGTTCTTTCCATTCTCGTCTGTCAACGAATGTATGAACCGCCCATATAAATCTAAAATCTGACTAGTCCATTGTAGATTTTAGCAAAATTCTTAATACCGGAATTTGTGGACAAAAGAAAATGAAAGAATAATTCCTGTCACCCAAATTCTATTATCTATCACCCAAATTTTAATAATTCTAGAATACTTTGGGAATTAAGGTCTACAATAGGATGGCCGCCCACAAATCCGTCTTTCTTATCTTCTCATCTACTTGTCTGAGTCACTGTCGCCAAGTAAAAGTAAAGGTAATATTTCAACATAAATGTTGTACATCAAACGCAAATACACACCTGTCACACCTACGCTAGAGAGTAGGGGCTATAATAGAAAAATAAGATGTTCCCCGTGATGCCCATGTGATAGGGTTGTTAACGAAAGAAGGATGGGAAATAAATAATAAATTTAATAAAAAAAATAAAAAATTAGCAATTGTTTTTCGAACGTTTGAACGCTCAAATATGAGCGCTAAACCCATTAGGGTGCTTTTCATTGAAAATATCGACAAACCATATCCTCTAATTATGAAAATATAGTCTTTTAGTTGATGTGGTAAATGGTGTAAGACTTTGCATGTGTTAAAGTTCGATGATGTTGATCTCATATAGATTTGCAGTTTAAATTCGAGGACAACACAATTGAGTTCTTTGTGATCATGATTATGTACAAGTCCCATATTTATTCAAATGAGGTATATTTTAGCATAAGTCAACATAAAACACATAAAATGCATTTAATGTTGGGCAATGAAAGAATGAAATAAGTTTGTCGATAAATCCTTTTCTCGCATTCAAACAGGAAGAGAAAACACAAAGTTCAAATATTTAATTAAATATTATCAAATTAGTATGGAATTAATGTTGATTTTATGTTAATTTTTCTTATTTTTTTATTGGTTTTGAAATATTTCCTTATCATAACATGTAATTATTAAAAATAAAAAAAATATATAAATTCAAACTTTAAATATTATTTAATTGCTTTTAACATTTAATTTATTCGATAATAATAAAAACAATTGAATATCCTTTGAATAATGCACAGGGGCTATCTCTCTCTTTTATAAAGTGCTTGAATATTAATAGAAATCCTCCCCTTGTAAACTGTTTTAAAAGGCAATATCCTCTCACTATATTTTGATGTTCGAACTTCTTAGACCATAACCCCAAGCAATAACAAGTATACGCCCTCCCGAAAGCCTGCATTCCATTGCTATGTTGCCAGAGACGGCATGATAGTGAATTCGGTTGATTTCAGTTGCTGCTGGTTCTTCCACCTCGCGCCATTTGCACCTGCATTTATTGCAGAGAGAGTGCCGTGACTGGGCGCACACCAACTCTCTCCCTGGGGCGCAGACTGACGCCCACCTTGCCTATTTTTTCTCGGATTGAAAGGAGTACATTCAGTGGTCCATATTGGTTCATGGAGCCATTGTCTTTGTAAAATTCATGAATTATGCATTTTATTTGAGGTGCGCTTGTTAAATCCAGTGAGATATGCCTTCCATTTTGATCACACAATGCCAGGGAAAAGTAAACCAGATAATCAAACTTTATATTTTGAATTTTAAATATTTATATTTATTTTAATAAAAATATTTATTTTTAATTTTAATATTATTCATTTGTTATTTATGTAATTTTATTTTTATTTCATTTTATTTATTTGTTTGTTTATTTATTTATTTATTAATCTTTATTTTATTTTATTTCTATTTATTTATTTATTATATTCTTGTTTTTGTAATTAAGAATTTAATTTTTAGTAGAAATTCTTTCGGTAAAAATCACATGTAAAAGAACGTGGTCGACGCGTTTCGAACCAACCAGTGTGGTTCATCATTAGGACTATGAGAGATCAGATCCAGACATTAAGTATAAATAGATGTAGAAATGGCTCAACTAACCGTTAGGATAACGGCTAGTTTGACTAAGATAAAGTAAATATTCCATTATTTATTTATTTAATTGATTAATTAATTTCTATTTCTTTATTTATTATTATTATTTTAATAAATTTTTACAACCTTTAATATATTTAAACATCTAATTGACCAATTCAATAATATAATGGTAAATAATTTAACCAATCTTGGTGCATATATGTAAATTTTTTTATATAATAATCAATTATTATTAATAATTAATAAATATATTTAATTCTTATCCATGTAATTTAACAAAGTATCAATTCAATAGTCAAACAAGGAGTCAAACCAAATATAGAGAACAATAAATAAATAAATAAATAAATAAAAATACAAAATAAAATAAAATAAAATATAAAAATAAATAAATATAAATATAAATAAATAAATAATAAATAATAAATCATAAATGAAAAAAATAAATAAATAAAAACAAAAATAAAATATAAATACAAATTAATAAATAAAATAGAAAATTTTTATTATTATTATTATTATTTAGAAATCCTTAATTTTTATTTTATTTTATTTTATTTATTTATTTTTATCTATTTTATTTTTAATTTTAATTATATCTTTATTTTATTTTATTTCTATTTATTTATTTAATTAATTAATTTTTACTTTTATTTTTCTTCTTTTTTTATTGGTTTTGAAATCTTTTCTTATCCTTGCATGTAATTATTAAAAATAAAATAAATATACAAATTCAAACTTTAATTATTATTTAATTACTTTTAACATTTAATTTATTCGATAATAATATAAAACAATTGAATATCCTTTGAATAATGCACAGATGCTATCTCTCTCTTTTATAAAGTGCTTGAATATTAATAGAAATCCTCCCCCTGTAAACTGTATTAAAAGGCAATATCCTCTCATTATATTTTGATGTTCGAACTTCTTAGACCATAACCCCAAACAATAGCAAGTATACGCCCTCCCGAAAGCGTACATTCCATTGCTATGTTACTAGAGACGGCATGATAGTGAATTCGGTTGATTTCAGTCCCTGGAGGCCCATTGTCTCCTACCCTTTTTGGGTTATATATTGACAAGCTTGAAGAGTGGCTAAATTCGCAAGGGGGTGACGGTATCCATTTGGGCAAGTTCGTTATCAGGCTTCTTTTGTACGCAGATGACCTTATATTGATTGCTAATTCGGCTCTTGGTTTGCAAGAGCATTTACATTCCCTTGAGCATTTTTGTAAAAGGATTGGGATGCAAGTCAATATTAGCAAAACGAAAATAGTGGTTTTCTCTAACAAAAGAAAGCATAACCAACATAAGTTTATATTGGAGGCAGCATTTTGGAAGAAGTTGTAGATTACAAATACCTCGGAATTGACTTCAACAGAAATTTAAGTTGGGATGGTTGTAGAAAGAAAAGAACTTTAGGGGGTTGGAAAGCATTTTATGCTCTTCAAAACAGGAGTAGAGAGGCAGAGCTGTGGGACTGGAAAACCACCCTAACTCTTTTTGGGCTTCTAGTGATTCCGGTGATTCTTTACGGTTGTGAACTATGGGCTAGCAGCACAACCAAGATGCAGTGGAAACAAATTGAGAAAATTCAGAAACGTTTGATTACAAACAATTTCAAAATTAAAAGTGCAGTTCCTTATGCTATTCTGTTAAGTGAAACAGGGGCTGCTCCTATTGAAGCAATCGCTATGGTGCGAGTCATAAGGTATCTGAAAAAAATTGAGCAAATGGAAGAGGATAGATGGCCTAAGGTGGTGTTTAGTGACAGATTGTGTAAAAGGCAGAAGACTTGGATGCGGCAGAATAACAAATGGTTTAGTAAATGGGGTATTTGCTTGAGCATGTGTCCTACAAACAGTAAAGAGATAAAAACTTTTGTTATGGATAAATTCCATAAACATACTTGGAAGAAAGAGTTAGAGAGAAAGAAGAAGTACTACATAGAAGAGTTTAACCCCACACATAACCATCAACAAAAGGCATACATAGGCGCTGATATTTCTTGGAGATCTAAAATTCATATTGCTCAATTAAGGACTAATTCTCATCAACTCCGTTGTGAAACAGGGCGCTGGAAAAGGCCAAAAGAAATGTGGGAAGAAAGAGTATGTATTTTTTGTTCCTCCGGAAAAGTGGAAACAGAAAAACATTTCATTCTAGAATGTGAGGCCTTCAAGGACACCAGAGAAAACTATGCAGGTATTCTGGCAGCTAATTCTTGGGATAATCTATTCAGCGAAGAGTTTGTCGATAAGCTGAGAGTGCTCATTGTAAAACTTCACAGGAAAAGGGCCGAATACAAGAGTCAGATAGAGAAGCAATCTGTCCCATAGGCTATTTTTAGCCTCGTGGACATTAAAAATTCTTTCTTTCTTTCTTTCTTTCTTTCTCCCTCTGTTCCCCTAGGAGGAGTTGGAGAAGAATTAACTCAACATCTACCTTTTTTGCCCCCCTTGCATCATTGGGAGGTTTCCTTTCAGCGTTCCTTTGCACCTCCCGGTGCAATTGCTAATTATTATTTTCCACACTCCTTGATATTACTTTACTTTTCACCAGCGAAAATGCAAATCTAAATATTCTTCACATTCCAATTAAATCAGAAACAACAAACAAGAAGATACATGTAGGGGAACGCTCTTCAAAAAGTTTACTCTCATTTAAAATATATCCCTCCCCGCCTTTTCGGCTGGGGGCTGGCGGGCGGGGGCCAGGAGGAGGGGCCGTACAACTCGGGTATTGTAAGATTTGAATGCTGTGATGGTCTAAAAATGCTGCGCCGGTATACATATGAATAAGGAAACAGTAGAGCGTGATAACAAAATAGCACCAGCCATGGCTGACACACGCCCCTCCAAGAGAAGTCGTACGAAGGAGAGTAAGGAGGAGGAGTCTAAGACTTCGCCACCCCCTGAATATAATGAAAATAAGAAGCCTCTATTAGTCTTTGCTCATGGCGCCGGAGCTCCGTCAACCTCCGAATGGATGATAAGGTATTTTTCTTTTTCTTTCTCTGAACGGTTTTTTTGAATTTTCCTCTCTTTCCAATTAAAATGGGTTATAGCCCAACTTTTTACTTCTGCTTCCAAGTTTTTGAAAACCTCAAATGTTTACTGGTGACTTAAATCTGGCTGTAATTTTAAGCCTGCCCGTGGGGATGGGGATTTGAACCTTCACTAGAATAACTCAAAATGGCCAAATAGTGCACAGTCTGGAAGAGAGATCTTATGTGCTACACATATTACCCATTTTCCACTAATGAGGCTCCCTGCTATGAGTATGACTGTGAGTCGACCTATCTAAGGTGCTCAAAGACCAGGTTTTGATTCCTTTTGGAGCTGAAAAAGTCTCTGTTAGGAACTTTCCTGGCTCCATGAGATTAAGTCAACCTACATGCTCTTACTCCGTTGACTTTATATTTATTTGGCTCTCCCGCTTAGATGCCAAATTTGAGGGATAATCATTCCATCAGAATGAGCATTGCCCATGACTAGCGTTTGCCTCTCAAAGAGGCATGCAATTTGAGTTGGACGGACGACATCAGGAATGGTACCTAGTAGACAGCCAAATGCTTTGTTAACCTCACCAGTGAATCAATCCCCATTGGCAGAGTTCATAATTTATAATATGATTTGAATGGGATAGCATCTGATTAAGCAAATGACAGCTAAATTAGGTCAACTGCAGCAACAGAGGCCCAATGCTGGACAGAACCAACCCACCCTTTCATGGACAGTACTTCTGATTTACCAATGACAACTAAATTAGGTCAATTGTAGCAACAGTTGGGCAATGCTGAAGGGAACCAACCTACCCAGTCGTACTCATTTATATATTTTACTTTATGATGCCACTTAATATCAAATTACCAAGTCGTAGTACGCTTGAACTCTGCGTTACGGAAGGCATTTAACAGGCGAAGGGGCGTATATTATTTCTCGTGTATGCGTTATTGCGTATCGTGCTCTGTTGTGATATCGAATTATGTTGGTGTAATAGATGGAAGAATATGTTGGCATCTGCAACTGGTGCTGTGGAAGTTGTTACTTTTGACTATCCTTGTAAGTTGAACCATTATTTTCATTTTATTATTATTATTATTATTTTTAAATTGAATTGAAATGCATAAGCTAGATTGAATTAAAAGAATTGGCTTTACTATTTCAGGTAACTGATACTCTCTTTCCATGAATATTGTCGGACATTAATGCATTATGAAATTATTGAACATATTAGTTTAATAGACTTTAGAACTTTGGTCTCATGATAACTGGGTGGCATTTGCTAGTCAGTAATCATATGTTTAAACATCGGCTTCATGGAATTGTGACAAACACATCCAATGTTAGCCCCACATACTGCACGCGCATATGGGAAGCTAGAGCTACTATCGTTTAGGAAGCTCATTCTAACATGGTCACCTCTCTTGACTTACTGTCTTAGAAATTGTAGTAGTGGATGAGTAGCTTAGTCTAAAATTGACATAAAACTTGCAGATTTTTCTGGAGGAAAACATGGGACACCTCCTAAGGCAGAAAAACTGGTTGATGCTCATGTTGATGAAGTGAAGAAAGCTGTTACCAAGTACCCAGGACACCCATTAGTGTTGGTTGGAAAATCCATGGGTTCAAGGTATTGAACTCATTTGCACATGCTTCTGATATTAAGGGCTGTCAACAAAGTTGCATGATTTGGTTGCGAGGTGATTCTAATAGTAAAATTATTGCTTCTTTGAATGTCAGGAAGAAATGTTGTATGATATACATAGCTCTACATTCAGAGTGTGGGTTGATTTTAATTTCTTGCTTTTTTATGCACAGGGTAAGCTGCATGGTAGCAGAAAGGGAAGAAATTGCTGCTTCTGCAGTAATATGCTTGGGTTATCCACTTAAGGTGGGGTAGATTTTGTTTGGGTGGTGCTTATTTTAAATGGTAAATTTATGATAGCATGGTGTATATCAATAAAATTTCTGTACAGAGTTTGAGTCCTTGAATTCTAATTGTAAAGAACCATGAATTACAGCCTGGACAAACTGGTGAATTGAGGCTGTAAGAATGAACATATTGATATGAAAAAAGACTGAACACCGATAAAAAAATTGAGACAGATTCGTTTCTTTAATATCTTGGTTTCAATTTAATTCAAAATTCAAATCGAAGTGTTCAATCGTATATCTATTCAACTTTAAAGATTTACAAGCATCCCTTTGGAAGTTGCACGCTATTGTAATGATTCCTAGTCTTTATGAACATGGTTCTTGTTATTATGAACCCGAATTTGCTGACCAGGCTATTTCTACCTGTGAATCATTCCTTGAGCTGTTATTTAAATTTTGTCATTTTGTCATGCTCTTGTATATGCCAAGGCTAATTTATGGTGATTTCAAGTGTTATTTTGGCTGGCATGTTTAAGGCCATATTCTCAAATTGAAGATTCAATCGATACTTTTTAATCCGATAAATTTCATTTGTCATTAAATTTATGATTGTTTGTCTATTCGTTCAGTTGAGCTTAGATTTATACCTTGGTGTAATTTATGGGGTTGAAAGGTTTCATTTATGTTATTTGCATAATGTAATGTCCCCTATGGATTAATTGCCCAAAGGAGGATGAAGTAGCCTATCCAACCCTGTAGGCTATAGTAATTGATAAAGGGGGAAACCCATTATCCAATGTTTTGGGGCAACATTGGGTAAAGTTTGGGGTAGCTGGGGCAAAAAGCCCAAATTTGGGGTTGCACCTGAACCCCTCACATTAGTTTAAGGAAGAAAAACCCCCATGAAGAATCTATAAATATGACAGCGTTAAGATCATTTTATCATCGTCGAATTGGATTGAATTGTCTTTGTTTTCTTTGAGCCTGAGGCTCTGAGGGTTTTAACACCCCTTCTCCTTGATTAGTTTCGGTGGAAGTGATCCCACCCTAGCTAGTCACCATTTTTCTCTCTGTTCTATTACAGTAAAATATCTTGAAGCAATTTGCGTTCTGGGCCAAGAAACAACTCTCTCTGATTACATGTTTGGTCAACAAACTGTGTTCAAAGAGCAACAAAAGTTATCAATTGTCTAGGGCAAACCTTTGACTGACAATTTAGCACATGAAGAAGATTTTTGAGCAGATTGAAGGATTTGGTGACAAGGTTTGAGGTTATATAACGCAGCGGAGGAGCATTGCAGTGAAAAAGCTGTCAAGCCACAGTTTCCTACAGCAAAGCAGACCGCAAGCTACAGGGCTGACGGCCTCAAGCCCCAATTCTAGTAGCGAGTTAATTGTAGAGGCCCATTTGTGGAAAGTGGGACCTCTGTGGCTGTGGAATTAGCTTTCCTGGAATAACAGATAATATCACAGCCCAACACAATTGTAATTAGGGAATTGGTCAAGCTCCCTTAACAGCAAGCACACTCAGAAGCAACAAGTAGAAAGTGAGTTATTAGTAGTATAGCACAGTAGAATTGGATGATGTTAGTGTGAACTACATTATAGGTTTTTGGCATTGCAAATCAGAGTTATACTAGTGGAATATTTTTCTTTGGGCAGTCAGCCCTAACTTATTGTGTTGCTGAAGATTCAAATTGTTGTTGGAGATATTAATTGCTTTTGGAAATCTTTATGCTACTCAATCATGCCTACTGTTAGGTGAATGAATGTGCACTGTTGTCGTATAATCTTTTTTGATTGATTAGGAACCCTAGACAAATAGAACCCTTAGGACAAAAAAATTACCTGGGAACATTACAGTATTATCAGAGTTGGCTCTCCTGCCAGCCTGGAGGGTTATAAGAAAGTTGTAAGAAAATGTGGCACCAAGCAGTAATTTCTCCCTTGGATAATGCCGAGTTTTTGCAAAAGTGTGAAGATCGTGCCAAGAATAACATAGAAAAGGGAGAATGAACTGAAGCATGGATTAAAGCACACCTACCTGGTTGGTCATGGCTGTACCTTCCTAAAGAGAATGAAAAACCTCAATCTCTAGAATCTATGGGCAGCTCAAAGCCTTCACATAACAATTTTGATTGGCTATATCATCTAAAAAGGGATACATGAGACCATTCTCTTAAATCTGATGGTTCTGGTGCCGTATCAATGCCAGTTTTTGGGCAGAGCACTTTTGGGCAAACCACTCAACAGAATACAAGCAAGCTTCCTTTGAGCTTTTCTTATACTGTAGTAAACACCTGGAAACTCTGGCTTCAATTTATACCTTTGTACCATCTTATGTGCCTTCTCGAACATTTTCTTATTGATTAGATGTTGTACAAGGGAGCAAATCATGTTTTTCCCCATGTAAACAACCCATTGTTCTGCTACTTCAACCTGGTTATCGTGAAACATAGTGGTCAAGAATTCCTTGGGAGTAGAATGTTGGAGGGCAAATTGCTTCAACAGAGTCACAACATTGGGGTATAGCCAAGCTCTTATAAGTCTTAAAACGAGAGCCTCTGGACTTGTCTTTGCTTTCTCAGACCTCTCAGAATCCAACATAAAAGTATATGCTGCTTCTTTAAAGTCTTTCATCTCAGTTTAAAAAACTGTGACCAGTTTGACAGGGATGCGCTCAGTGAGAGCAACTGATCCAGGGATTGCTCTATTGAACAACTGAGCTGCTAATTTCCTTGTTTCAGAATCATCATCCAATGTCCTGTTTAGATTATTTAAACAACTTGGAGCTGATGTCAGTAATTGGCTTAGGCATTCATCATGTGGTGCATCAACAAGACGCCATACATTGAGACAATGCATTATGTAAGTAGCTGGTCCAGGGGCTGGAGCACTTGATAAGGCTGCTATCACTTGAATTGCCCTGAAATTCACAACTGCCTTGCCTTTTCCTCTAAATTGTACCTTTAATGGCTTCTTACGATCCTCTGCGGGAAGTAACATAGTTTCCTTAATTAAAAATTTCCCCTTCACCCTAAACATCAAGTAAGAGCAGATTCTCTTGATCAAAAGAGAACACAACAAGGCTTTCTGAAACTCATTGCGCACCTGAATATTTGATTCCCACTGCACAATTTCGCTATTGCTATTCGTGTCATAAACAAATGAGAAGGAAGAGCTATCCATCCACCCTTTAAAGTCTGCCAAGATGAACTTTTCATTGTTGACAACATCATTGTAAAAGGTGCAGTGATCAACAAACTTAGATTTCTCATTTAAAAGCAACTGAAGGATCTGCACTTTGTCATTTCCAGGGCTTTCATAAACCAGAGGGGTGATGAACTGTTGGGTATTTACTATGAGTCGTTTGAATTGCTCTTTGTTGTAGCTTTGCAAAACCGAGGGGAGATCTGCCTTTGCATTTACAGATTGGCCTAAGATTAACTTTCGTAGCTTTTGAAGAGTGCCAGGGCAAATGAAAGTACTGTTCTCCATCATAGTGATAAAATTTTAAGGATGATAGAGTTGCCCAAAGCCCAACAACATTTATCTAAAGGTGACAACGATTCAATTGGTTCCACTATTGCTGCATCCAAGTTCAGTTCCTTTGCTGAGCTGTAAAACCTTTCCAGTAAAGTCATGTTTGCTCCCGCTGCTGAAACCACTGATCCCTTTTTTAGGAAGGAAATTGGTACTCAATGCATCCAATGATGAAAGAGTGCTCTTAATAACTAGGTTTTCAACTCTTGTTGACCCCTTTTTTAACTCAACTCTCCCATCAGATCTGATGGATCAATGGGTTTTGCAACAGTCCCACCAACTTTCCAACAGATTGAAACCATTTTTGCAACTGGGCAATCCCCAAAGAGGCTGTAACCTTGCTTTTCAAGTGTATTTTTCCCGTTACCTCTGTGTTTTACTTGATTTGAGTTGTTCAACCAATAAATGAAAGATAGCAACAAGACCTCCTATATCTTGATCTTGCGAAGCAATCATCATAGGAAGGCTGGATTCTTCAGCATCATTTCCCTTTAATGGTTCCTCTGGAAAAGCAATGTTTTCATCGCTGCCATATTGCTTGATATTGCCACAAACTTCCAATTCCTTCTGAGGCATATCACTCAGTTGTTCTTCCACAGTTTCATTTGGATCTATATTTTCTTCCGATCTCACTTCAATTTCTGCTTCCCTAATTTGGCCTTAGATACCCTGATCTTGGACTTCACCTTCAACTATAGGACCTGTCTCTTCTTTCTCGGACTCTTTGACTGAATGTACTAGGTCTTCGGTTCTGCTTGTATCTTCAAGGACCTTTTCATTTTTGACTTTTAAGTTCTGGGTCTTGGGCTTCAGATCTGCAGTTTCTCTCTTCTTTCTTATGTTGGAAAATGTAACTAGGTCCGGTCTTCATAATTGCCATTGTACTTATGTCATTATATATTTATGTAAAATGCAAAAGAAGAAAAATAAATTTATTTATTTTTTAAGTATGGGTTACATGCTCAAGAATTATTATTGTATTTAGATAAGCATGTTCTTCATTCTTCTAGGTTTTGTTGAGTCAAAGAGTTTGGACCTTTTGTAAAAAAATACAAAATTTTAATATGTAATTTGGGTCAAAAATCCCTTTAGATGCCAAGTCGGCCCAGCCCCGTTGGACATGTCTATTCACACTCCTCTGGATAGTATAATTAAAGGATGAGTTGGAGCTCATTTGGACATGCACTTGGATGTTTTTTGGTCTGAAATATCTCAGTAAGGACAAAGATGAAGAGGAGGGCCAAAGTATGAGAGGAGTATCAATTTGAGCTTAAAGTTTGTGGAAGTTCTGTCTTGATAAATCTCTTGTTGCTGGTTTCTTGTTGATGGATTTACTGTGCTAATGGAGGGTCAAACTTGGCATCTAGGGGGTGAAGTTTGATGTGATCATGGGCCTTGGATATCTCACTTTGATCTGATATTATAAGAATAGAATTTCCGTGATCATGGGTCTTGGATATCTCACTTTGATCTGATTCTATAAGAAGAGAATTTCTGTGATCATGGGTCTTGGATATCTCACTTTGATCTGATTATGTAAGAAGAGAAATTTCACAAGAAATTATCCAAGAAAGGAAAATCTAATTTAATTGTAAAGCCTTCTGATTTTCCAACAGGTATTAGAGCTAAGGTTGAAAGACGGCAGCCTGAAGATCATTTCTGTTAGCATATCTCTAAGACAATTCATTGATCCTGTGTAATAGTTTCTGAAGCAGTAATACAAGTTACTGTAAAGACAGTGAAAGTTTTTGTGGAGATCCTATGCGAGTTTCCTTGACTATAATATGGGTCTTTGGCACAATTATAATTATCTCTGTGATTATAATTATGCAAGTTATGATGGTGATGTGAGTATCTAATCCAAGACAAACAATAATCTAACAGAGATCCAAAATACCTTTGATTTCGAAATGCATTCAATAGAAGTATGAATTCTCATGTACAGTGCATTTGATTCAAGATACTTCTACTCAATGATCCGAAATAGCCCAGTGGTGCGTATTATATCCCAAACTTACAGTGTATTCTATGGTTCATATGTCACCTGTAGTCATAGTATTAAAAACCGGAACTGGTGACTAGACTGGTCCACCTAATAAACTGGTTTTCAAACTGGAACCGGTCAACCTGGGACTGGTCAGATCTCAATGAACCAGTATTTTAAAAAAATACATGAAATAATTATTTTTTAATGAAAAAAACTATTTTTAAGATTTAAAACCATGATTCCATACCAATAGAGACAAAATATGCAAAGTTTGCTCATCTATATACCATGTAAAGGTGAATATATCAAAATGGCACCGAGTGCAATACATATCGTCGACAAAAATACATAAGCAATGAGGCTCTAAATGGCCTGTAAAGTCCAAAAACAATGCTACAAGCTATAGGGCCATTGGCTTACTACAAGACTACAAGTGTAGACTCTACAGGAAATGTCACATGGTTCAGGTTCGAGTTCAGGACTACAGGTACATATCAGTGATCAACATGATCATTCCTCATCGTGATCGAACTCATCACCACTACTAGACACAGGATCATCAACAGGAGCTACATAAACATCATTTGGATCAGAGTCTGAGGATGCCTCAACCTCATCTGCAATCTCAGTAGTAGCACTAATAGTAATAGAAGTGGACCTAATCGAAGCACGAGTTGGTCGAGCTACACGACTAGTGCCTTCCATTGGTTGTTTGCCTTTTCTTGATGCGACTACTAATTCTGGTTCTGATGGCGCTACCAAATTTGCATTGGGATCAACCCCCCCAATGCCATGTCAATATGAAAATCAACATCAAACTCAGGACCTTCAGTCTCCTCCACCCATTCTGATGTTGGATCAATATCATCCAACACAATGGGATCTAGATCAGGTCTTCTATTCATCATTTGGTTGTGCCTTAGTCGAAGGTTGTATTGCACGAAGACAAAAACATTTAACTGTTTTTGTTCCAAACGGTTTCTCTTCTTCGTGTGTATGCGCTAAAAAACCGACCAATTGCGCTCACAACTTGAAGCATTGGAAGTTTGGTTGTTGACTCTAACTGCAAACTTTTGCAATTGAAGACATTGGCCGTCAAATGACTCCCACCAATGTGCTGCAAAGAAAAAGACATTAATTAGTAACTCAGTTCATTTCATTACTTATTTACAAGTATCTACAAACAATTTGAATTGTAAATTTGTAAACAATTGAACTTTAAAAGAAAAACAAATTGGAATTGCTTACCTGGTTGATCCACATCTCTTGCCATATTTGCCAAGTTTTTGCCAAATTTACTTGCTGCCATACTGAAAAGAGTAAGTTGTCTATGTATTTCCAACTGGTCGGAATGGTTAGGGACCATGCACTCCAAGCAATCATACAATCCATCTCTGACCTCCCCAACTTGCAGATCTCCTAGCCGAGCTTTATAATGATACTTTGGGTTCAAAAAATACCCAGTTGCATGTATCAGACGATGGAGTTGATTGTTCCATCTGTTATCAATGATCTCCCAATTACGCCCATATTTAGCTAACTCATCCTTGTAAGCTGTCCGTATTTGCTCCTTTGCCTGATCCATAGCCTCATAGATGTAGTCCATGGCCAAATTTTCCCCATCCACCATCTGTAGCACTTTAACAAGGGGCTTGATAATATTCATAATCTCTGTAAACCTTTTCCAAAAATAATTGTCAAAAACTTTCTTTTTGTTGTCTTTGCCATCTTGTCTATGAGCCCACCGAGATGAAGTCCAATCATTAGATGAAAACATTTTCTTCAAGTTTTTTTGTTGAGAATTGAGACATTGCAACGTAAGGAAGTTAGTTGCAAATCTCGTAATTGCAGGCCTAACGAGCTCTTTGCCCCAGTGTTTTTCCTCATTAGGCTCAATACCCATGAGTGGTTGTAGATGTATTTTGTAATGCACTTGGCATGCTCTACAATGTTTTTTACCCACTCCACTTTGCCTATGTCCTCAAGCATGAGGTCTATGCAATGTGCAACACATGGAGTCCAAAATATGGTCTTATATTTGGACTCTAGCATCTTTCCAACAAGAGCAGAGTTTGAGGCATTATCTGTGATGACCTACACAACATTTTGCTCCCCCACTTGCTGAATAATGTCTTCCAAAAGCTCAAATAGAAGGTTTGCATCCTTCATCTTATCAGATGCATCAACTGATCTAAAAAACATGGTTCTTTGAGGGCAAGAAACAAGGAAATTAATGGTAGTGTGGTTTCTTCCATCGATCCATCCATCTGACATGATGAAACAAGCTGTTTTGAGCCATGACTCTTTATACTCAACCAAATACTCGTGAATGGAACAAATCTATTTTTGCAAAAGAGTTCCCCTCAAGTCATGCACAATAGGGCGTTTGACGCTATTATGAAACCAACTCACAAAATAGAAGAAAATATAGATCAACACCTTAGAAATCAACCTCTTTAAGGGGCAACCTCCTTTACATTACATAAATGAACAATTCTTGGATGATTCAAATGACAAAACCTCCTTTCTATATATAGCAGTCCATGGGGTCACAATATAATCCTAGTTTACCTAACACTAATAATGTAAGGGCACAATAATAACAATATGCGGACTACAAGGGTACAACAATAACAATAAGGGGGCTACACTAACAACAATAAGTGACTACACTAGTAATATAGGGCCCTAACATGCCCCTCTCCTTCAAAAAAAGTGTTGTCCTCAATGCTTGAGTAGTTTTGGATGCTTCTGTATAAAATTCTCATCCTCCCATGTTGAATCTTCAGTGGGTAAGTTCTTCCACTTGATGAGATACTCTGAAATTGATCGATTTCGTAGCTGTCGAGTTCTTGTTTTCGTGACTGCTTCAGGTTCCAATATGATTTTTCCTTCCTCACCAAGTTCTGGCAATATTGTTTGAACCGAAATTTTGTCACCTATAACCTTCTTTAAGCTTGAAACATGGAAAACTAAGTGCACTGAGGAAGATGCCAAAAGCTCCAATTTGTATGCTTGAGGGACCATAGTACCATAGTACCAATCTTTTGCAACACCTTGTAAGGACCATAGTACTTTGGTGATATCCTTCTTAGCTTGCTTGAGGGACAATTTTTTGTATGGTTGTAGTCATAAAACTACCCAATCCCCTACATCAAAGCTTCTCTCGCTGCGATGTTGATCTGCCTGTTGTTTCATTCGATTTTGTGCCAAATTTAGGTTATCCTTTAAGAGTTGGAGAACTTGTTGTTGATGCTCGATGTGATCTTCCATTGCTTGAACCTTGGAATTTTCTCTTAAAGATGATGTGATGGACGACGAATGATATCCATAAAGTGCCATAAATGGGGTCATTTTTGCTGCAGTGTGGAAGGAAGTGTTATACCACCATTCAGCCAGAGGTAACCAATTGACCCATTGTGTTTGTTTATCATAGAAAAAGCAACGAAGATATCCTTCCAAACATTTG
This sequence comes from Pinus albicaulis, assembly GCA_034641835.2. NCBI lineage: Eukaryota > Viridiplantae > Streptophyta > Pinopsida > Pinales > Pinaceae > Pinus > Pinus albicaulis. The sequence continues at coordinate 4,525,713 of CM076574.1, read as the reverse complement.
TTCACTATCTTAGTTTGCCCATCGGATTGAGGATGATAAGATGAGCTATGAGCTAGTTGAGTACTTAAACAAGAAAATAATTCCGTTTAAAAATTTCCAGTGAAAATGGGATCTCTATCGCTTACAATAATCTTTGGGTTTCCATGTAGCTTTTGAATTGTTTCCATAAATGCAGTAGCAACTTTACTCCTTTAAATGGATGAGATAATGCACAAAAGTGTGCATACTTGGTAAGTCTATCAACTACCACCATGATGACACTCTTTCCTTCGGACTTAGGTAAACCTATGATAAAATCCATTGAAACCTCCTCCCAACGTTGACTTGGAATGGATAAAGGCTCTAGCAGACTCGGGGTCTTAATTGTCTCAGCTTTATTTTGCTGGCAAACCAAACATTCCACCACAAACTTTTGAATATTAGATTTAAGGCCATCCCAAAAAAATTCTTTCTTCACCTTGTGATAAGTTCTTAAAAATCCCGAGTGTCCTCCTAAGGGAGAGGTGTGCAATTCCAAAAGAATCTTTTGTTTTAGTTGGGAATTCTTACAAAGACATAAGCGATCTTTGTACCATAAGGAATCATTTTTCCAACTAAATGTATCAGATGTATTGGGATCTTACTACAACTTTTGAATGAGTGTCCATACTTCTTCGTCATTCTTCCATTCCTCCCTTGCTTCGGTTATCCAATCTGGTTGGATATTAGAAATGGCACAAAGCAATGCTTCCACATCCTCATCCTTTCTTGAAAGTGCATCTGCAACAACATTTAGCTTCCCTTTTTTGTAAATGATTTTAAATTCATAACCCAACATCTTTGTGACCCATTTTTGCTGCTCTTTTGAAGATAGTCTTTGTTCCTAAAAGTATTTAAGACTATCATGATAAGTTTTTACCTTGAAGTGTCTTCCCATTAGGTAAGGTCGCCATTTCTTTAGTGCATGTAGTATTGCTAACATTTCCTTCTCATAAATGGCTTTCTGTAAATACTTTCCTTTGATTGGACGACTTTCAAAAGCAATGGGTCTTCCTTCTTGCATTAAAACAACACCAATTCCATTTCCTGAGGCATCACATTCCACAATAAAGGTTTTTGTGTACTTTGGCGTAGCTAAGACCGATGCTTGGCACATTGCCTCTTTAAGATGTTCAAAGGCCTTAGTTGCTTCAGGAGTCCATGCAAATGCATCTTTCTTCAATAATGTTGTTAGAGGTGCTGCTCTTCTCCCATAATTCTTAACAAACTTGAGATAATACCTTGTTAACCTGAGAAATCCTTGCAAATGCTTTATGCTTGTGGGGAATTTCCATTCCTTAATGGCTTTAATTTTGTTAGGGTCTACCTTAACACCCTCCTAAGATACAATATGACCCAGACATTCCACCTCTTGTACTCCAAAGAAATATTTGGATGTTTTTGCATATAATTGTTTCTCCTCCAATAGTTTGAGCACCCTGTCAACACGCTGAACATGATCCTTCCAAGACCCGATGTAGATTAGTATATCCTCAAAAAATACTAACACAAATTTTCTAAGGAAGGGTTTGAAAATGGAATTCATCAACCCTTGAAATGTAGAAGGTGCATTGGTAAGGCCAAAAGGCATACCAAAAATTCATAATGACCCTCATGAGTTCGAAAAGCTGTTTTCGGAATGTCTTCAGCCTTCATTCTAATTTGATGATATCCTGAATGGAGATCCAACTTGGTGAAGTAAATTGCTCCATGTAATTCATCCAATAATTCATCTATCACAAGAATGGGAAATTTATTTTTAATAGTGAGCTTATTGAGCTCCCTGTAATCTAGACACATGTGCCATGATCCATCCTTCTTGTGCACCACTACTACTAGAGTAGAGAAAGAACTTTGACTAGGTTGAATTATAACAGCCTCTAGCATTTCTGCAGTCATACGTTCAATTTCGCTCTTTTGGACATAAGGATATCTGTAAGGCCTAATGTTTGGAGGAACACTTCCTGGAATCAAATGGATAACATGATCATGATCAAGACTAGGTGGGAATCCTTTGGGAGTTACAAACACCTTCGAATGATTGTCCAAGACTTTTTGGAGATTTGGAGAAATATATGATTTTGATGTTGGAACTTCTAGTGAGCATAATTGTGCAATTATGCCTCATTGTTCTTTCTTCAGAAGCTTTGTCATGACATTAGAGCTTATTATCTTTCTCGGCTTCTCTGCAATACCCCGTAATACAACTTCCTTTCCTTTCGAAAAAAATTTCAAGAAAACTTCTTGAAAATTAAAAGCTACCGTCCCCAAAGATTGTAACCATTGTTCTCCTAGTACATCATCAACACCACCCATTGGAATGGAAAGCATTGGACTATTCAATACATATTCCCCCATGGTTAGCTTGATATTATGACACTTTTCAGACCAATTTATAGTTCCTCCATTTGCCACCATCACTTGACACTCTGGTGCTGGGTATAGGAAGCAACTTAATTCTTTGGCTACCTTACAATGAATAAAATTATGAGTACTACCCGAATCAATAAGCAATATTACATTTTTCTTCTTGATATGTCCTTCTATCTTGAGAGTTTGAGGAGTGGTAATTCCTGCCAATGCATTATAGGATATGGTCAGATTCATTTCTTCTTCCTCTAGGGTTGGTTCCTGGTGTATATCCTCTTCTTTTGAAGTTTCTTGTTCCTTTTCTTCCTCCTCTTCACAATCTATGTAAAATAATTTCTTCTCAGCACAGTTATGACCTTTAGTGTATTTGCTATCACAACTATAGGAAAGCCCTTTTGCTCTTTTTTCTTCCAATTGTTGTGGTGTCAACCTTGTAGGTTGTGGAAGTCTAGGAGTAACAACACTTCCATCTTTATAGTTGTGAGTGGTAGGCTTCCTTGTCGCCATAATTTTGCTTTCAATTTTTCTTGCCAACCTGAATGCCTTCTCCAATGTATCAGGTTCCCAAAGGCGAACCTCATGTTGGATGTTATCCTTTAGAGTCCCTATGAAGACATCGATCCTATGTTCCTCTGGAATATTATTTACTCTTATATTCAATTTTTGGAAATCTTCAATGTGCTCCATCATTTTTTTCACGAGGGGAAAGCTCACGGGAAACCCGGGCGTACTTCCCCAGAATTTCTGGATGGTACGCACGGTAAACCGTTCGGCGGACTTTCGGCGCCTAACCCCAAAGGACTCAAGGATCGAACCCGTGACCTCCCTCAACGGAGAGGACCACGTATTGGCTCACTACCACTTGAGCTAACCCTTGGGGCTAATGTGCTCCATCATTGAACCCTTTTGTTTGAGATTTATCAATTGGCTAAAGAAGGTGTTGCTCTTTGTATCCTCATAATGTGCTATCATTTCCTCTGTAAAAATTGACCAAGTGACCAGTGGTTTATGAGAACAAAGCCATCGATACCATACAAACTGATTTTGCTCTAAATATAAAGTTGCAATGCGTACCTTTTGTGTGTTTTGCGTATTGTGGAGCTCAAAGTATTGCTCCATTTGTAGTATCCAAGTTATTGGATCCTTTGCCATCAAACTTCCTTATATCTATCTTTGGAATATGGTGGGTCTAAAATCCAACATTAGAGTCTATGAAATCATGATTAACATTTCTTTTGTTCTCATCATGAGTTTCCTCTACTACCTTTTCCCCATTAAGAAGCTTTTCTTGTAGCAACTTTGCCAAACCTTCCTTCAAATCTTCCATGTTGCCTTCTATACCATCCATCTTAGCTTCCACGCCATCCATCTTAGCTTCCATGCCATTATTCAAACCATCCATCTTAGCTTCCATGCCATTATCAAACCATCCATCTTAGCTTCCACACCATCCATCTTAGCTTCCATGCCATTTTTCAAACCATCCATCTTAGCTTCCACGCCTTTCTTCAAACCATCCATCTTAGCTTCCATTTCATTTTTTGTTACTCTTTGCGAGAGCAAAATTTGTTGCACTTGGTCTTGTAATTTTGATATATCATGTTGCACTTCTTCCTCTTCTTAAGTCATAATAGAGCCTTCTGAGGGCTTAATGGGTGTTGAATTCTTTTTAGGGGGCATTTTAGAACCCTATACAGATAACTATTCTTCAATATGCCCTTGGAATCACTTCAAACTGATTTTTCAAATTAAGACTTATGCAATTTAAAAAAAAATACAACACTTTTTTCTTGCTCTTGAGGAGTTTGATATTGAAACTGATGTATCTCTGTAATTTCAAATCCCCAAGATTTTATCTTCGGTCCTTTAGTAGTCCTCTGTATCATCTTTCCAATGCCACAGGTCTGACCTGGTTTGGATTCTTCAAGGCAAAGTTATGCCCAATCTCCCACAATGACCTAATTATGGACTGGTTTAGTAGAGCAAACTTGTATGACATGCCATGTGTCATTTTTTCCTCCTTCGGCTTTGAAATCGATACACAGGAAACTACAATCCGTGTACTTTTGGCCACTTTTTACAAAATTCCAATTCGATGCTCAGAGAGAGAGAGTTATGACGATTTTCCCAAGGTCGCCTCTTTGAGATGAAATTCGGGAGCCTGCAAAAACCCTAACTTCCATAGATCATATCTCCAAAAATATTGCGAATCAAGATCTGAAATTTTTCCACAAGGTTCTTTCAGATTTCGGCGAAAAGGTTTTTTTTAAGCTTTTGAACCTTCGTAGAAAAAAAGCTATAGCGAAAATGCCACGATGACTTGTTTGAAGCAGCGAAACCCTAGAATCCAAAGCTCTGATTCCAAATTTTATGAAACCAACTCACAAAATAAAAGAAAAGATAGATCAACGCCTTAGAAATCAACCTCTTCGAGGGGGCAATCTCCTTTACATTACATAAATGAACAATTCTTGGATGATTCAAATGACAAAACCTCCTTTCTATATATAGGAGTCCATGGGGTCACAATATAATCCTAGCCGACCTAACAATAATAATGTAAGGGCACAATAATAACAATATGGAGATTTCAGGGGTACAACAATAACAATAAGGGGGCTACACTAACAACAATAAGGGACTGCACTAGTAATATAGGGCCCTAACAGAAGCCCTTTCCTACAGTTATATTAGAGTCCCACATAGCTTGGTAATAAGGTGAGCGGACAACATTAAATGGGTTATCTGCATCATACCACCATCTAACAATCTTTTGAAAAGAAGATTCTTTGCATTGTTTTTTCCAATGGTCATCGAAAGTGGGTTGACGTTGAGTTAGACTTGGCTGGGAGGAAGTAGGATTAGCAGAGAATGAGAAATAACTCTGGATGTTCATCCTCTTTGTTCCTTTAGATTGTTGGCCTTGATGATAAGACTCGAGAACAAGAGGAAAATAGTGAAAGGGGTCATTGGTGGAAGGGATAAAAGAGGAGTCCTGAATCTCAAAATCATCATACCAACTATCTTTCATGGCTTGTAAAATTTCCTTCTTCCTTGCAATTTCTTCTTGGATAGCCTTCTCCCTAGCCTTGTTCTCCTCAAACTTCTCAAACTTGTCAAAGTATTCTGCCCTAACACGGCCTATCACTTCCTTTGGTGCATCACATGGCTTTACTTGGCCTCTTATCCCAGCCAAGTGTTGTTTCAACTTGAGAATACCCCCACCTCCAATAGATTTATTTCAAAATTGCATATCATTTTTCCATCAATCACATCACAATGAGCCCATGCACTGTCCTTGGCTTTTGGAGGCATGGTGGTTAGAAATATTTGAAATTTGCAAATAAATCTGCCAATTAATAAAAAATTGCAGCCAAGAAAAATGGAAAACCTAAGATAAATTTGGGAAAAAATGGGCATATTTAACCTACAAAATTTGATAGCATAGAACTAGAGATTTGATAACAATGTAGCATAAAACACAAAAAAAATAAATACATGGACAACAGTGAAATATGGATTTTTTCAATTGAAAATCCTTACCTGGAAATGCAAATTAGCTCCCTTATGTTGAGATTTTGTATAGTTGGTGTAGCATCAGGTGTGCTCTAGCCCTGAAATTTTGTGGAGGGGCTAAGACACACTTGAACTCCAAAGCCAAAAAAGTGTTTGGTGAAATTTAAGCTAGTGTTCAAGTTATTCAAATAATTAATTATTTTAATATATTTCCTAAGTCTAAACTTAGGAAATTTCACATGGTATTAGAGCAATAGAAAATCAAGCCGAATCTCCAGCAATCAGCTAAAGAATATTTTTTCTGCAAGATAATAGCAGAAGCAGTAGAGATTTGGAAGGGGCATCTTAACAATAGGACACAGATCCAAGAAGGGACAATGCTGTAGATTTAGAAGGCCATCAGGCTTACGTAGAGCCTTGCCAGGCCAGCTTAAGGACTGCATCACCTAGTCTGGGGTTACACAGTCCACTTTTGAGCAGCGCTGAGGTTGCGCTGGGTTAGTCAGTGAGATGCAGTCCAGTATCTTTTCTGTTGCAGAAAGCCTTGCCAAGATCCGGAAGCAGTGCTTCAGATCTTCAACAGTGTTGGTGTGTTGGAGATTCTGCCGGTGCAAAATTGTGCCTAGCTAAGTCAACAAAGGCGGGAGGAAGACAACTACTCAATAGATCTGAGCCAAATAGATCTGAGATTTGATCAGGAGGGTGATCAAAGAGTACTGTCTGATTGTGTTTTGGGTGAAAGATTTCCAGGAGGGAAATCAGTGGTCAGAGGGAGCAGCTACTATACAGGTTTTCTAATCACCAAGTAACCCAGATCTAGAATTTTCTGTTGAGTGTTGCAGCAGAAAGAGGGAGAGGGGTATCTAGTTTGACAGATCTGAGCAAGATGGCGAGATATGGACTGAGAGATCAGGATAGGTTGGACGACATGTCCAACTTTTGTATTTGGAGGGCCAGATTCTTGTCAGTTCTGGATGAGTATGGTCTCAAAGATCATGTAGAGAAAGTTCTAACTGTACCAACTGATTCAGATTCTCTAAAGAAGTATGAAGAAAATCAAGCGCAGACTTAGCGTTTGATCATGGACGGAGTCAAAGACCACGTCATACCTCATATTGCTGGAAAAAATACAACAAATGAGATGTGGGTAGCCTTTACAATGTATCAAGGAGGCTCTGTCCACCGAAGGATGCTTTTGGAAAATCAGATGCGGTTATTCCAGATGATGAAGGGTGAGGAGATAGATCTATTCCTCTTCAGACTTCAGACTATCCGAGATCAGTTGATTGCCATGGGTGCAAATCCGGATGAAGGGCTCCTAGTGAGGACGACCCTAAATGCAGTCTTGGAATATTGGGAAACGTTTGTCCAGAGCATTCTGGGAAGGGCAGCATTACCATCATGGGCAGACATGTGGGCTATCCTCCGCCAAGAGGAGATAAGGAGGATTACCAAGAAGCAGAGTAGCATTGGTGGAAGCGGATCACTCAGAGTGAAGAAAGAAGAGGAGGATGATGCAACCATTGCATCAAAGGAAAGGAAGCATCAAGGGAAGAAGAAGAGGGACCTTTCCAAGGTTCAGTGCTTTAATTGTGGCGATCTTGGACACTTCGCCAACACTTGTCCTAAGAAGAAGGACACAGGAGCTTTTGATTCCAAGGCTACAACAGCAAAGGATGATGGCTCTGATGATGTAGCCATGAGTACTCATGTACCTCGAGAGAAGAGGTGGAGTGACATGGATCTGTAGAGCATCTACAGACAGAGTGGCATGATCCTTGAGTCAACCCTACTCTTGGATCACATACGAGCTATAGGAGCCTTAAGACGGTAGCGAGATGAGTCGGGAGATGGTTGCAGAAGGTCACAGTGAAGCAAAGGGCAACGATGGAGAGTTGAAGAGGGAGCAGCGTAATGCAGAGGCAACAACGTAGAGGGGCTGATGGGACTTCAGCAGTGCAAAGAGGCTGTGCTCACGCAGTGCAGTGTTGCAGCATAACAGTGGCTTCAAGAGGATAGCGTAAATCAACAGCCAGAGAGCTTCAATGATAGATGCAGCTTGACTTATTTGTCAAACAGTTGGGCCGGAGTCCTTTAATTGCTTACTTGTCGACAACTGAGTTGCAGTGCAGCAGTTAGCAGTGGCATTGCTATGGGCAGCACGATGCAACAAGTTGAGAGGGAGCTGCAGTACAGATGTGGCAGTGGCATGGGCAGCAGTACAGAGAGCAGCAGTCCAGTGGATGGAGTGCAGCAGCCCCAAGTATCAGCAACACAAAATCCAACTACAAGATCTTGTAGTGCATCGTGTGAATGCATTGTTAGAGCACACTCTGTGCTAAGAGGGAGTGTTGAGATTTTGTATAGTTGGTTTAGCATTGGGTGTGCTCTAGCCCTGAAATTTTGTGGAGGGGCTAAGACACACTTGAACTCCAAAACCCAGAAAGTGTTTGGTGAAATTTCAGCTGGCGTTCAAGTTATTCAAATAATTAATTATTTTAATGTATTTCCTAAGTCTAAACTTAGGAAAATTAAATTATTAAAGTGAATTAATTAACACATGTGCTGAAATGTTCTAAAAGACACGGATCAAGCAGTCTTTTAATCTCGGCCGTTGATGAGTGCTTTAATCTCGGCCTTTGATGAGATCATCGAAAGAGTATAAGAGAAAGGCTTGAGGGTCAGTTGGACACACCACACAGTTGCAGAACTGAGAGACTGATATGGAATTCTAGGGCAGGGTTTGCTAAGAATTTCCAGAGGAGTTTTCTGCAATGGGGGGTAGTATTGGCTGAGGGGATGATCTGATCTCGAAGTCAAGAGTCAGCAAGAGGTAGAGGAGCAGCAAACAAGGACAACGCAGAGGAGAAGAGAGCAGCAACAACTGCGTAGGCGCTACGCAGGCCAAGAAAAGGGCAGTGTTGCAGCTCCAAAGGGTTTCAGAATTACGCAGAGGGTCTCCAGGGCCAGCGTAAGGCCTGCGTCACCCTCTCTGGGGTTACACAGTCCCTCTCTGGGCAGTGCAGTGGCACACAGAGCCTAGCAGGGCTAACGCTAGGGCTTCAGGGGCAACGCTGGGGTTTCTAGGACCAGATCCAGGCTGAGTCTTGTAAATCCCGTTTGAGGGTGTGGATCAGTCAGATATTTGGTTTTGGAACAACAAGTTAGTTGCAGATTTCTTTTATTCTCTGTCGGGTTTTCCAGATTTGGAACCCAGATATGCTGTACTCAGAATCTACTTAATAAAATAAACCCTCATATCTGCTGCATCGATTTTCCCGTTTTTTGGGTTTTTCCAGGGACTTATGTCCAAAATCCATGTGTCACTTTGTTTGAATGAGCATAGTATTCAGTAAATGATCTGCATGTGTAGACTGTAGTAGTGTTTACTTCGGTATTTTCTGAATCTAATTTCTGAAGATAACTTGTATAATTTAAATCAAGTAGGAGAAGTAAACCATGATATTGCAGTAGAATTTTCACACCTTAGCCTCCTCTTGAACACAAAAAAAATTAAATTCATGGAAAACAGTGAAATATGGATTTTTTCAAGTGAAAATCCTTACCTTTAAATGAAAATTAACTTCCTTAGCCTCCTCTTGAAGATGCCAACTCTACTAACAGCTCCAAACTATTTCCAAATCCAACTCCAATCCTCTCTAAGATGAATACTCCAACAAAAAATCAACACTCTCCAAGCTCCCAATGAAACTCACAAAAACTCCAAATGAGATTTGCGAGGCAAATGAGAGGGGAGGCCTCGTTTTATTGGCTTGGAGGGGTTGTTTTTGCAGGGAAACAACCCTTAGTTTCCCTTCAAACAACCTCACAAGCTTCCAAAAAACCACCTAGTGGGTCTATGACTGGCGTGGCAATGAACCAACCGGTTTATGACAGAACCGGTCGGTTTACCCAAAACCGACTGGTTAGGCCCGTTTTTGTTGTTCTTAATTTATCTTCTCTTGAAAAAAAAGGCAAAATGGTGGCTTTGATCGAGGTTTTTTGCCGATCCAGATGGTTTAGCTGGTGAATCGGCCAGTTTTTAATACGATGCTTGTAGCTTGCACTCCTATCCTGTGGCGTGGATCTATACATCAAGGCTCATTGTGGCGTGGATCTATACATCAAGTAGCTCACATGGTTTGTTGTCTGCCCTCTGTAGCCAACTATATGCTCTGAGATTTGGTCTTTGAACATCGTGGATCACATTAACCCTTAAGGGCTAGTGCATGCATAGTAAATAGAATTTTACAATGAATCGCAAATTGGCTCGCACAATAAATTTATGTTCGATCTTCAGGATGGTGGCACGTAAATGCTCGCTTGATATTACAGAATACTCTCCTAAGGTTCGATTTCTGAAGTAACGATACAGTGAATCGATAAAATACTCACCCTTGTTGTCACGATGATATTCTTTGTGGCATCGCTTAATTATATAGTTTATGACATCGCACAACAATTTATAACATCGTACAAAAACATCGAATCTATGGCACGATAGAGTGACACAATAATATATAGAGTGGCATCAGTCATCGCAAATATATGTATCGTGACAATTATAGTTCAATAATTCACATTTTTGGATGGTTCGCATTACAATGTCACGACTCGTGATATTCATCCTATAATAAATGCAATAGTGAGAAGAGTGAAAAAAATTGTGGCCTACATATAGTATGGTAGAATTCTTTGGTCTTCTGTATGACAGTAGATTTGATGCTATGACAAATGATCTATGACAAAGATCTTTATATTTATGACAATGATGGTTAAGGCCATTATAAGAATGCTTATAACAGTTGACTATGATGGCTTATAAAGTATGTATATCAACTATGAGAAGCGATCATCAATAAGGCCGACTTGAAAGGAATTATTTGGATCACGGTTGCAAGAAATCTTGTGACACTTTATTTAAGGAAGAGACCAAAATCCGAAAAGTCGAGACGAAGAAATTTTTGCGATTAAGGTGAAACATCTTTTATTAGAAGCTGGTACATGACAATCAAAGTAATATTAAAGAGTTAGACCTTTGCGAGAAGGAACAGGGTAAACGTTAAAAGAGGTACGTATAAATCAAAGATCATTTACAATCTATACTATGATAATAATAGTCTTTGCATATGAAGAATGATAATAGTTAGGGTTTTGCAGTATGTTTGTAGGGTTTTGCTATTTCATTTATGGTAGATCTTAATGATTATATAATTGCTAGGGTTTCTGCACTAACCCTAGGAGCGACAAAAAACCCCTAACCCTAGCTAATTGCCCCTTTATAAAAACCCTAGCTCTCGAGAATTGGAATCTAGGGTTTGCAAGCTAAGTGTTCTTTGATATTAAAGTATTTTGAGCATAAAAGAGTTTTGAGAGTAAGACTCTATGGTATATAGTAAACCCTAGCAAAAGTTGGATTAAGACAAACTTAGGGTTTGAAGTTGAAACCATAGGACTTGGTATTTTCGCTGAAAGTAAAAACTCTAATAAGGGTTAGGTCAAGAAATTTCTAGGGTTTGTAGCTAGAACCTTAGAATTACACTTTTGAATAATCATAGAAACCCTAGATTGACAGGATTGACATCATGCTCTTGTACTTGCATATTTTGCTTGGTTGTACTTGTTGGTGAGAATTGCAGATACATAATGAATGCTATCAAAATAATGTAAGCAAGATGATGAAAGGACAAAGGAATGTAAGATTTGTGCTTGATGATGACTTCTTGATAATGGTGAGTATAATGGAAAGGAGGGAAATGTTGTTGTTCATAAAGGACAAGTGCTCTATCTCTCCTCTTGTACTATTATTGATTTCTTTAGTAAATCTAGTCTCTTGCTTTATTTTCATTACTTGATTGTAACTATTCTTTTGCGATCTCCCCGAATAGGATTGCATGTACATGTTGAAAACTGTCTGGGCTAGAAGAAATTATAATATGAAAACAAAAGTCCGTGACAAGTCCTGGATTCAGAGGGAGCTTTGAATCTTGAAAGGGCTGTTTATTTAGAGGGGGCCGTTCAACTCCAAGTTTTAAGGTATGTCTTTAAGTATTATCTTTAAATTATATTTAAAGACTAAAGTTGTGACAAACCTCTGTCTTGGATGAAGAACATGTACTTCAGGGACATGCTTGGACTTGTTAAGATAAATTCTCTTAGTAAGAGGGAGCATTAATAAGATAACAATATGGGTAGACATTCTCCTAGTTTAGGAAGAATGGTCCTTAAGGCCCAATTACTCATAAGAGTAGGTGCCTTTCTGTGTTGGCCTAGTCACTCTATAAGAGTGGTTCTTTTTGTCAAGCTCGGTTACTTGTTGAGTGAGGCCTGCGACTTTAGGGTTTTGACGCTGTGGTGTGAGGAGTTGAATGTTCTCTAGGGTTTGGCCAACCCCACATAGTTGGAACACGAATGTTCCTAGAGGTTTGACCTTGGTGATGGCAAAACTATACTAGTCTGTATACCATGAGGTTGAAGCGCCAATTGAATCATGGTGTCTAGTTGTACCTTAGGTTGAATAGCCTATATGATTACTTAGGGTTGGTACTTTGGCAGTAGCTTAGATGGTACCTAGATCCTTGTAAGATGGGTTGGTACCTTGGTAGTAGCCTAAATGGTACCTAGATCCTAGAAAATTAATGGGTTGGTACCTTGATGGTACCTAGATCCCTGAGAGATGTTGGGTTGGTATCTTGGCAACAGCCTAGATGGTACCTAGATCCTTGAAAGATGTTGGGTTGGTGCCTTGGCAGTAGCCTAGATGGTACCTAGATCCTTGAAAGATCTTGGGTTGATACCTTGGCAGTAGCCTAGATGGTATGTAGATCCCTGGAATAGTATATGCTAGTTATGATGTTGATCCGACTTTTCTTATGAGAATATTTCAATTTGAGAAGTATCCTTGTACTGATTATGGGATTATGAATACCTCCCTAGTAAGAGGGAGTGTTGGAAAATGTAACTAGGTTCAGTCTTCATAATTGTCATTGTATTTATGTCATTATATATTTATGTACAATCATAGTATTCAAAATCGGAATTGGTGACCAAACCAGTCCACCTATCAAACTGAGTTTCAAACTGGAATCGGTCAAACTGGGACTTTCCAGATCTCAATGAACCAATCTTTAAAAAATACATGAAATAATTGCTTTTTAATAAAAAAAAACTATTTTTAAGATTTAAAACCAGGGTTCCAAATCGATAGAGACACAATATGCAATGTTTGCTCATCTATATACCATGTAAAGGTGAATATATCAAATTGGCACTGAGTGCAATACATATCAACAAGAAAATACATAATCAACGAGGCTTTAAATGGCTTCTAGAGTCCAAAAACAATGCTACAAGTTATGAGGCCACTGGCCTACTACAAGTCGACATATCAATGATCAACAACATGATCACTCCTCATCATGATCAAACTCGTCACCACTACTAGACAAGGGATCATCAACATGAGATACATAAATAATCTGGCTAAGAGTTTGAGGACTACTTAAACTTGTTAATTTTGGACAACTAGGTCCAAACTCCATGTTGTAATGCTTAGATGAAGATGCCAATATTTTTATTGGACTCCTCTTTCGGAGAGGTGCAAGATCGATCTAAAGATCATCTTGATCCAATGAGCAGAACATTTATTTTGAATTTATTCAAAATATGTGCAGGTCGGCCTAAAGGTTTGGAGCCCTAGCAGTTGTGTCACACACCCTCATTGATGGATATAAATTGGTCAACATTGGAGGACATTTTCACTCATCACATCCTCACACATTTCTCTCTCATCATCTGATTGGTTCGATCACCTTGGAGGCTCTTCTCTTCACACGTGGGAAATTTCAGCAAGGAGAAAATTCTGTTTTTCGGCTTAGGGTTTCTACCGCAACATTGACCAACATTGACTTTGGTCAACGCATGGGCAAATTCACCTGAAACTCTCCCAATCTTTCGATTTCCTCAATCCGCATTTTTTGGCACAATTCTTGAGGCTGGACGTTGACTTTGAGTTGGCTGCATTGACCTTGCTGCTACTGCTGTTTGCGTTGATCGTTGATTGACAACGTTGACTTTCGTTGACTTTTGGGGTTGACTAATTTGGCTGTCCTAGAGGGTTGCGTGACACTTCTGGTTGGCTGACCGTATTGAGACTTTGCTGGTTGAAGCATCCTGCTGATCACCGTAACGCACCAACACACATATATTTTGGCTTGTCTTTTGTCGATCTACTGGTATGTTCTATCAACATTGTACTTTCTTGTTTATGTGATTGCTGACTGATATTGGGATAAAAAGTAAAGTTGCATCAAGCATAGAACATCTACAAAAATTTACATGGTATCAGAGCTGAGGTGAAGACAAAGCCCTAGTTTGTAGCAATAATTGAAGAAGAGCATGGGTTCCTCAAACTACAATGGCTTTAAGGCTGATGACAAATTGAATGGGAAGGAAGACTTCCATGCCTAGAAGATGACACTAGATCTTAATTTGGAAGACCAAGATGTCATGGACTATGTGCAGGGTAAAATCCAAGGGCCTCCATCCACTACAACTGCTGCTGCCAAATCAAAGTACAAGAAGGGGGAAATCAAAGCAAAGCTGATGATCAGGGACTCAATTCATAAAAGTTTGGTTGCCTACATCTCTGAGCTGGGCACATCCAAGGAAATGTATCATAAGTTGGTAAACATGTTCAAGGCCAACAATGCGAATCAAGTCCTATTCTTCAAGAACCAACTGAAGAATCTGAAGAAAGGCAGGGATGGGTCTGTTCAATCATATTTTCTGAAGCTGAACGAAATCAAGAACAATCTTCTGGCTATTGGGGAGACAATAGCTGATCGAGAGATGGTTCTCACCATACTTGGAGGTCTCTCATCTGAATGGCATGTTTTCAACACTACCATTCTCAATAACAATGTCATAACTGACTTTGGCGAAGTACTATCGAGATGCGTACAAGAAGAGACAAGGATGAAAGAATATGAAAATGAAGGAAATGCTTCCTTCACTGCTCGTGCTAAGAAGAAGAGCTTTGGTGGTCCGAAGAACAAAGGAAGAGCAGGGGCCCAAGGAAAGAAAGGCAAATGTTACACTTGCCACAAGCTTGGCCACTATGCTAGAGAATGTCCTTTCAAGAAGGATTCTCCCGATGATGATGACAACATCAACAATCAGAGGAATGGCAATCAAAGGAACAATGGGTTCAAAGGAAAGAGAAGGCTTCATCTGGTGGAAATGGGCAACCTTTCAAAAGCTCAAGAAATTCTAGGTATGAGGAATCAAATGTTGTTAATGATAAAAGAAATGAATACATTCTTGTATCTGCCTTCTCTGCTGCATCTCCACCCGATACTATGGATGTCTGGTTGATAAGTAGTGGTGCCTCAAGGCACATCACTGGGTTCGAGGAAGCACTTTTTGATATGGTTGAGAAGGATGTTAATCTGAAAATTATCCTTGGAGATAATGCCACATATCCCGTGAAAGGGACAGGGATTGTGACCCTCCACTTGTCTCAAGGTCAAGTCCTCTGCCTACAAGATGTACTATATGTACCTGATTTGAAGAAGAACCTTGTGTCTATATCGGCCATGGAAGACAAAGGTTTCAATGTGGCATTCGTTGATGGGAAGGTGCATATTTGGAAGAATAGTTTCAAGGAAACTATCACGATTGGGTTTAGAGTTGATACATTCTACCACGTTGGAGGAAGTCCACTCGGAGTGATGACGTGTGATACTATCCGACAGACTGAACTATGGCACCAGAGGTTTGGACACCTTCACTACAAAGCCCTTCTCGAAGCAAGGAAGGTGGTGACGGGGATGTTCGAGTTCTCAAATAATCATGAAGGTGTATTTCAGGGTTGTGCCGAAGGAAAGCATACAAGGGGACCTTTCCCCCCAAGTGTCACAAAGACATTTGATGTCTTGCAATTGATACATTCAGATCTGTTTGGTATGCTGCTCGTGACATCCTTGGGAGGATGTTCTTATTATATAACATTCATAGGTGACTTATCTCGCAAAACCTGGATATACTTCTTGAAAAAGAAGGATGAAGCTTTCATGTGGTTCCGTACCTTCAAAGCTTTGGTGGAAAATTCAGCAGGGAAGAAGATCAAGATATTGAGGACCGATAATGGCACTGAATATGAGACGAACGAGTTCAAGAACTTTTGCAGAGAAGCTGGCATCAAGAGGGAGACCACAACTGTTTATACTCTTGAGTAGAATGGCGTTGCTGAACGTAAAAACATGACCATTGTGGAAGCTGTCCGTGCCATGCTATGTGACCAAGGTCTACTGAAGTTTCTGTGGGGAGAAGTTGTGAACACTGTTGTGTACATACAAAACTGATGCCTGCATTCCGCTCTGGACTCCAAAATTCTCGAAAAGGTTTTCTCTGGTAAGAAACCTGACATCTCACATTTTAGAGTTTTTGGATGTCCTGTTTATTTTCATGTACCGAAGGAGAAGAGGAGCAAGCTGGATGCTTCTGGGAAGAAGGGAATCTTTGTGGGCTACAATGAAACTTCGAAGGCCTATAGAGTCTATGTGCTTGGTCAAAAGGAAGTGGAGATATGCCACGATGTTACCTTTAATGAAGATGCTTCCCTAAGGAAAGTAGTCAATATTTCGAGATCTGAGGAAGATCATGAAGCAAGGCCTGGAAATCAAGAAGAATCGAAGGATGAGATGATCCCTGATGTTGAAGGAACAGTGGACTCGATTGATCCACCTCTTTCAACGAGGAAAATACCATCATGGCTCAGGGACACTCTTGAGGATGCCGAGGGACATATGGCCCCAAGGGGGACATTTCGTGAAAGCAAGAAGCCGAATAGATACCAAGGGTATCTAGCAGCCATGAGTACTATCGTACAATCTGAGCCTGGATCTTTTGAGGAAGTCGTAAAGCATCAAGTCTGGAAGGATGCTATGCACAAAGAATATGAGTCCATTATGAAGAATAATGTCTGGGATGTGGTTCCAAGGCAGGAGGACGAAGCAATTGTCACCTCGAAATGGCTCTACAACATCATGCATGGATCTGATGGAAGTGTTGAAAAATTCAAGGCAAGATTCATTGCCCGTGGCTTCTCTCAAAAGGAAGGCGTAGACTATGATGATATATTTGCACCTGTGGCCCGATATACCACCATCCGATCTATCATAGCCCTTGCTGCTACGCAAGGATGGAGTCTTCATCAAATGGATGTAAAGACTGCATTTCTGCATGGTGTGATAAAGGAAGAGGTGTATGTGGAGCAACCTCTGGGGTTCGAACTCCAGGATCGGGACACCCATGTTTGCAGGTTGAAGAAATCCCTTTATGGGTTGAAGCAAGCACCCAGAACTTGGTACGAGAGGATAGATAGCTACCTGATGAAGCTGCGCTTCACTTGTAGTAATGCTGATCCGAACCTTTACTTCAAGGTTGATAGAGAGAAGCCTCTCATTCTAGTGCTGTATGTGGACGACTTCTTCCTGACAGGTGCTGACCGTCTCATTCATCAGTGTAAGAGGGAGCTCGCTATTGAGTTCGAGATGAAGGACCTAGGATTGATGCACTACTCCCTAGGCCTGGAGGTCTGGCAGAGACCTGGCGAGATTTTCCTTTCTCAAGGAAAATATATTGTGAAACTTCTGGAAAGATTTGGAATGGTGGATTGTAAGTTTGTGTCGACACAGATGGAGCTCAACTTTAAGAAGTTGAGTGGCAGCGCTGCTGGGCTCGTGCTAGCTAATCCTACTGAGTATCGTCAACTTGTAGGGGCCTTAATGTTCTTAGTGAAAACTCGTTCGGACGTATGTTTTGCAGTGAACACTTTGAGTCAACACATGGTTGAGCCTCATCACTTTCATTGGGTTGCTGCCAAGAATTTGTTGAGATATCTTCGGGGCACGATAAACCATGGGCTAAGATACACTGCCGGGAGCATGACACTCCATGGATATACTGATGCCGATTGGGCTGGCAGTGTGGTGGATCATAAGAGCACATTGGGATGCTGCTTCACACTTGGTTCTGCTACGATATCATGGATGAGCAGGAAGCAGAAGTCGGTGGCTTTAAGCACCGCAGAGGCCGAATACATTACAGAAAGTATGGCTTGTTGTGAAGCAGTTTGGTTGCGAAAGCTCTTCAGTGAGTTGTTTGGGCATGTGCTAGATACCATCGCGATACTCTGTGATAACCAGAGTGGGATTCAGTTGTCCGAGAATCTTGTGTTCCACGATCGATCCAAGCATATTGATATTAGGTACCACTTTATCCGGGATATGCGAGGCGCCGTAAGGCTCGATCATATAGGAACTGATGAGCAGGTTGCAGATATTCTCACAAAGCCCCTGGGGAAGGTCAAGTTCCTAACCTTCCGTGAGAATCTTGGTATCGTGGAATGACCCTATTCTGAGGGTCTTGTTGGATGATGAGCTCTGGGAGCTCTGGGGGGCTTTAGGGATAGCTTCTCGGAGCTATAAGCAACCATAGGGCTAGGCTTGCCGAACCTTGTTGGTGTGCTTCTGCCCCACCGTTATGATGATTGAGTTGGTTCACCTCTCATGATCTGTGCCTCGTATGCATCCTACCCATTCAGTTCAGGGCTCATGGGAAGTACCTCTCATTTGGCCAGTGAGGTGGGAAAAGCTAGAGACTAGTAGCAAATACCGATGGATGCATCAAAGATTGTCGTACTCTCTATCTAGGATGGCACGTGTCCAACCACTTGACCTGGGATCAAGTCTAGTGAGGTTTCAGACCTCCTACTGACTTCGGGTCAGATAAACCAACTTTGGGTTGGTATGAGACTCTCTGAGTCCTATAGAGGTTTCAGACCTCTGGGTTGAATTTGTCAGCTGAGAACGATGTCTTTGTGACTGACCCACTTTTGTTCTGAAATAAAGAAGCCAACAAAGCAAGTTATGTCGGGATGACGCACGATGTTTGGATTGCACAGGTGGATGGAGTTGTCCCTAGTTGAGAGGGAGTGTTAATTTTGGACAACTAGGTCCAAACTCCATGTTGTGATGCTCAGATGAAGATGCCAATATTTTTATTGGACTCCTCTTTCAGAGAGGTGCAAGATCGATCTAAAGATCATTTTGATCCGATGAGCAGAACATTTATTTTGAATTTATTCAAAATATGTGCAGGTCGCCCTGAAGGTTTGGAGCCCCAGCAGTTGTGTCACACACCCTCATTGATGGATATAAATTGGTCAACGTTGGAGGACATTTTCACTCATCACATCCTCACACATTTCTCTCTCATCATCTGATTGGTTCGATCACCTTGGAGGCTCTTCTCTTCACACGTGGGAAATTTCAGCAAGGAGAAAATTCTATTTTTCAGCCTAGCGTTTCTACCACAGCATTGACCAACGTTGACTTTGGTCAACACATGATCAAATTGACCTGAAACTCTCCCAATTTTTTTGATTTCCTCAATCCACAGTTTTTGGCACAATTCCTGAGGCTGAACGTTGACTTTGACTTGGCTGCATTGACCTTGCTGCTGCTGTTGTTTGCGTTGACCGTTGACTAACAACGTTGACTTTTGGGGTTGACTGATCTACCTGTCCTAGAGGGTTGTGTGACACTTCTGGTTGGTTGACTGTATTGAGACTTTGCTGGTTGAAGCATCCTGCTGACCACCGTAACGCACCAACACACTTATATATCTTGGCTTGTCTTCTGTCGATCTACTGGTATGTTCTATCGGCATTTTACTTTCTTGTTTATGTGATTGTTGATTGATATTGGGATAAAAAGTAAAGTTGCATCAAGCATAGAACATCTACAAAAATTTACAAAACTCCTTTGCCACTTTAGTAGTAGCAACAAAAATAGATGACAAAACTACAAATCACTGATCAACATGATCACTCATGAAACTCATCATTGATTCAACAGTGAACACTACTAGAAATGGGATCATCAACAAGAGATACATAAACATCATCTAGCTCAAAGTCTTCAGACTTAGATTGCTCAACCATATAATATGGTAGAAATTGAAAAAGTTTAACATGCCTAACCAATGATTTTGGTTTGAGTGAAGGGTTCATCTCCCCAACCTTATAATGTGGTAGAAAATTCTTAGCATGCCTAACTAGTTGTTTTCCTTTAAGTGAAGGGTACATTCTTGTTAAGGCCATGGTAGAGGAGTTTAACAATCAATACCACCAAAATTAACAAAGTTCAACAATCAATGCCACCAACATCAAGGTTCTTAAAGGGATTCTTGCTCTTGATCAAATGCCAATCTCATACCCTCACGCATGATAGAATCAAATGGAAACATTGCAAATCCCCAAACCATGAAATCCTGAAAACCATTAAGTCTGCTGAATTTTGAGTGAAATCTAACATTGTAGTTTCTCCATATGAAACCCAATGAGGTCGAAACCACTCTCAAACATCTTGAGTCATTTCATGGTAATGTTAAAAATTTAAGGAAAAGGATGAAAATGAAAAATAAAGGAAATGCCATTTTTACTTTAAGAATTTAACATTGCCATTAATTGCCAACATTGCCTAGGTTGATATGCGTGAGGCAAAGGAGAGGGGAGTCATGCTTTTCTTGGAGGGGTTGTTTTTGGAGGAAAACAACCCCAAATTTCTCTCCAAACAACTTCAAAACACACAAAACTGCAATCTGTGGGGTCCATAGTTGTCTTGGCAATAAACTGACCGGTTTATGATGGAACCTACCAGTTTATGGGAAAACTGAACTGGTTGGTTTATGGGAAAACCAACTGGTTCCATCATAAACCGACCGGTTTATGGTTGGTTAGACCAAAAAATCGGTGAGGCTACTTAGATAACCGAGTTTTTCAACTGGTTTGATGGTTTGGGCTAATGAACCGACCGGTTTGACCGATTTACGGTTCGAACCAGCTGGTTTTGAATACTATGTGTACAATGCAAAAGAAGAAAAATAAATTTATTTAATTTTTAAGCGTGGGTTACATGCTCAAGAATTATTATTTTATTTGGATAAGCATGTTCTTCATGCTTCTAGGTTTTGTTGAGTCAAAGAATCAAAGTCCTATTTGGACTTGTAATTTTTTTTTAATATGTAATTTGGGTCAAAAACCCCTCTAGATGCCAAGTCGGCCTAGCCTCACCCTCTAGACAGTATATATAGAGGATGAGTTGGAGCTCATTTGGACATACACTTGGATGTTTTTTGGTCTATGATATTGTAGTAAGGACAAAGATGAAGAGGATGGCTGAAGTATGAGAGGAGTATCTTCTTAAGCTTAAAGTTTGTGGAAGTTCTGTCTTGATAAATCTCTTGTTGTTGGTCTCTTGATGATGGATTTGTTGTGCTAAAGGAGGGTCATACTTGGCATCTGGAGGGTGAATTTTTCTGTGATCACGGGTCTTGGATATCTCACTTTGATTTGATTCTATAAGAAGAGAATTTCTGTGTTTTCCCCTTGGAGGGGTTTTGTCTTGGCTTGGAGCCTATATCTTGTGTTCTCTGTTTTCTTGTGATCTTCATGTTTACGTTTTGATAATTGTTTGATGAAGAAGAACATAATTAAATAAATAAGAAGCCAACAAATTTCACAAGATATTACCAAAGAAAGGAAAATCTATTCTAATTTTAAAGCCTTTTGATTTTTCAACATCTTTGCCTTCTGTGATAATAGCCATGCTTCCATAAGTTCTGTCACCTTCAAGGTAGCTCTAGTATATTGCTCTTGTTGTCGCCCAAATTGTATAGGTAAATGCGACAATGACTCAGGGCAAGGGCTGTCACTCTGATCCCCGCCCTCTCCGTTCTAGTTGTCTCCCTACAGTAGGCTATGGTGGGTAGTCCCTATGAAATGCGAGGACGAAGGACTTGTTGGTAACCAACAAGTTCAACAAACACAATTGGATGGCCTAGTAACTTTGTTAATGATGATTAACAAGGTAAAATATTAGCACAATTTAATTAGATTATTTGAGAGACCAGTGCCTTGTGGAGTCAAATCACTTGCACAATATAAATTAGTTACCAAGTTACCAGATGAACATTTCCTGCTTAGGATGCCCACTATCCTATATGAGATGTGATTCCTAGAACTAAGTGAAATGCAAACTCTTGGTTAGTTTTAGATTAGATGCCTATCTAAGTGGGTCCTTTCTCTCAACTGTTTTAAAGTTTGTCTCAAGTGCAGGTTGTGGAGAGAAACCCAGGGGAAGATAGCAATGGCTATATTAATGATACCTCCCCTGGAGTTCCAACCACCCAAATGCCTTCGACGGTACAAAGACTATGGCTTTGACGACTGCAAGGTCATTGTGTTAACCACAAGTGAGGGTCTAAACGCCACAAGCTGGGTGAGAAATGTGGTCCTATCGTCTTTGAACCAAGCTTATGCTTGGAGGTAAATTTTAACAATGCACTACTTGTCCTAAAATGCAATGCAAATATGAGTGATTAACTTTAGGTGAAATTGTTAAATGTTTTAAGTACTTCGAGACAATATTCGATTTATAGCAATAAAGGTGTTAAAATTTAGAACTAGGGCCAAATACCACTATAGGTCAGCTCATTTGCAGGAGTAGATTATTGCATTGAATTCTTTTTTCGAGAGGACTAAAATTGACCTAAAAATTGCCAAATTTGGATGAGGAAAAATATTTATTTATTCAAAAGGAATTCTATGCGGCATGACCTTGTCAAGGCGGGAAAATTTGAAAATTTGAAATTTGAATTTGCCTCCAAATGTCAAGGTCGACTTCACCTTCATAAGGACAGAACGTTATATATATGTGTATCCTCCACCTCATTTGATCCATCCGAAATCTCTCATGTGATACTTTTGAAAGAGCCGCAACTGGGAAAAAGCTTGGAGAACGTGATGTTTGTGAAAATTTCTGAATATTACACTTTGCAGAAATCTTACTGTTAAATCTGATTATGCTCCTCCTACTTAATTAAGTTATTAAGCTGAAAATTCAGATTAATATCGAAGCAAAACACATAACAGACTTTCACCAATCCAGATCTAGAAAAAGTACATGCACACATAGACAAAGTGACACTGTGATGTTTTGGACAAATAGTCCCCAGAAAAACCCAATGTGGGAAAACTGGTCTGCTGGCTGCTGGAGGGTTTTATTATTAAGAATTTTCTGAATACAACAAATCTGGGTTCCAGATCCAGAAAACCCGACAGAGATAAAATAGATCTATAGCTCACTGGCTGTTCTGAAGCCAAAATAATGACTGATCCACACCCTCAAATGGGATTTACAGGACTCAGCCAAAATTAGGCCCTAGAAACCCCAACGCTGCCCCTAAAGCCTCTGAAGCCCCTGCGTCCCTCAGCGCTGGCCTGGAAAGGGCTGCGTTACCCCAGACTGGGTGACGCAGTCCTTATGCTGCCCCTGAGGGTCTCCGCGTAACCCCCGAGGGCTTGCAGCTGAATCATGCTGTCCTGGGAGGGATTGCGCAGCACAGTTGCTGCCCTCTCTGCTGTTGCTCTCCTGCTTCTCTGCGTTGCCTCTCTGCGCTGCCTCTCTGCGTTGCCTCTGTGAGCTGATCTCTGCCTCTTGCTGATTCTAGACTCTGGGATCAGATCATCCCCTTGGCCTAAATTCCCCTCTCTATAGCTGAAACACTTATGAGAATTCTTAGCAAACTCGCCCTAGAATCTCAACTTAGCTTCAATGCTCTGCCTCTGTGTGTCTTTACAAATGACCCCAAGCCTTTCCTGTATACTTTTCTTGTTGGGAAACCAACGACCATGATCAAATCTTGAATCAATGGCTAAGATTAAAAGAAAGTTTGATCCATGTGACTTAAGACAATTTCATCACATGTTTACTTTAATTAACTTTAATTATTTCATTTTCCTAAGTTTAGATTTAGGAAATACATTAAAATAATTAATTAATTAAATATTTCCCAAACCAGATGAAATTTCCCAAATCCCTTTTTGGGTCTTGTAGATCAAGTGTACTCTAGTCCCTCAACAAAATTTGGGAGCTAGAGCACAACTGATGCTACCCCAAATACACAAAATCTCAACAATGTTTGGGTTTATTCTTTGGGCACTTTATCTCCCACAAGTCTGAGTCATCTAGCCGCAGGAATTAGGGCATATTCTTTCATGAAATCTCCTTTAGTAGGCCGAGTTCTATAGGCAGGAGGCTGAGATTGTTGGAAGCTTAGTCTGGGTCAGTTCGATGAAGCATTTGAGGCAACACTCACCTTCGCTTTTTGATCGCAGTAATGCAACATAATCTACTGGGTTCCGTTCTATGTTTTTATGATGGTTGAGAAGCTTGGTTGTCAACTTAGATTGGGCCGTTGTCAAATCAAGTAAGCGCATATTGGTTGGAGGTTATTTTAGCACTGGAATATGTGCCCTAACCAGGTCAGTAATCCATGTGAAATGTGTAGTGCGTTGGATCCATCATCATCAATAGTGAAGGCCGCATAATTAATCTGGGATCAATATCCTTTTGAGGACTATTTTGTTTGACTATTGATGATCATTGATTAGGGCAAGGTTTTGACAATTGAAGACAAAATGGAAGATTTATATGGGTTACTTCTTTGTGATTTGGACAGTGGCATTTCTAGAAATTCAACTTTGACTCTATCATTGTACTGTTGGAAATAATGAGAGGGGGGTGGTGAATCAATATTTCTTTTACAATTATTATTTTACTAGTTTTTAGATCACTTATAAACAGAACACAAAATGAACAATAGAGAATAAATGATTTTATTAATCAGGAAAGACGAGGACTCCAATCCTCTTCTTTACAATAAATCAGTTACAATAATGCTTAGGGCTCCAACCCTAGATGAAGACACCTATCTCCAATCCACGATGCTCCAACTTGTACTTTGCCAAGCATCGACTCAGAGTTCATGAGGCTCCAACCTCTAGGGCTCGAACCCTATCTTCCACAAGGCTCCAACCTTATCTCTATGAGGCGCCAACCTCTAGGGCTCCAACCCTCTTACTAGTACAAGCTCCAATCTGATCTTCTTGAGGACTCCTATCCTCTAGGGATCCGACCCTATGCTTCAATTCTTCAAGATAAGGTCAATGGTTCTTCAAGGCTTCCAATGTCTTCTGTAACAAGCCTTGGCAGTATCTTCAAGTTCGTCTTCAACAATGCCCTCAATTGATCTCTAATATGCTTAGCTCATCAATGACAACTTTAGTAACCATAGTAGGTTTCTCCAAAACTCTTCATATTTACCCAAGCAATCTTTTCAAGATCAGTCCATGAGGGCTTCAACAATGCATCTTCAAATGGCTTCAAGGATTTTGACAAATCTTCAAGGGTAAACTTAGAACTTCTTCACAAAGTATCTTCAAAGATATTTGCACAATGGTTGTCTGCACCAAAAATAGTCTACATAGGACCATTCTAAGAGGAGCCCAAGTTCTGCGCAAGAGAAGGCCTCAAGGTCTACTCCTAAGGTAGTTTAGAAGTTTGTCTTCAAATGATGCTTCAAGACTTCTAAACTTTATTTCAACTGCTCTATACCCCTATACTATACTCCAATGGAGTCACAAGGCAATTTAATAGTATTCCTTGATGTCAAAACACTGTCCTCCAAACAATGAATTTGTCACAGTCACAAGTATGAGATATTTAGTCTCAGATCCGAGCTTCTAGGAGTCTGCTCATATGACTAACACAAATACGATCACAGGTCTGAGATATTGTATGGGACTGAGCTGCTAAGTTTCGAGTTCTATCCGGATGTTCGAGAAGTCTTAGATTTAAGTCCAACATCCTCAATATGCTACTTCCAAAAACTTGGGTTGTCCAAATGTCACAAGGCCTTCCAACATTCTGAGTTTTGTAGCCAAACAGAATTTCCACAGGTTTGAAGTGATCTAGCAACAAGTTCGAAGGCTTAGATACTTTCCATAGTTTCGAGCTATCTTAGGTCTCCACTAAGGTGTTTCCAAACTGAGGTAAAATGTAGGATGTTTATAGTGCTTGCCCGAACAGTAACCATAGGTCGAAGATGATATTTCTCAGATGTGAAAGATGCATCAACACAACTTTGGTTTTATTCTTCTATAGGTCCGAAATGAGCAAATGTCACACAGGTTTGAATATAGTCAATATCCACAGGTCTGAAAATAAATCTTCTCCTTCGGTTCGAACTCTGAGGTTTTGAACAAGTCCGAGCCTTCACAAACGACTGTTCACAGGTATGAAGTTATTAGGCTTGTGATCTCAGGTCCAAGCTCTGAAATTGAGCTTCCACAAGTCAAGTCCGAGCCCTCCACAGGTTTGCAACTCAGATTTTCCACAGATCTATAACCCGAGCTTCCACAAGTTCTTCATATCTCTGCAAATCCGAGCTTTTTGCAAATTTATAAATCTGATTCTCAGATCCGAAGTCTGCAGTTCCTCCACAGGTCCAAGGAATAGTCCAATCAAATTTACCCCAAAAGAGTGATCTTTACCCTTCGTCCTTATTGTTCAATTCTGAATTGTCTTATCGTTGCTTGATCTTCTTTGAAATTCTTCATCGAGTTGCTGACCTCAAATTTTGTCCTTATCCGAATGCATTAGGTTCATATATATAGTCGTTTCAGCATATTTGAAGGGACATGTCTATTGGTTAAGGAGGGAGCCGACATGAGGGTCGACTTGAGTAGGCTTGCCAGTTTGTCAAATTTTGGCATATTTTAACTTCAAAAATTATTTTCTCTTCATTGGTAAAGAATTAGGAGGCATGTGAGTGTTCATTTGAAAGCTCTTGGAAGCCTCTACAAGTTGGTGTAATCTTTTTCTCAAGGAATGATCTCTAATGATGACAATATTATTTTTTCTTCTGTCTTATGAGTGTTTTCCACAAAAGCCTTGCTTGAAGGTTTCTTCCATGGAACAAGGGGAATTTATTTTTATTTTTATTTTGACATGCTATCATTATTGACATTTGGAGCAGGCTTCAACAATTTAGGACTAGGGTATTATCTAGAATAGGGCTTTAGGATGTGGATAGGGTTTTAGGATTAAGGAATCATTCACTTCTAGATTAAGACTCCTTATTTATTTATTTAAGGCTTGACATTAATGGAATGGACCTATTAGGATTAGGGCTTCCTTATTACATAAGGAACAAAGTCTAGGGCATCATGAGCATCATTCAACAAGGCTAGGGCACTAGGGCTTGTGCAAGGGTTTCATAAATGCATGCAAG
Organism: Pinus albicaulis; assembly: GCA_034641835.2. Taxonomy (NCBI): domain Eukaryota; kingdom Viridiplantae; phylum Streptophyta; class Pinopsida; order Pinales; family Pinaceae; genus Pinus; species Pinus albicaulis. The sequence continues at coordinate 4,498,608 of CM076574.1, read as the reverse complement.
GGATTTCATACATCATTAGGGTTATGCCAACCATCTTCATGCAACAACTAGGGTTTAGGGCATTATGCAGAGGGTTTTCAAGATAAGGTCTAGGGTTTCTTCAAATAGGGTTTTCATCATCTTCAACAATGCTCTAGCATATTGACATCAATGACAAATTTGACCAACATGTACTCTCTCTCTTTCTCTCTTTGCTGAATATTTGATACTATAATAAGAAGAATTGATAAAGGGTTTTCCCTGTCTTGGGGTTTTTCCCTGGCTTGAGCCAATTTCGGTGTTTTCTTGTCTTGGCTTGTATTTTGCATATGATTTCTTATGTTCGTTCGATAATTACTGTCAGTGGATTATAGTTATGTGATTGATATTGAATTAAATGGAATTAAACTTGGGCTCCTTGAAGTAATTATCCAAAGCAAAGATCATGTTAACCTAAATCAGAGCTAGGTGAGGACCCTTCATAAGAGTGCACTTCTAAGTGTTTCATAATTTTGATTAGCCAGAATTGTGTTGAGTTATAGCATAATCTACGGAGTTTGAAGAGAGTCATTGGGCTCATTCTTATTTCTGGTGCAAGATCGAAGTTTTGTGAAATGTCCTCGACCCTTTCTAGGGCATTGATTGAATCATTTTTGAAAGCTTGGAGTAGTCCCAAATATGTGAAGAAGGAGGTTGACGTTTTTGATTGATATCTCTTGGTTTATGGCTTTGCTGGGCACTAAGAAACATTTGAGAAATTTTGTTGATTTATTCTGAGTCTTCAACCCTCTATGGTAGGGCAAGTCTGAGTTCAAGGATGAAAAATCTGTGATATTTACTTAAGACTTTTTCTTTATGATGTTCGGCCCTTCTTATAGTACCGAGACCTAATTATTAGCCCAGTTCTGTATTTCGAGACAATATTCGATTTAGAGCAATAAAGGGAAGTACTTAACAATTGCAAAGACAATCTTCACCAAAAGCAGTGCTTAATGAACTCTTTGAAAAAATTATTCAATGACAAGTAGAGAGTGTAAAGCAATTCAAGATTAAAAATCTCACAGTGGACAATTTCTTATCAAATGACAATAAATGTAAAATGCACAAGTCCAATGTTTCTCAATGTTAATGTGCCAATTAGACAATGTCAATCCTTCAACAAGATATTAACACAAATAGCAATTCTTGAGATTACTTATATGAATTCAAGATTACTCTTATCACAATATAAATATGGTGATCAATCAAGTGCTTTAAGAGTGAGTTGATTTCAATTATGATTCTTAGATGTGATGCTCACTTGCAAGACAATGTGTTAGTACACTTGTTCAAGAATGCTTATTCCAATATGATAGTGAAAAGAAATGTAACTACTTAGCCAATTTTCTTTAGGAAATGATAGCAATGACAAGCAATAGTATTCCAATGCAACCAATGTCACAAAATGCTAGCAATCCTTTAGACAACACAATGTGTTAATGCTTTTTAATGTCCATGAAGGAAAGAGAGAAAAACATCCACTGATTACAATTAGAACTCCTCAAAATACTACTCTTTAATTGATGCTAATGACATTAAAAGAGCAAGAGCAAACTTATGAGTGCAGTAAGCTTATCTTATGTAAATAATGAAAATTCAGTCTAAGTATACCAATTATCCTTTAGAGCATTAATGAGTGCACATGTATCTTGTTAATTAGATGAGATTGCTAATAGTGAACCACTTATGAATGCAACAGTGCAAAAGATGGATGGAAGAGCTAGCAATGAAATGCAAGAGACCAATGATCACAACAGTAAGAGAAGCAATCCTAATCAAATCACTTTGCCAACAAATAGACCATTACCAAAGAATGCAAGGGATGCTAAGAGTGAATGCCCAACAATGCCAATAGTTTTCCAATGAGATGAGGTGATTATTAATTATTTTTTATGCCACTGTTATGATGTATTTTAAGGATGTAATGAAACAATGATGGGAAAGAGAGGATTTGAGAAGCAAACCACTAGGCCTTATGCTCTTGTTGGTGACTAGCTTGACTTCTAGGGATCCTCTAATGATTTTATCCACTTGTAACCACAACTGTTAACTCCAAAAGCACTTCAAAACCAAGTGTCAGTCTAAAATACCAATGCAAACCAAGTAATAACTGCATAAAGGGTTAGAGGAGGGCAACGATGAGGGTTTCAAGGGCTAATAAGGCCACAACTCAAGAGGTCAAGGCCTAGAAGGCCTGCGACAAGGTAGGGAGAGACCCTTAAGACCCGCGACACACCAAAGAGGAGAGGATAGGGGTTGTCGTCAAGGGTAGAGGCATGTATAGGCTTGCGGTTGCTAGGATGAGGCCCAACTAGGGCTGCCGAGAGGGGAGAAGAGGCCTATAGGCCAGCGACACCAAGGAAGAAGGGGAAACAAGGCTATGGATTCACCAAATGAGGAGAATAGGGCTGCAACAAGGGAAGAATAGCCCTTGGTTAGGCCTTAGAGGCCTCAAAAAATTTCGGACCCTTGCAAAACACAAGGAGTTAGAGAAAAACACAAAAAATTACCAAAAAAACCTTGAAATTTACCTTGTAGGGCTTGTAGGCTCTCTTCTTGGTAGAATGTTGAGGTTCTAGGGCCTTAGAAGGCTAGATTTAGGCCTATAGAGCTTGGATCAACCCTTCTCTTGTGAATAAATTGGACAAATAAGTTGGATGACTTCTCTTGGAGGTGAGAAACCCCTGAAACCCTAGCCTTAGGGCTAGTTCCTTCACAAAAGAATTCGATCTCCTTTGATGGCTTGAGAAAATCACTTGTAAAATGAAGAAAAATTCCCAAAACCCCAATATATACAAAAATTTAAAGTAAAACCCCAAACCCCAATAATTCATTTACAAAACTTGAAAATAAACAAGGGTTAGATTATCTACAAATATTCACAAAAGTTACAAAATTTGAATATTTACTCTTATTAGTCGATTAAATATTTATGGCACAAAATAAATAAAATTTTGACATTTTAGAGTAGATAATATGGATGAATAATTTCGAAAAATTACTGGCCAAAACCCTCCTACAAAATAATTTGTTAAAATGAAAGCCCATGGCTCAATCAAGGTCGATCCTTCTCCACAGTCTGTGAACTTGGAGTGCAAGGGCTATTGTACCTGTAATTCTCTGTTTAACCTTGAAAATAATTGTTAGATCATGAGGTGAATTAGATCACATAAGGTAAAGATAACCGTACCAATAGAATGTTTTTATCACCTACATGTAAAATAACAGTTATGAATTTTAGCACAATATAGAGCATGAAAGAATAAAATACTAGCACATACCGCATATCAACAGATAGAAGAACACTATGAACTAAAACCGCAAAGTCTTTCTATTATGCGAAAAATAATTCCAGCAGAGCAAGGCTCAACACATGCGTGACAAAATTACATCATCCAAAGATCATCATGATCCGATGAGTAGCTCAATAGCTTCATTATATAGAAAATGAGAGAGAAATAAACCCCTCCAAGTGGAAATAGCAGCTAGTTGGCTTGATCCTCGTTAAACTAATCTCATCCATTGAAAATAACTTGATCTTCTTTTAATCTCCACCATTGATTTTTTTATTTTTGAGGAAATAATCGAATTTCTTTTAAAAACCATTTTTTATTAATCCAAAAATTAATATTTTGGATCGATTCCCTGAAAATTTTGACTTTGACTTAACCACTAAGGTCCAAGGGGTCAAATTTTCTTAAAAAACCCATTTTTCCCTTGGTGGAGTACATCCAAAAATTAATTTCTTTTGGACCCACGAATTTTTGATTATTTTCCACTTGGAAAGAACTTAATTTTTCTCAAATTATATTTGACTCAAAATTAATTAATTTTCTGTCTTAGGATTTATTTAATTTTGCCAGAAAAATTAATTAATTGACTAGAGGGGATTAATTATTTTTTCCACCTTCAAATATTTTAGCCACGGTGTCTAATTATGAGTAACCATGCACCAAAATATTTTTTACATCAAATTATTTCAATATCAACCCTTAGAAGGGGAAAACACCTTTAGACATAGACGCTCAAGACATTACCCAATTTCACGACACTATATGATCTAGTATGAGACCAAGTGTGTTTATAATAAAATAATTTAGCCATGTTGTCTAACTGTGTACCCATGCAATAAAATTATTCCTAAACACACTTTTACATAGATTCGATAAACACTAGGACTCACCTAATGTAAGAACCTTAAACTTTCACTTTTAGAATTTAACCATAAAACTCAAAATCCATAAGTGGAAAGCTCTTAACTTTTCGAAATTAACAATCATTCACAGAATTCATACTACACAATTCAGAGTGGGATTTTTGAAGCAAAATATATACATCAATTGACAATTTAATACTTACCTGGAACCGTGTTTGGAGATGTTTCTGATCTGCCATGGCTCCAGCTCCCATTACCAAACCGCCGTTTTTCCTCCCAGCCTATCTGAGGTCAACCTCTCCGGTCCCCAGATCCAGAAGACAAGTCTTCTGGCCCCCGTGCCCAAAACTCCGAGAACAATCGAGAGCATTCCATAACTCAGTTAGAACTCTTCAACTCACTGCTCATGGATCATGCAGTTATAACTCTTCTGACAGCATCCAGGTCAGTGTTCCCACTCACTACCCCCTCCCCTTTCAAGTTTACCCCTCCTCCCTTTTTATACACAAACTCCATCCCTGATATTTATTAGAATATGATTTTTAATAAATATCTTTGACAAATATCTTAAAAATATTATATTTTAATAAATATCTCAGATTTATTAAAATATCTCAAAATATTATATTTTAATAATATCTTAGATTTATTAAAATATTAGTCATTAATGTAGATATTATAGGCATTCATGGGGATATTGACTTATTGACCAAGTCATTTATGGAGATATTGACTTTACTTATTTATTTTAAGATTTATTTATTTATTTTGAATAATGCTCTACCACGCATACTCATATAAGAGTCGTACATGCGTTCAGTCTCTAGCTTGATGTTCCATCATATCTCAGTGAGATAAATGCATTGCGATATTCAGTTTGTTACTCTTAGTTAGTTTCCATACTAGCAGGTATGTATACTAGTGCAGTACACGTGATACATGCATATGTAGCTATCATATGCAGGTTTCATATGCATGCTAATATTTCTAAGTTCCATATAATTCGAGTTGGGTCATTACATACACCCCTCCTTCAGAAAACTTCGTCCCGAAGTTAAATTTTATGTCGTAGATCATTAATTATATTAGTGATTAATATAATCGTATAAGGTTGGTGTATCATAGTTAAATATGTGAGAACACTTTTAACATTTATGTTTTGATCATTTATTGGTTCACCAATTTAGTAGTCACATTTTGCCTCAACAGTATCCCCAAGCTATTCTAGAATCATCCTATCCTTCCTAATCTCTTCCACTTCCATCCTATCCATCCTCTACAGGAATATGCCATGGCATCAGTTTTACTGATCCATCCATAGACCTTGAAGGTAGCAGTGTCGATTACGTCGACATGATTTTTGTAGGCATCCGGCAGTCATCATCACACGTTTAGGGGAGCGTGACTCGCACAGTTCTCCCATGACTCCAGGTATTGGAGGATAAATGGTGGGCAACACTTCCACCCCTCCCAGTAGGACCAGGGTCAACACCCTATCAGGGAATCTCAATGCATCTCAATTGTTCTTGGAGTTTTGTCATCACGCGGTCGGTTTGGTAACGATATTACCTGCAATTTAAAACACTTGTCCACAAATTATAACATATTTTCAAAACAAATTGTTACCCATATAACAATTTCTATAAACATAACCAAAATATGTTTGTATATTCATTTTTAACCTGAATAGTCACGTTCAATCATTCCTTTATTTTAACCTCATCATTTAGGTTGATATGTAAAAGTATAGATACCATATCCATAACATAATTCATAATATATATTAGTATCTCAGTATCAGCAATGTTTAAGAAAAACTTTCTTCATATTGGTATCCATGTACCGGCAATGTTTAAGCAATTTAACATATTCTCACATATCATAGTACAAAATAACAATCTTAAGTATCCATCCAAAATAAGGTATGATTTATAAAAATAAGTTTTTAAATGTTTAGAAATATAACCCACAGTTATAAATGTCACATAGAATAATCGAACATGGATATACAAATAAGGATGTAGCCACTATTTTCCATATTCTTTTAACTGATTAACCTGATAAAAGTCACAGGTTGAGGCTCTAAATCTAATGGAGGAATTCTCCAACCTTTTCATATATAGAAACGAATTGAATTGAAACAAGAGCACAAAACTCTTATTGTTTAGTCGAAACATGATCTAATAATTTTTTTTTTTGATACAGGTTGACTAAGAACTCTAAAACACAAAACTACATATGGATCCAGCCAATCTCTTAATTCTTCTTACTTATTTGTCTTCTAAGTCTAATTATATTTGATCTGTAATCTGGATCCCAAGAGATAATAATATCATTAACTTCTTTATCATGTTATTTTAGTTCATCTGCAGCCTAAAATCTAGAAGCCACGGAGTAGGGTTTTGCAAGGCTGATCATTAGGGTTATGCTGGAGATGGAGGGAGAGTTAATTGACTACTCTAAAGATCCCTTAGTGAGAGGTTTATTTTCATAGAAGGAATTTGTCACTGCTTGAAAATGCATTATTCACTTTGCATTATACTTGGTCTACTAAGAGTGTCATGTTTTCCACAAGATGTCAATTGTTGACGAAAAATAATTTCCTCTTTCACTAAGAATTTCACAATTTATAAGATATGCACAGTCACATTATTAGTATGATACAGTTTTAATATAGCCTCTTTACTTTCAAGTTTCACCATTTAGAGTCTTAACTCTAGCTAGGATATTACTAGCTTTACCATCATTCCTTGAACCATTGTTTCATTTTTATTTTATTGACTCATTTAATCCAAACACATGATACATCACTGGTATACCCTCTTCTTATTCTTCACATTAATTGTTTTCTCATTTGTTCTCAAGTCTCATCTCATTGCCAAATGTATCTTCTTTTTTAACGGTGTACAATTATTATCTTTAATATTTATTTTCAAACATTTTCCCACTTCGTCACTTGTTATTCTTAACAGATTAAGAGTATTCACAAGTCCTTATAGGTCATTGCTTTGACCTTTACCAAATCATGTTGCTTATATCCTTAAGAAAATTCTTCTTGATAGAAACATCTTTTCACTTCCTTATACCTGATATTCCCAATATTCCAGGTCTACTTCAATTTGAAAAGATCATATTATTAGTTTGACTTTGTTTTCTCACCTCAAGTCATCATGGTTTTCTTTCATTTGCTCTTAATGCATACACTTATTTCACTTGGAAATGTCGTTATCATTTCCCAATTTGGGTAAGACTCTATAAATAAATTCAGTAACGTGGATATCAAATGTAATCCACTTATTATTTCAGGTTTTAAGACATTACGGAATAGAATTTCTTAATCATACTCCATGATGTCCCTAATTCATGGATATAGTTAGTCACTTAAGGAAAATTTTATAATGTGATTCTCCCTTTAAAGAGAGAAACCATAATAGATGTCGCCTATGCGCATAAATTATCCCATAATTGATCGATGTCATTGTAGATTCACTCTTTAATCTAATTTCATTGACTTCTTATATTGCTTTGTGAAACTCCCACTCACCCACCTTTGGTGCTATTTTGTCGATCTCAATATTCTAAGTCTGATTACGATAACTAAAATTTATTATCATAATTAGAAGTTTTTCCATTGCGTTCTTTTCCTGTCATTCCTAGGTACTATATTGATTGTATTATGGTAACAATGGAGATCAAACTTTGAAATTTTCTGCTGCACTCTTTTGGTAACTATATCGTCTTGTCCTAATCATCTATTTACGACCTTACAGGGTGGTTTCTTACCATATTATCATATGCTTTATCTATTTTGTCTTTGATTGATGTGTACCCTTAGTGAACTATACTTGTACTCTCAATTTGATTACTCACGATTTCTCCCAACATTTCTTGAATAGATAGAGTCTTCTTTCATTTATCAATTTACCTCAAACTAGCGTAGTCTTTTATGTGGTTGCATTTTACTTTACATCTAACAGTCTTGTCATAAGATCCCTAGTCATGATTTCATTACCATTCTTCCTTCTTTCAAGAGTTAACTTCCTTGGAGCAACTCTGCCAACTAATCTTTATATATTCCTAAATAATTACCATGAATCATCTTATATAGTGTCATAATGTCCCTAATTTCTCTTTCCTAAACCACATTGTTTTTCTTTCCATGACAATGCTATGTTGCCATATTATTTTGTTTTGGACATCGGTATATCCTTACAGTTGTAAATGGCTAATTATCTGTTTTATCAATGACATAATGGTTGAATTTCAAAATGTCCAATTTAGTGAATATTCAACTATACAAATTTAAACCTTCACTCTACTCTTGAAACCAATTATACATATACTTGGATAGTAATTAAAGTATTAACATAGGAAAGTGGTATAAAGGATATTTGCATAAATCCATATCATTAATGGTTATGGTTATCAGCTAGTAAGATATGTATGTGGAAATCTCAACGTCACTTGAAGAATGGAATGTTTCAATTGCATAAAGACAATCAAGATAGTTTCCATTCTAACGTTCGAAAGTTTACAGGAAAAGTTTGATCTCTAAAGTGATGTTAATGTGCCCAATTTATAATAATATGAATGTACTTCAAATTCTACTTGTATGATATACAAAATCTTAAACTTCATTGAATACTACGTATCACTGAATACGTTGGGTAAATTATCAAGGATGACTCGGAGTAATACATCTCGGGTTCTATTAGGATTGTTGCCATAATTATGAATATAAGGTGAAGATATCCAAGAATCAACACAAGATCTCGGGAAGTAGTTAAACTAAGTTATTTCCCGATGTGATCATTCATCCTAGTACCTTCAACCTACTCTAACTGACCCCTAGATCAACTTTGCATTTCTCATCACTTAAATTTATGGACTGAGGTTCTCCTCAAGACATTTCTACCTGTCTGAAATCGTTTTGCTTGTAAGTCGCCAACTCACATCTATTTAATGCATATGATGAAATAAAACTATCAGTAGCACCGGTATCAAATAAAATTTTAGGTTTTATTCCATTGCTAGTACCTGAAGATTCCACAACAATGGGCTGATGCACTGCCCGATGATTGTTGACTACATCATGGGTTATATGATTGCCTTGAGTATTTGATAATGGTTACCACATTCTAACCATAGTTCTGATTCGGGGATTTAATCCCTATACAAAACACTCGACTTGACGTTCGTCAGTTTCTATATAAGGAACATATTTTACCAGTTCCATAAACCTTATCTCATATTCTTCCACTGTTTTATTACCCTGGATTAAACACGATCTCCTTGTCCTAATGCAAGATATTCTATCCTGATGCGTAATAATACCGATCATAATGCATGGGTCTTTTAAACCATAATATCATTTTGTAATATTTATTTAGCCTTTTCTAGATTCTAAATTTTTGGTCCTAAATGTAGTTATTGAAGGAGTTATATTTTCATTATCTTTATACTCTTAATCTTCGATTTATGGCCGGGCATTCATATATTTAATAGCTTTCCCTTAACAAGTCACATTCTATATAATATCTTTATAATAACCACCAACTCCCATTTCCTATAGAATCCTTCTAACTATATCCCCATTACGTATATATATATATATATAACTGGGATGAAAGAGCACCGAACTTCTCTTGGTGCAATTATATTATCTTATCTGCACCTTATGTAGGTTTATGGTAATTTCTTCACTTTTACAATGCATGATCCCACTGAATGATCCATATGATAACATCAAACCCGGAGCTAACTCCATCGTTGTCAAAATGTACCAACTACGTAGGCATTAACGTCATGGAAGATTGCTGGCCAACTTAATTTGTATTAATAACCTTTAAAATAAGGTTTCTAGCTCTTTATTTTAAGAGGACCCTTTCAAAAGAATCCATCAAATCTATTTACGCATATCTTTTACCGAAATAACATTTATTTTATATAATGGAGAGCCATTGAGCATAATTCACTAACTGGAATATATCATAGGATTCCCTTCACCCTATTTATTAATAAATCTATTAATAAATACATTAAAGTCCCAAATAACTTGATCCTCCCCTTTTCTGTTAGTTTACAAACTCCCCCAAAGCAATTTCCTAATTGCAATGAACTGATCACTTCCTCTGCTACATAAGGTTATGAAAGATTCAATTGTAGAAAACTCAAAGTTGTGGATAACAAAGCAATAGATGAGGAAGAGAATTCTTCGAATTGTTTATAATTCTAGGGTTCAAGACCTGGTACCTTGGTAATATGCAATATTTCCCTAGATCATCAACTCAAAACAAGACAAATCAATTTCAATTTAATAGTTATTATAATTTAAATTTTCAATCTATTCAAAGCATAAATTCATAGTCCAAGGGTTTAGAATAGACCGCGATGAGGTGCTCTGTTTAGGGCACTCCTTGATGTGAAGTCATCGGTTCATTTTTCTACCCTGATCTAGATAATATATTGGACATGATGAGAATGTAGTCCCACCAAGCTTGAAATATATTACATATTCATAACTCTTTTATAATTTAGAATTGTAACATATTCAAAATATGAATACACATCCATAAAGATACCTTATTCACTTTTCCTTTACAAAATAACATTTATCTAAATTTTGAAATATTCAAAATATATATATATATATATATATATATATATATATATATTAGGCTTCTTAATAATTTATTAATAATTTTTTTTTTAAATTTATTTATTATTATATATATATTCTTTAAATTCCTATCTAAATTAAGTCACACTAACACTCTAACAAATAATACCACCGTTACAACTGGCATAACATTTGTATCATGAAGAATGACAAACATGTATCCCTCAATTATATCTAAAGATAATGACAATCTCACTTTCATTTAATACTTCCCACTTTAAATTATATATTTAACTCTTAATATATATATATAACATTAATTTATTGATATAATTTAATTTTGTTGTAATTTTAATTAACTGTCATTTCTATTTCCAATTTAATCCGGCAACCTTGGTTTTCACAAATATATTATAACATATGTCATATATATTATAATATATGAATATATCCTAATTAATAATAAAATGATAACTATATATTTAAAACACCCTTCAGAAATTGTAAGGGAAAGTGGATGTCGGTCGAGTGACTACAAAAGAAGAGTCAAAAGCATGTTTTTGTTAAATACGCCGAATTTTTCTGAACCTTCTTGGCTCCACGTAACCGTTGTGTACCGACTTCCACTAATATTAATATGTCATTATTTATCTATATCCATATTTTCAACTATTGGCGTTGAACACTTTCATTATAAAATTCAGAAAAGAAACCATGCCGACTATGAATAACCCGCCCTCGTGAGCTCGAGGAGCCGGGCCGAGAACTTTGACAAACTTGTCACCTCAGTTTTGGCTTGATGGTTTCGGTCCTCCAAAACCATTACTGGAATCTTTCAAGCAGGGCATATCAATACTCTGCTGCTGTGATTTGACTGTGAGAATGTTGGTTTGTGGAGGCGGAGGTTCAGGTTCTGAACCCAAGCTCAGGGGCTGTTGGATTTTGGCCGGGCAGTTAAAAGCGCCGCTCAGATTTCCTCCACAGAGGGCTTGTGTTCAAATCCCACTTCAGACACATTATCAACGCTTTTGTATTCAACGATGCTCTTTGTTGCCCAGCACTGCTTCTCTCATAATAATAATGTCAATAATTGTTCTTCTTCAGTTCCCTAAATTACTGGCTATGGTTCCAATGCCTGGTTAAATTCGTTGAGCATGTATTGTTTTAAATTAAGCTATATCAGTTAATAAGCTATGTCCTCACAAATAGATTGCTTCTCCGCCATTTACTTCAGTAAATGGTGGGTACTGTCTTTGAGGAAACTCTCTCTTTGCTAATTCATTCACGTCACTTCTCTTGCCGACGATTCAATGGGGAATTTATTTCATTCTTTGATTGTTGTTCAAACAATATCTCTTGCAGAGCCGTGGATGCACTCTAATATGTTATTATTGTTGTTGTGACTTGCTCGCGCGTTTCTGTCCACCGATTTCAATGTTGGGTTTTCTTGGGCAATCTGAACCAGTGTCACAACCTCTCAATGTTTTCATTTCTAACAGAGTGATGGAGTGTCTGATACATTCTCCATCCAATTTAAGCTAGAAGCATCACCCATTTAAGCCAGTGGGCTTGCAAAGCGTGCACGTTGGTCCAGGTTTCATCACAAAAATCAGATCGAATTTCTGAACTTCATTGCCCACATCAAGGCCGCATACTCAGCATTCCAGGGAGGACGAATTAATCTCCACAAGTCATTCGCTAAGCTAAAATTGTAAATGCTTAATCAAAACTTGTGACCAGAAGGGTTGTTCGATCTCAAGCATATTTGTTGACATCTAAAGCAGGGTTTTAATCAGTCAAAGAGGACTGCATTCTTGTCTTAAATGAGGGCCGAATTCAAGTGCAATGGATCACTGATTTTCCATTGATAATATCAGTCCTGTACCAGACTTCATGGAAGCTGAATTTAATTGCCAAAACAGTCCTGTAGCAGACTTCTTGGAAGTGATTTTAATTTCCAAGAGGGCAAGTCGTTCCAGAATGCATTAAGTAAAATTTTCAGTCTTATTTCTAGGTTGACTATATCTCAGAGGACTAGGCTTATTTCTGGAATCTTCTTGGCAGTTGGGGACTAGTTTATTTGTGGAAGAATCTTCCAGGTTCTCTAATCCTCTACCTTATCATAAACTCTGTCATCAATGTACAATTTTTGGGTAGAAGCGGTAAAAAAAAATCACGGTGAACCAGTGCAGAGGAGATGTTTGAATAAAAGAGTGAGTAGGTATATAAAAAAGGCAATGTACTGCTGTTATGGAAAGAAAATGGAAATGGTATTGATTTTAGGTCCACATAAGGTCTTGGGCATTGAAGGACTCTAATTATGTAGCAAAACAGAGATGATTTACTATCCATTGTGCTAATTCTAGACGAGGCCCACATGAAAATATAGCTCATATTCTAGACCTTTGTTACATAATTATGCCTTATGTAAGTTATACACTATGCCCTTAATTATGTGAAAATCACAATATTCAGGTGCTTGGACTGCAGAGTGTAGACACCGAGTTACCTTACTGACTGTACTGGAATCCTTATGAGAAACTTGTGACCGTTATGAAAAGTATTATGAAGTATGAGTAAATTGTATGCAATTCTGGAAATCTTACGAGGAAGAATGAGAAATATACTGTAATCCTTACAACTTTTATATACATCTTACAGTGCACTGGAAACATGGTTTTAAGTCAAGGACTTGGGAAGCAATACAAGTTTGGAAACCCATAGAGATGATTAAAATACCCTAAGATCCACAAAGTCTGAAACTGTGCTCCGATACCATGTGTAAGAACCTTAAACTTTCACTTTCAGAATTTAACCATAAAACTCAAAATCCATAAGTGTAAAGCTCTTAACTTTTCGAAATTAACAATCATTCACATAATTCATACTACACAATTTAGAGTGGGATTTTTGAAGCAAAATATATAAATCAATTGACAATTTAATACTTACCTAGAACCGTGTTTGGAGATGTTTCTGATCTGCCATGGCTCCAGCTCTCGTTACCAAACCGTCGTTTTTCCTCCCAACCTATCTGAGGTCAACCTCTCCGGTCCCCAGATCCAGAAGACAAGTCTTCTGGCCCCCGTGCCCAAAACTTCGAGAACAATCGAGAGCATTCCATAACTCAGTTAGAACTCTTCAACTCACTGCTCATTGATCATGCAGTTATAACTCTTCTGACAGCATCCGGGTCAGTGTTCCCACTCACTACCCTCTCCCCTTTCAAGTTTACCCCTCTTCCCTTTTTATACACAAACTCCATTCCTCATATTTATTAGAATATGATTTTTAATAAATATCTTTGAAAAATATCTTAAAAATATTATATTTTAATAAATATCTCAGATTTATTAAAATATCTCAAAATATTATATTTTAATAAATATCTTAGATTTATTAAAATATTAGTCATTAATGTAGATATTATAGGCATTCATGGGGATATTGACTTATTGACCAAGTCATTTATGGAGATATTGACTTTACTTATTTATTTTAAGATTTATTTATTTATTTTGAATAATGCTCTACCACGCATACTCATATTCAGTCTCTAGCTTGATGTTCCATCATATCTCAGTGAGATAAATGCATTGCGATATTCAGTTCGTTACTCTTAGTTAGTTTCCATACTAGCAGGTATGTATACTAGTGCAGTACACGTGATACATGCATATGTAGCTATCATATGCAGGTTTCATATGCATGCTAATATTTCTAAGTTCCATATAATTCGAGTTGGGTCATTACACCTAAGATACTGTCAACAAATTCCACCCTAGCTTTGGGGTTATAGCTGGAAGAAAAACTTTGCCGATTATCCATGTTTACGAACACACATAATTCGTGGAGGTAAAAAAATAGGCTTACATAGGTGCAATTACATGAATCAATGGTCATACAAACATCATTTACAATAAACTTTGCAGAAATTGGGTTTACAATGATATAACTGGAAGCTGAATGATGACATTGATTTGAAAAAAAATGATCCACTGCTTTGTACTTTGCTTCTTGGACTGTTGACAAAGTGTGGTCAACAACTCCATCAATTATTGCATTGTCTTTTGCTGCCTCGATATACTCTAGCAGCAACTATTAGAATCTCCATGTCTCACATGGTATCTTTGACTTCTGACTCTGGTCCTCTGCTTCTTCTTCTTGGTGGCATTACTTGTCTTTAGGCCCACAACTGGCCATGACCATGCTCTAATACCACTGTAATATACCAAAACTAAAATGTGCAAATTTTTCTTCACAAATTTTGAATTTTCTCTTTGTCAACTTTTTACAAACAGTTGCTGTGCAATACTTTCATCAAACACTTAGTAAACACCTTAAGCGAACACTTAAGGAACAAAGATTTCATCATACATTTCATAGACAAGTAATGAGAGCTGACAGTAATAGATGTATAGAACAAAATAAGCTTTATTAAGATTGATCTTTAGGAGTTTACAAACAGAACTTTAATGAAGAACCTGGAACTCGCTCCAACTGAGTTCTGATCCAATTTAGCCCTCAAAAAATATGAATGCAATTCAACAAGACTACACTTGTCTCAAGGAAACTCGATCTGGTGATTGAAGTAATTCACCCCCCTTAATAAACAAGCCGTCTACACAATTTGACAGATAATGACCACCATAAACTCAGCTTCAGATCTTTGATCAATTCGTCCCAATTGCACCAGTGATTTCAAGCCTATTAATGAAGAGATTTGGCCTCAAATAGGCTGAGTGTTGTAGCAACAAATTGGTGGCAACTCTGAGTAATATTTGTTGTAGCACTAACTCTGATATCTCCGCCAAATTTCCAATATTACAGTGCTAAACTCGCCCTCTGATCACTAGTAAATACAACGCACTGAGTATAGTCTCGACCTCTTCAATAAATAATGACTTAATCTGCAAATGGATAAGTAAATGCAGCTTCCAACAGTTTATATATCTCGTCCTTTTGTTAAATCTGGACTCCTTAATATTAGGAAATTGTTCCTCTATTACACCACTGATGCATCCCTCTTGATGGAAATAATATGGCACTCTGATCAGAAAAGATTTGGCCTCTGGTATAATGAAACTCAACCTCTGAATCAATAGAATAATTCTGCTTCTAATGTGTCAATTTGACCCTCTATTTGTGGAAGATATCAATCTCACAATTCTGGGTTTGATTGCTAATAAATATGATGAATCTCAACCTTAAAACTTAGCAATCTATTCCTCCCAGATTATGGAAAATTCGGCCTTCTAAGAGTAGCATGAAACCCTGATAGATGATCAAGAATTCGGCCTCACTTGGCTAAAGAATTCGGCCTAAATCTGAAGATGGAATTTGGTCTCCCTTATAGAACAAACACGGCCTATTTGGAAGTTATGAATGCGTCCTCCTGCAAACAAGATATGCTCCTTGGTACTGAAGATTGCCTGCAACCAAAACTTGATTAGATGGAAAAATTAATCTTCTGAGATAATCCAACTACGGTGGCAATAATGTCCACTTAAATTTGATGGCCAGTGCCACTAGCAAGGGTTGCAATGAAATCCACCAAAACTAGTGTGAGGATCATGCTTGAAACCTAAATGCTGAAACTCGCTTGACCTTCAATCCAAATGATAATGAGAAATCATAAGATAGAATGAATGAGGAATGATCATCAATCTCCTTTTATAAGATTTGTGTGACTTTTCTCCTAGCTTCTAGAACTCCCTCTAATATTATTTTATTGATGAAGTCACTTTTCCTCCAAGTGACTTTTCACCCCTCTTAATAAAATAATTTTTCTGAGGAGGAGGTGGCTAGTTGTAGTGCTCTCAACTTTGGCATTCTTTGCATTCCCTAACCAAGTTGCTTGCTTTGTGGTGTTTTATGCTTCTAGATGTATGAGTGCAAGTTGAACCAAGTGGGAAATGAATCTCGACTTGGCTCATTGTTCATGGAGCCGCCTTAGCACTCCAGAAGTCCTAAGATGTGCTAGATTGAGGTCCACATTCGAAGCATGCACCTAAATTAGCAAGTGGAGGTTCGCATAGACTAGAACCTTGTTATACATGGTAAACTTGCAGAATGAGCATTTTAAAAAATACAATCATTTCCTTTTTACATATAAGAAATAACAAAACTATTCTAAATAGTTGCCGCGTTGCTTGAAATTCAATCGTTCATGGGAAGGACAGAAGACTTCTTGCGGGCAACACCTTCTCATATAAATAAACCCTCGACCTTCTTCTGGCAGCCTTGACCTCTCTTATAGTGAAATCGGTGAAGTCTTTTTACTCCTATTCAGCCTCTGATCAGGCCAAAACTCACATAATCTTAGGCTTCTTTCAACATAACTCTTCTAAACTTGGCCTCTGCCAACATATGAGCCACTAGACTTTGCTTCCATACAAATGCTGATGTCAACAAGTCATTCTACTAGGGCTTGAGAGCTTTACACTATGAATAGACTTTCCCAAACTTGGCTTCTTCAATTCTCTTTCATGGCTGCTCTTTAACCTTGCTTTGATACCATGTTGATTTTTCATGATCTTATAGTCTGATAATTCATTTCCAATGATTTCTTAATTAATCCATCTTATCATTAAGCAATTATACATAGAAAATCTTAACAGTAAAACAATAATGACAGTAGGATTATGAAGAGATAGCCAAACACAAGAGACACAAATTTTTACCTTGGGAAAACCCTAGTTAGTTAAAAAAACCAACAACCTTTTCTTAGGAGAAATTGTTGAATTCAACGAGATGTACAATATGATTTTCCAGTCAAATTTGGTCAAACTAGACCAACAAACTAGCACAAGTCAAACCTGGTCAAACTGCCCAAAAATAGCCTTAGTCAACCTGTGGTCAATTTCCCAGACACAGGCTGAATTTCAACCTCTTACTGTTGCCTAGAAACTTCGGTTTGCTGCACAGAGACTGTCTACTGCCCAGAAACTTCGGTCTACTGCACAAAGCTCCATTTGCTGCCGAGAACTTATTTCTCGGAAAAATTCGACTTCTTTCCTAGACTCCATATGTGTGAACAAAAGATTTGATGCTTCTAGTAATTGATCCGAATTGCTCCAAGTGAGAGAAAGGTCGAATGTATATTTATAGTGGTTGGAGGAGCCCAAATAGGTGTTGTTGACAACTAATCTTTGGTATTAAGCAATTCATGTAAATAATGTAAATAGAAAATAAGGAGATTAGGAATATGAAGAGACACTGGGAGATGAAGCCCAAGAGTCTTTCCGTCCATGTATATATCCATGAGCAATCTTAATGTAAAAGCACATTAAGCATTGAGGAGTTACCTCCTAGCCTGACATGGTATCAAAGCTAGCTCTCAAAATTAGCTATTGTGTTGTAACTCCTGTCACGGTCTGCCATTATTCTCTGTCCTCTACCCCTCTCTTTTGACAGAAAATGTCCTGCATTTCCTGCCTTGCATAACTATGGTGTCCCTAATCTCTGCGTGGAATAGTTTGAAGGATTTTGGAAGACTGAGCGTTGGTGTGGCTGCATGGAGAGAGGCAAAAAAAGTAATATTGTTCAGTTTTTGAAGAATGGTCTGCGTTCAAATTGTGTTAATGGTTTCTCCTTCTGGTTTATTATATCTCGACTGTCGACAATCGCTCCATACTGTCATGGTATGCCATTATTCTCTATCCTCTACCCCTCTCCTTTGACAGAAAATATGTCATGCATTTCCTGCCATCTTCTGCCTTTCATAACTGTGTTGTCCCTAATCTCTGCATGGAATAGTTTGAAGGATTGTGGAAGACTGAGCGTTGGTGTGGTTGCGTGGAGAGAGGCTAAAAAAGGTAATATTATTCAGTTTTTGAAGAATGGTCTGCCTTCAATTGTGTTAATGGTTTCTCCTTCTAGTTTATTATATCCCGACAGTGGACAATCGCTCCATATCACCGTTCATACCACTGTGCAATATTGTGCTTTTTTTTTTTGGCTGAGTTTTCTATACACAGTCATAAGCCACTGCCGGTTGCTCCTTCCACACTCTTGACGTTGTGTATAAGTAATACCCTTGGCTCCTGCGCTCTCCCCATTGCACTCCTCGCCGGTCCAATCATTACACCTTCGGATTCTCATCCCCCTTACATAGTCGGCCTCTGCACAACGGTATTACTCAGTCGGCCTCACCTCCATTGACTGGTAATACCACCCTTTCCCTCCCTTCGCTCCACTACAACACTCCCGGTTACCACTATTTGTGGCTCCGTGCGACGCCATACAACTCTTGCTTCGTACCATACCGCTCCTCCAAACTCGCTTAGTTACAATACCTCCGTGGTGATAAAACCAGAACTCGACTCTCGTTATCCATATGCCACCAGTCCGTGGACCCTCCACCTTTTGCACCCTGTTGACCCCTGGAGTGACACCTGATGATTATGTGAAGATTCCATGCCCAAGGATGAACCAGAGTACACTTGTTCCATTAGATATCATTAGATATCATCAGTTCAATGGAGTTTTTAAACTCTACTTCTTCTTCTTATCATTTTCTTCTTCAGTCCTGAAATTTCGCAGCCCTACGGGGATATTGTATAAATGTCACTAGATTGATGAATAAAGCCATGTAACAGGCCTAGGATGTTGGGACTCGATCAACAAGCGAGTACACCTTGGAGTGTTTTTTTTACTTGGTTAATTATTCTTTCTTTTTAGCGGCGAATAATTTTCTAGGTTTTTTCACTCATTGCATTACCCCAAAGCCGGGGTAACAACTTGAAGGTTGAGCCCCTAATGCATCTTAGTGTCTAGAGTTGATGTATATTACCATGCTAGGTTATCTCTGAAATTTCGCGGAATTTGACCAAGTCTAAGTAGGATTTTTTAATAATTAAAAATTTCCCGCAAAACATGATTTTTTAATTAATTTCTATGTAATGATGTAAATAAGTGGCCTTAGGAAATGTCTGGGGCGTGTGACTATTCGAAAATCATCCTCAGAGACCCAACATTATCCTAGGACCCACTTTGAGGGTCAAAAAGTGACTTATACTCCCTCAAAAGCCAATTTTACTAATGTCAGTGGAAAAGATGAGAAAAAATTAAAAAAAAATTAATAATTGGAAAAATTTAGAAAATTTTCCAAAGCCAAAATAAGTCAAATTTTGACATGACAATTATGTGGAGAAGTAAAGGATGATGTGGAAGCCATGTGGGGCCCACCACATGAAGCACAAGTCAAAGACAAAGTTCCAAATGCTAAGTCAAAGGCAGTCAAATGGCCCAACGAGGAATTCATGAGGCAAAGAAAAATGTTTGAAGTTACTATTTGATTGAATTTAAATCAAATATATTAAAGTCTAAAGTTAGGATAAAGTGGGTGAGAAGGGACCCCACCTTACTCCATGCTCTACGTATCATCAAATGCTAAGGAATATGCACATGCCAAATTAAAGATCTACGTACACCCAAGTAAAGGAAGCTCCACGCTGGCAATTTTGATGATACGCTGGCCCATAGTCATCACCGAAATTAGAAAATATGTTGCCAGCTTCCACTTGTGTACGTAACATCCACTTGTACGTAGCATGCCACTATTTTCCAGCTCCATGCAGCACAGGAAACCAGCCCATACATGCAGTTAACAACAGTCACTATAGCAAGCATGCAAAGCATATTTTTTGTGGTTGTTATGTTAGAGATATTTCTAGATTTGATGGGGATTTGTCGCCTCCTTTCTCCACTTCATTTAGTAGCTATCAAACACAGGAAAAAACACAGATGGTGAGAAGGTAATATGTTGACAATTTTCTAGAACTCAAGCATGGACAGATTTGACACATGTTTATCACAGGTTCATATGTTTGGGTTAGCAACTCGTTGAGTGGGATATTTCTCCTACTTAGTCTAACAATTGTCTCATGAAAATAATGCACATATCAGTCAAGGGAACTCGCTGCCAGCAAAGAGAAAACTCACTGCCACTTCACAGCATGCTACATAAGTTCCACTGCCACATTTCAGATTTAACATCACATATGTTTTGGTCTCTCATACACTTGGAGTCCAATTTGGCTTTGTGATCTCCACCATTTCTCCACTTATCTTATGGATTCGTCATTAGGATTGACTTTCATTTTCCTATTTAAATGAGTCTTCGCTCTCATTATAGTATCATTGGATACGAGCTATTGTGTTTGCGGAAGCGCTGCTACTTTGTACACTTTTCAAGAATATTAATAAAAAGACTTTGGGGGTCCATTCATGGATGTTCTTCCTTTGGAGCATGGTGCATTTGGAGTTATTGGTATAATCTTTTCTATGCTTTGAGTTATTTCATTTTCCATGTATTCTTGTGAATTTGCTAGTGCACAACTATCTTGTATTAGTATTTGATTTGAAAGTAGGCCCTAGAGGTTCAAAGTTCTAGTTTATTTTCAAATAAATTTCTAGAAGTTTCAATTCATTGTTTGCTTATCTAAATCTACATGGACTAATTTGTGACTTGAGTATTGTAGAAGAATCATTTTTGGATCAAGCGTGAGGGGAAGTCTTTGGGAGACCAACCCACTCTTGAAGCTCCTTCAAAGGAACTCTAATTTGTTATTTGGATTTTCATTGTTTATCTTATGAAAAAGTGTCTTGCAGACATTCGTTTGGACATAGTTTGTATGCATGCAATCATTTAAAAATATTTTACTTTTTATTGTGCGTCTGTGGATCATATTTTTCTATTTAAAGAGCTTAAGCATGGCTAGACAAAGAGGAGAGTTTACTCATCCTCTTTGGCTTAGCCCTTTGTAGATTATTGTGCAATATTTTGTGATTTTCTTTGTCTAACACTTGGTTGGTTTTTTGTAGCCTTCTTTTTCTAACTTGTTTTTTTGTAACAACTTGTGGGATTCACCTTCAAGAAACTACTAACAAATTGTTGCAGGACCTTTGAGCTCTAATGTGAAACGAGGAGGACTCTCTTTTTCCTTTGGTCGTGGGCAGTTAATGAGCTTTCTTGAGGAAGACTGAGTTCCTTTTGTGGCTTCTTTCCTCTCTCTTGGCCGTGAGCATTGAGGAGGTTTAGCCTCTCTTCTTCACTTATAAAAATCTGATTTCTATTGAGCCTTTGTATTGCAGAAATTTCTCATCAAGGATAAGTCTAAGACCTCAAGTTTCATTTGTAAAGGTTTTCCTTGAGCTTGTAGGAGGCTTCATAGTCTCTTACTTCTAACAACTAATAAAATTTCTGATTTTGGGAGCGTGGGTTTTACCCATTGGCATCTCAATCTCTCCATTTTTGGAGAGGACTTGTGGTGTGATTTGTTGATCTCTTTAAATTGCACACATCTCATTTAATTGGTCAATTAACACAACCATGCATTTTATTCATTTCACTAACTATTCACTTTGATTTGTTACAAGTTTTAAGAGCATTTATTTTCATAGCAAATTCAGATTTTTTTATATGCAAACATCTTTACTTGAGTTTATTTAGCTTGAAATCATACTTCAAATTTGCTTATGCTTCACCATTGAGCACAATCTACAATATTAAGTTTGTTGCATCAAGTAAAACTACATTTTATTTCATGACAAGCAAATATTTTTTTTTCCAAAGAAAAATTCGTAATTTTATATTAAAACAAAATTACATGTTACATGTGTTAGTAATTTTCAATCAAGACAGACAAGTATGCTGCAAATAAAAATCATACAATGGGAGAATATTAAGATTTTCTCCCTTTTTTCTTTTCAACGTTATGCCAAGCACCTTGTGTTGGCGTGGTTGCGATAAGGACAAGTTGGTTTTCTTCCATTTGTGCTCCAATGTCTTTATCTGAGTCCGATGTATCTGAAATATGTTGTCTTTTATTCCCCCCGTTGTCTGGTGCCCCAAGCCCCATGACAAGCAAATATATTTCAAGTTGAAGTTGTGTTTTCATTTTCATGTTAATTTACTTTTAGATCTTACATGCCCCAAGCATCACTAAAATTTACCTCAAACTTAAGTTGGTTGAATAGACGTTTTAGGGACCCTCTACCTCTATGGACTCCTCACTGTGAGATCCAAATATTTGAGCGAGGGTGAGGTTTGAGGATTAGAGTTCAATTGTAACCTTGCTTTAGAAATAATTAATAAAATAAACCAAGAGCATTATCTCATGACATTGACTTGCAAATTTCCCAAATTTTTTGCTATCTTGATGGTTTAAAGATTCACATGCAAATATTATCTCAAGAAGCACTTTGAATACAGACATTTTAATTCCTTAAATTTTGCAACAAGTTTAATTCTATGGTACTTGGAAATTTGCTTACTTTTGCAACTTCATTGCATGTTGTCATTTTAATAATCATTATGCTTATGGATGATTGATATATTTTGTTTGATTGGCAAATACCCTTATTTGGTGTTGCAAATTTAATTGCATGTTATCTTGGTCTAACATTTGAGTTTTTCTATCATCTCATTTACATTCTCCAAAGTAGAACACTAATTGTTTCCTTTTGAGCAAGATAGTTTCTCATGCTTTGATTCATAAATCTATTTATCTTGAAAGCATTTCTGATATCTTGTGCTAACAGTCTTTTGTTTCCATTTCAGGATTACTGTGTTTTCATCTCTTTGAGCATTTCTTTTACTTTTGAGCACGTTATTTGTAAAGACACTGGTTAAATGGTTTGTCATTATTTCAAAGTTGCTCATAAATGCGTATGAATCTTCAAAAGTAATCCAATTTCACTCTAATATTTTCCTAGAAACTCAAATCTTTAACCTAGTTTTTCATTTAGAGACCACCCCCCATAGCTAACCTAGGAGATAGCTTAAACGGAGAGAGTTCGGATTAGTGTGACAACCCCTTCTTTGAGTTCCTTGCCACTAACCACACCTTGTGGGGTTAAAGGCTTTTCCCACTAACTGTAGGTAGGAGTAGGCGGCAAGTGATAACACACTCGATTCCCCATATCACCGGTTTCTACTTTGTATTAATATTCCATGTTAATACCACTCCCACCAACGAAAACTCTGCGGTCATACAATTTTAAAATATGTATTGTATATAAACTCCGCCCATACGTTGATTAGCCCTCGCCATATAATACCCTCTCCAATATAACACCTCCCCCAATAATACCTTTGTCCTATATATATCAGAGTGCAATTTTTAGAACATCAGTGCATTTTTTTACCACTAGAAGTGAAATTTTTCGCAGTATATTGTTAGCAGAGTATATTTTTAACATAGTACTCAGTCTTTAAGATGCATTCACTGATATCAATTGTTGGAGTAGTCCTCTCTGGAAAGCAGAACTATCCAGAATGGTCAAGGGAGATTAAACACACTCTCATTTTCAATGAGTTGTGGAGAGAAGTTTGTGAAGTAGAAGGAGATAATGCACCTGCAAAGCCAAATTCAGATAAAGAGATTTCCATTTGCGAAAATAAGAACAACAAGGCCTATGCCTTGATTGCAAATTTTGTAAATGAAGAGGTGAGTCGCCATATTTCACCATTCTCAAATGCTTTTGAAGCATTAAAGAAGTTGAAGGGATTGTATGATCCACACTCTGAACTTGAAGTTGTCCAGATGATTAAATTGTTCAGTCTTGAATTGAAAAATGATGACCCTCTTGCTTTAGCATCAAAAGTAAGATCTATTATGCATGATATAAAAACCACTGGTGTTGAAATAAACATTCCTCTCATAGCTTTTGTGTTAATTTTAGATAACCATGGTATGTTGTATACTTAACGCAGTTTTACTTCAATCTTTCTTATAGGCCTAATTCAATTTAGCAATCACATAAACATGAAAGTAAAATGCTGATAGAACATAATAATAGATCAACGGAAGACAAGCCAAATAATGTAGATCATATTTTACAATTCTTCTTGTCTAGCAAAGATAGAGAGTGATGTGCGTTACGGCTGTCAACAGGATGCATCATCCAACAAAGTCTTTCTCAACATTAGATCAGCCAACCTTCCAAGTGTCACACACACCCCTCAAAGATAGTTCCAAAAGTCAACGCAAGTCAACAAAAGAATCCCTCATCTAGATTTCAGCATCCAGATTTTCGACATCCATTTCCGGCATCCATTTCCGGCATCCATATCCGGCATCATCCATATTTCCGACATCCAGATTTCCAACATCCATTTCCCGCATCATTTCCGGCATCCATATTTCTGGCATCCAGATTTTCGGCATCCATATCCGACATCATCCATATATCCAACATTCAGATTTCCGACATCCATTTCCGGCATCATTTCTGGCATCCATATTTTGCATCCATATCTGGCATCATCCATATTTTGCATCCATATCTGGCATCATCCATATTTCCGAAATCCAGATTTCGGCATCCATATCCACACGTGGGAGAGAGAGAAGCCTCTTCTAGGCTGTACGAACCAATCAGATCATGAGGAATGTGTGTGATGACATGATGATGAAATGGACATCATCTCTCTCCAATTTATATCAGTTAGTGAGGTTGTGTGACACATCTATTAGGCTTGTGAGCCTACATTACAAATCTGGTCGACCTTGCACATGTGTGGAAAATAAAATCAAAATAAATGTTATGCTCTTCCAAACAAGATGATCATTAGATCAATCTTGCACCTCTTCGAAAGAGGAATCCAACGAAAATATAATCATCATGATATGAGCAGTGCAACCTAGAGTTTGGACCTAGTTGACCAAAATTAACACTCCCTCTCAACTAAGGAGAACTCCATCTGTCCACTTGTGCCATCTAGAGATTAGTACCATCGTGTACTATCATACATCATCGTGCGTCATCCTGCCATAACTTGCTTTGCTGACTTTTCTTCGCAAAAAGAACAAAAAGGTGAGTCACAAAGACATCATGCTCTGCTGACCTGAAGTCAGCTTAGAGGTTAAAACCTCTCTTGGACTCAAAAAGAGTCTCATACTAACCCGAAGTTAGTTTACTGACCCGAAGTCAGTTTAGAGGTAAGAACCTCATCAGACTTTATCCTAGATCAAGGTGTTGGACACGTGCCATCCTAGACATAGAGAGTACGACAATTTCTGATGTGTCCATCGGTCTTGCTATTGGTCTTTATCCACATTTCTCACCTCATTGGCCAAATGAGAGGTACTTCCCATGAGTCCGAACTCGATGGGTAGGATACATGTGGGGCATAGATCAAAGAGAGGTGAACCAACTCAATATCATAACGATGGGGTAGAAGCATAACAAGGTTCGGCAAGCCTAGCCCCGTGTGTGCTTATAGCTCCAAGAAGCCATCCCCAAGCCCCCTGGAGCTCCCAGAGCTCATAGTACAACTCAAGCAGGACCCTCACAATAGGGTCTTTCCACGATTCCAAGCTTCTCACAAAAGGTTAGGAACATGACCTTCCCCAGGGGCTTCGTGAGAATATGTGACCTGATCATCAGTTCCTATGTGATCGAGCCTTACGACACCTCGCTGTACCATGTCCCGGACAAAGTGGTACTTAATATCAATATGCTTGGATCAATCGTAGAACACGAGATTCTTAGAAAGGCGAATCCCACTTTGGTCATCGCAAAGGATAACGGTGGTATCTAGCACATGTCCGAACAACTCACTGAAGAGCTTTCTTAACCAAACAGCTTCACAACAGGCCATACTCGCTGCAATGTATTCGGCCTCAGCGGTGCTCAAAGCCAATGACTTCTGCTTCGTGCCCATCCAATATATCGAAGCAGAACCCAAGGTGAAGCAACATCCAGATGTGCTCTTGCGATCCACCACACTGCCAGGCCAATCGACATCGGTATATCCATGGAGACTAAAACTCTCGGCAGTGTATCTCAACCATGGTTGATTGTGCCCCGAAGATATCTCAATAGATTCTTGGCACCAATCCAGTGAATGTGATGAGGCTCAACCACATATTGACTCAAAGTGTTCACTGCAAAACATATGTTCGGATGAGAGTTCACTAAGAACATCAGGGCCCCCCATGAGTTGTCGATACTCGGTGGGATTTCCTAGCTCGGGCCCAACAATGTTTCCACACAACTTCTTAAAGTTGAGTTCCATTGGTGTCGACACAAACTTACAATCCACCATACCAAATCTCCCCAGCAACTTCATGCCATATTTTCCTTGAGAAAGGAAAATCTCGCCTGGCCTTTGCCAGACCTCCAAGCCTAGGAAGTAATGCATCAGTCCTAGGTCTTTCATCTCAAATTCGGAAGCTAGCTCCCTCTTACATTGATGAATGAGAGGATCACCACTTGTTAGGAAGAGATCATCGACATAGAGAACTAGAATGAGAGGCCTTTCTCTATCAACCTTAAAATAGAGGTTTGGATCAACATTACTTTGAGTGAAGCCCATCTTCATCGAGTATCTATCTATCCTCTCATACCAAGGCCTGGGGGCTTGCTTCAACCCATAGAGGGCTTTCTTCAACCTGCATACATAGGTGTCTCTATCTTGGACTTCGAACCCAGAGGTTGCTCCACATAAACCTCTTCCTTAATTGAACCATGCAGAAAGGCAGTCTTCACATCCATCTGTTGGAGACTCCATCCTTGCATTGCAGCAAGGGCAATGATAGATCAGATGGTGGTATAGCAGGTGACAGATGCGAATATATCATCATAATCTATGCCTTCTTTTTGAGAGAAGCCTCGGGCAACAAATCTTGCCTTGTACTTTTCAACACTACCATCAAATCCATGCTTGATCTTATAGAACCATTTTGAGGTGACAACAGATTTGTCCTCCGGTCTCGGGACCACTTCCTAGACATCATTTTTCATAATGGACTCATATTCTTCATGCATAGCATCGTTCCAAACTTGATGCTTTACGACTTCTTCAAATGATCCAGGCTCAGATTGTACAATTGTACTCATGGCTGCTAGATACGCTTGGTATCTATTTGACTTCTTGTTTCACAGAATGTCCCCCTTGGGGCAATATGTCTATCGGCATCTTCGAGAGCATCCCTAAGCCATGAGGGTCTTCTCTTATTTGAAAGAGGCAGATCAATAGGATCTATAGGTCCTTTAACAACAGGCATCAGATCATCCTTCGGTTCTTCTTGCTTCTTCGTCTTCTTTATCTTCCTTGGAGTTAGGAAGATTTCTTACTTTCTTGAGGGCAACATCTTCATCGAAGGTGACATCTTGGCATATCTCCACTTCTCTTTGACCAGGGACATAGATTCTATATGCCTTCGAAGTTTCACTGTAGCCCACAAACATTTCCTTCTTTCCAGAAGCATCCAACTTGCTTCTCTTTTCTTTCAGCACATGAAAGTAAACAGGACAACCAAAAACTCTAAAATGAGAAACATCAGGTTTCTTACTAGAGAAGACTTCTTCGGGAGTCTTGGAGTCCAAAGCGGAATGTGGGCATCTATTTTGACTGTACACAGCAGTGTTCACAGCTTCTCCCCATAGAAACTTTGGAAGACCTTGGTCACATAGCATGGCGCAGGCAACTTCCACAATGGTCCTCTTCTTTCTTTCAACAACACCATTTTGCTCAGGAGTATACGCAGTTGTGGTCTCCCTCTTAATGCCAGCGTCACTGCAAAAGTCATTGAATTCATTTGACTCATACTTAGACCCATTGTCGGTCCTCAAAACTTTGATTCTCTTCTCGGTTTGATTTTCCACCAAGACTTTGAAGGTACGAAACCATTTGAATGCTTCATCCTTCTTCTTCTTCAAGAAATATATCCAGGTCCTGCGGGAGAAGTCATCTGTAAAAGTCATGTAATAAGAACATCCTCCCAAGGATGTCACGGGAAGCATACCAGATAAATCAGAATGTATCAATTGCAAGATATGAGTTGCCTTTGTGACACTTGAGGGGAATGGTCCCTTGTTATGCTTCCCTTCGGCACAACCTTGGCATATACCTTCATGATCATCTTTAAATTCGAGCATCCTTGTCACCACCTTCCTTTCTTCGGGAAGGGATTTGTAATGAAGGTGTGCTAACCTTCGGTGCCATAACTTTGTTTGAAGAGTTATATCACATGACATTGCCCCCAATGGACTTCCTCCAACCTGGTAGAGTGTATCAAATCTAAAACCAATAGTAAGAGCTTCGTTGAAGTTCTTCTTCCAGATACGTACCTCTCCATCAACGAATGCCACGTTGAACCCTTTGTCTTCCATTGCCGAAATAGACACAAGGTTCTTCTTCAAATCAGGTACGTACAACACATCTTGTAAACGGAGGACTTGACCTTCAGATAGATGAAGGGTCACAGTCCCCGTTCCTTCCATGGGATATGTGGCATTATCTCCAAGGATAATTTCTAAATTAGTATCCTTCTCAATCAAATCAGAGAGGGCTTCTTTATAAATAGTGAGGTGCCTTGAAGCATCATTATCAATCAACCAGACATCTAGGGTGTCAGGAGGAGATGCAACAGAGAGGGTGGATACAAAAATATATATTTTTTTCTGATTATCAACAACATTAGATTCATCGTACCTGGAATTTCTTGACCTCTTGAAAGGTTGCCCATTTCCACTACGATCAGAGGGAGCCTTCCTTTTTCCTTTGAACATATTGTTTCTTTGATTGCCATTCCCCTTGAAGTTTTTGTTGTCATCATCCCTGGGAGAGTCTTTTCTATTGGGGCACTCTCTTGCATAGTGGCCAGACTTGTTACAAGTGTAACATCTTCCCTTCCTTCCTTTGGGCCCCGCTCTACCATGGTTTTGATTTCTCGGGCCACCATGGTTCTTCTTCTTTGCATGAGTGGCGAAGGCAGTAGGGTCACCTCTATTTCCATTAGAGGGATGATCTCTCTCCATCATTCTCGTATCCTATTGAGTGCATCTAGTCAACAATTCATCAAAATCAAGAATCATATTATTATTAAGAATCGTAGTATTAAATACATACCAGTCTCGGGGAAGTCCTCCAAGAGCAATGAGGACGAGCTCTCGATCAACTACTTCTTCTCCTATGGCAAGGATATCATTCTTGATTTTTGTGAGCCTCATAAAATATGATGGAGACTCATGAATCTTCCCCTGCACATAGTCCATGACATCTTGATCTTCTAATGCCAAATCCAAGGACATCTTCCATGCATGATAATCAGACTTGTCAGTCAACTTATCATCAGACCATTGGTCCCTGACAAGACTTCTTCTTCGGTGATTTCTTTTCACACTATCTTGGGCTTTGTCTTCACCTCAGCTCTGATACCATGTTAATTTTAGATAACCGTGTTCTATGCTTAACGCAGTTTTACTTCAATCTTTCTTATAGGCCTAATTCAATTTAACAATCACATAAACATGAAAGTAAAATGCTGATAGAACATAATAATAGATCAACAAAAGACAAGCCAAATAATGTAGATCAGATTTTACAATTCTTCTTGGCCAGCAAAGATAGAGAGTGATGTGCGTTACGACAGTCAACAGGATGCATCAGCAAGCAAAGTCTTTCTCAACATCACATCTACCAACCTTCCAAGTGTCACACACACCCCTCAAAGACAGTTCCAAAAGTCAATGCAAGTCAACAAAAGAATCCCTCATCCAGATTTTCGGCATCTAGATTTCTGGCATCATCCATATTTCCGACATCTAGATTTCCAGCATCCATTTTCGGCATCATTTCTTGCATCCATATTGGGCATCATCCATATTTCCAGCATCCAGATTTCCGACATCATTTCCGGCATCCATATCCGGCATCATCCATATTTTCGACATCCATATCCACACGTGGGAGAGAGAGAAGCCTCTTCTAGGTTGTATGAACCAATCAGATCATGAGGAATGTGTGTGATGAGATGATGATGAAATGGACATCATCTCTCTCCAATTTATATCAGTCAGTGAGGGTGTGTGACACATCTATTAGGCTTGTGAGCCTACATTACAAATCTGGCCGACCTTGCACATGCGTGGAAAATAAAATCAAAATATATGTTCTGCTCATCCAAACAAGATGATCTTTAGATCAATCTTGCACTTTTCCGAAAGTGGAATCCAACAAAAATATAATCATCATCATATGAGCAGTGCAACCTAGAGTTTGGACCTAGTTGCCCAAAAGTAACATTATGTCAATGCACTATATCCCACTTATTCACATTATCTTAGGTCATTGCCAGCAAGTGGAAACCTCAAGGAGTTTATCTTTGACTCCCTTGAGAAGAAGTTTGCTGAGAGAGAAAAGGCCTTTGGGGAGAAGACAACTCCCCAGTCTTTTGAAGAAGCTGTGTGTCTTGCATATAGAGAGAAGAATCATGCATAAGATTCTTCTAGAGGAAGAGGTGGCCGAAGAGGAAGAGGAAGAGGAAGAAGAAATTTTAGAGGCAAGGGGTGTAGAAATTTTTGAATCTTATATCTTATGCAGAAATGATTACTGTATATCCGGTTAAGCTCCTCCTTCTTCGGTAAGTTATCAACTGAATAAATTCAAGTTAACTTCGAAGCAAAACACATAACAGATCTCTACCAATTCAGATCTAGAAAAAGCACATGCACACATTGACAAAGTGACACAGTTATTTCTGGACAAATAGTCCTCGGAAAAACCCTAGGTGGGAAAATCGGTCTCTGGTTGCTGGAGGGTTCTATTATTAAGAATATTTCTGAATACACAAATCTGGGTTCCAGATCTAGAAAACCCGACAGAGATAAAACTAGATCTACAGCTCACTAGCTGATCTAGGGCCAAAATAATGACTGATCCACACCCTCAAACGAGATTTACATAACTCAGCCAAGATTAGGGCCTAGAAACCCTAGCGCTGCCCCTGAAAGGCTCTACGTCAGCCTCTGAAGCCCCTAAAAGCCTTTGCGTCAGCCTTGGATGGCCTCCAAACCCTCAGCGCTGTTTCGGAAGGGACTACGTTACCCTAGACTGGGTGACACAGTCACTACGCTGCCCCTAAGGGTCTCCCCGTAACCCTTGAAGGGTCTCTTGAAAATTACGCTGTCCTTGTTGCTGTTGCCTTCCTGTGCGTTGTCCTTGAGATGATCTTTGGCTCTTGTGTATTCTAGACCTTGGGATCAGATCATCCCCTTGGTCTAAATTCCCCTCTCTGCAGCTGAAACACTTCTGAGAATTCTTAGCAAACATGCCCTAGAATCTAAGCTTAGCTTTAGTGCTCTGCCTCTGTGTGAATTTACAAATGACCCCAAACCTTTTCTTTATACTTTTCTCATTGACAAATCAACGACTATGATCAGATCTTGAATCAATGGCTAAGATTAAAAGAAAGCTTGATCTGTGTGACTTAAGACAATTTCATCACATGTTTAGTTAAATTCACTTTAATTATTTAAGTTCCCTAAGTTTTAACTTAGGAAATACATTAAAATAATTAATTAATTTAATATCTCCTAAACCAATTGAAATTTCCCAAATTCATTTCTGGGTCTTGTAGATCAGGTGAACTCTAGTCCCTCCACAAAATTTGGTAGCTAGAGCACAACTGATGCTACCCCAAATACACAAAATCTCAACAGGGGGGCAGACAATTTCACGGAGAAAAGTCTGATCTTCATTGCATACATTGCAATAGAGATGGATATGATGCATCCACATGTAAGTTGCCTTGGGACAAAATTAAGCAGGAAAGAAATGAAGCCAAAGGTAAAACCAATGATAAAGGCAAAGGTAAAGCACCTGAATCCGCTCACTATGTTGTGGCACATTGCAATATTGGAGTAAATGAAGACTTGTTCAATGCTTCACTTGCTTCATGGAAAGATGATTGGTTGCTTGATTCAGGAGCAACTTTCCACATGTGTTTTAGGAGATAATTTTTCGAAGAATTCACTGACAATGTTTTTGGAGCAGTATATTTTGCAGATAAGTCAAAACTCAAGCCATCAAGCAATTTGCCTGGTCTTCCAGACTTTCTTATACATGATGTTTTATAGCTCCCGGATGTTGAGTTTTTTTGAGTGTTGGGGTAGCATCGGATGTGGTCTAGCTCGCAAAATTTGTGGAGGGACTAGAGTACATGAGATCTCCAAGACCCATAAAGGGATTTGGGAAATTCCATCCAGTTTGGGAGATAATTAATTAATTAATATTTTTAATTAAGGACCCTAAGTCTAACTTACGAAAATTAAAATATTAAAGCTAATTAATTAAAACATCTGATGGAAATGACTCATGTCACACGGATCAAGCTTTCTTTTAATCTTAGCCATTGATTCAAGATTAGATCATGGCCATTGGTTTCCCAACGAGAAAGTATAAAGCAAAGGTTTGGGGTCAGTTGGAGAACACACACACGGAGGCAGAGCACTGAGACTACGCTGAAATTCTAGGGCGGGTTTGCTAAGAATTCTCAGAAGTGTTTCAGCTTTGGAGAGGGGTAGTATTGGCTAAGGGGATGATCTGATCCTAGTACCAAGAATCAACAAGAGGTAGAGATGAAACAACCAGGAGCATTGCAGAGGAGCAAGGGTAGTAGCAGCAGCTATGCAACGCAGACGGCTTCAGTCGCTACGCAGGCCCAGAAAGGGCAGCGCTGAGCAGCATGAGGCCATCCAGGGTTACGCTGGTCCAGCTAGAGTAGCGTAGGGACTGCGTCACCCAGTCTGGGGTTATGCAACCCTCTCCAAGACAACTCAGAGGCACGCAGAAATTGACGCAGGGGCTTCAGGGGCAACGCTGGGGTTTCTAGAGGCTGGAAATGGATGAGTCCTGTAATTCCCGTTTGAGGGTGTGGATTAGTCGAGTTTTCAGTCTCCAAAACGACAAGTTAGTTGCAGATCTAGTTTTTCTCTGTCGGGTTAACTAGTAAGGTGCCCAGATTTGTTGTATTCATAAACTACATAATAATATAAACCTCCAATAGCTAGAAGACCGGTTTTCTCGCATTGGGTTTTTTCGGGGACAGTTGTCTAGAAAATCTTGTGTGTCACTTTGTCTATGTGCATGTAGTTTTGATTTAGATCTATATCGGTGAAAGTCTGTTATGTGTTTACTTCGATGTTAATCTGAAGATTTCATCATTAATAACTTGTTTAAGTAGGAGAAGTATAACCAGAATTAACAGTAGGGTTTCTGCATAAAGTAATATTCATAAATTTTCACATGGTATCAGAGGGATTGCAGATCTAGTAGGGTCACCAACAGAAGACTGAAGAATCCTTGCTGCAAAAAGCAGTAGAGGAGAGCAACAACAACTGCACAAAGCCTAATCTAAAGGGACAACAGCAACAGAGGGAGCAGATCCATGCAAAGGCCAGAGTGACGCAGTCCTACGTAGTCTCCACGCAGGCCCATGTACTTACTACGAAGAGGCAGTGCTGGGACTGTCTGCTCACGCAGAGGCCAGCTAGGGTTACGTAGATTTGAAGCCGTGCTGATTTAGAAGTGCCAGAAACAGTGCTGCAGAACTTCAAAAGTTGCTGGTGGGGTCCAATTTATGAAGATTCAGAATTTAGCCTAAGCACTAAGGGACAAAGAGTTGGAGGAGATCAGCTTCTCAGAGGGTTTCTAGCCAAAGAAATCAGCAGATCGATTAGAGGATCGAAGAGAGCTGTTTCGTTGTTGATTTGACAGACTTCCAAGAGAGGAGGTTAGTTGTCAAAGGGAGTAGAGGGTGCTTTTTTCGCTAAGGACCCTAGATCCAAGCTTCAGTTGAGAAGTGGGGAGAGTAAGATTTGTTCCGACAAAGTAGATCTAAGCAGATGGCACCT
Organism: Pinus albicaulis; assembly: GCA_034641835.2. NCBI lineage: Eukaryota > Viridiplantae > Streptophyta > Pinopsida > Pinales > Pinaceae > Pinus > Pinus albicaulis. The sequence continues at coordinate 4,464,166 of CM076574.1, read as the reverse complement.
CACGGACTACGTGATCAGGATAGGTTGGACGACTTGTCCAACTTTGCAGTCTGGAAGGCCAGAATCCTGGTAGTCATGAAGGCATATGGTCCAAGGGACCATGCAGAAAAAGTCTTGGCCACGCCAACCGATGCTGTTATCCTGGCGAAAGCACGATGAGGCTGCGACACATGCCAAATGCTTCATAATGGATGGGGTTAAGGATCATATAGTCCACACATAGCCGAAAAGAGAACGAATCATAAGATGTGGAAAGCCTTAATTAAGCTGCCCTATATGAGGGAAAGTCCGTCCAGAGGAGAATGCTTCTGGAGAATCAACTGCGGTCATTCATGATGACCAAGGGAGAAGAAATAGAGCCCTTCCTTTTCAGATTACAGGCGATCAAAGATCAATTTTCTGCCATGGGAGCTAAGGTGGAGGATGATGTGATGGTAAGAAATGCACTGGATGCAGTCATAGAGGACTAGGAAACTTTTGTCCAAAGTGTCTTTGGTAGAGCGGACCTTCCCAACTGGGACAGTATGTGGGCAATCCTTCGTCAAGAAGAACTCTGTCGATTCACCAAGAGGCAGTACAACACGAGATCTAGTATGGTGAAGAAGGAAGAAGAAGAAGATGCAGCCTTGGCATCAAAGAGGCAACAAGGGAAGAAGAAGCGTGATCTATCTAAGATCAAGTGTTTCCAGTGCGGTGAACTAGGACATTTCGCCAGCTGTTGTCCACAGAAGAAGAAGGAAAAGGAAGCTTTTACTTCCAAGGCTGCTGTGGTGGACGATGGGTCAAAAGTTGACGTAGCCATGAGTGCTCATGAACCACGAAAGTGCGGCGACATGGATTTGTAGAGCAGCTACAGAGTGCGGGTGAGATTCTTGAGCAACTCATTTTTGGATCACATCCGAGCTACGAGAGTCTTAAGACAGTAGCGGGACAAGTGGAGCAGTTGGTGCAGAGAATCATGGATGAAGCAGAGGCAGAGCTGAAGCCTGAAGGGAGCAGCGGAGTGCAGATGCAACAGCAGCGTGACAGCAACAGCGCAGGAGCTGATGTGACTTCAACAATGTATTGCAGGCTGACTTATGCAGAGAAAAGCTGCAACAACGTAGAGGATTCAGGGGGACAACGCAACGTGGGAGATTTTAGTGTAGAGGCCGATGTGACTTCAACAACGCAGAGGGAGTCTGCTTACACGATGCAGAGCTGTAGCTGTGCATCATCCTCCAGATGACAGCACAACTCAACAGCTGATGGAGCTTCAGTGGTGAGGAAGCAGCGCAACTGACTTATCTGTCAAAGATTGGGCAGGAGTTTCAGTTGTTTCTCTCAGCAACTGAAGATGCAGTGTGTCATTTGGCAGCATGATGCAAAAGATTGAGAGGGAGCTACAGTACAAATGTGGCAGTGGCGGTGGCAACGTCATGGGCAACAGTACAGGAGAGCAGTAGCAACACAATGATGAAGGGCACCAGGTCTAGCATCAGTGCTGAGACCCACACCAGAGATTAGTGCAAAGCTTCGAGATGAAGTAGAGTTATACTAGAGCACATTCCTCGCTAAGAGGGAGTGCTGAGTTTTTTTGAGTGTTGGGGTAGCATCAGATGTGCTCTAGCTTCCAAAATTTGTGGAGGGACTAGAGTACATGAGATCTCCAAGACCCAAAAAGGGATTTGGGAATTTCCATCCAGTTTGGGAGGTAATTAATTAATTAATATTTTTAATTAAGGACCCTAAGTCTAACTTAGGAAAATTAAAATATTAAAGGTAATTAATTAAAACATGTGATGGAAATGACTCAAGTCACACGGATCAAGCTTTCTTTTAATCTTAGCCATCGATTCAAGATTAGATCATGGCCATTGGTTTCCCAACGTGAAAGTGTAAACGCTTGGGGTCAGTTGGAGAACGCACACACGAAGGCAGAGCACTGAGACTAAGCTGGAATTCTAGGGCCGGTTTGCTAAGAATTCTCAGAAGTGTTTCAGCTTTGGAGAGGGGTAGTATTGGCTAAGGGGATGATCTGATCCAAGTGCGAAGAATCAGCAAGAGGTAGAGAGGCAGCAACCAGGAGCAGCGCAGAGGAGCAAGGGCAGCAACTGCTCAACACAAAGGGCTTCAATCGTTACACAAGCCCAGAAAGGGCAGTGCTAAGCAGTAGGAGGCCCTCCAGGGTTACGTTGGTCTAGCTATGGCAGCGTAAGGACTGCATCACCCAGTCTGGAGTTACACAACCCTCTTCAGGACAACACAGAGGCACGTAGGGGCTTCATGGGCAACACTGGGTTTTCTAGAGGTCGAAAAGGGTTGAATCCTGTAAATCCTGTTTAAGGGTGTGGATCAGACAAGTTTTCAGTCTCCAAAACAACAAGTTAGCTGCAGATCTATTTTTTCTCTGTCGGGTTAAAGAGTAAGGTGCCCCAATTTGCTGTATTCAGAAACTACATAATAATATAAACCCTCCAACAGCCAGAAGACCGGTTTTCCCACATTGGGTTTTTCCGGTGACAATTTTCTAGAAAATCTTCTGTGTCACTTTGTCTATGTGCATTTACTTCTGTTTTAGATTTGAATCGATGAAAGTCTGTTATGTGTTTACTTCGATGTTAATTTGAAGATTTCAGCATTAATAACTTGTTTAAGTAGGAGAAGTATAACCAGAAATAATAGTAGGGTTTCTGCATAAAGTAATATTCAGAAATTTTCACACTGGAGCTGAGGAGAAACTTGTTGTCTTTAGTACACATCCGACAGCAAGGACACTGCATTCATATATTTGATGGCAAGGTCAAGGTTAGAAAAGGATCAGATTACACACTTGTCCTGATGGGGAAAAAAGAAGAAAGACTTCTGAAGCTGCAAGGTACATTTGCTCATGCACAAAAGTTTGCATACAGTTCTCACTATGATGAAGGTACATTTTCATCAAGTCTTTTATGACATGCTAGATTTGGACACTTGAACTATGTCAATCTTTGTTGTTGAAGAAAAACGGTGTTACTGGTTTGCCTACAATTCCTAGGAAACTTATGCAATGTGATGCTTGTATTCTAGGAAAGCATAGCAAATAGTCTTTTCATGATTACATAGAAAACTTGAATTGTTCTTTCATACTTATGTGGCCCAATGCCTGTTCCTTCTGCAAATAGTAATAAATATATGATGACATTTATTGATGATTGCACCAGAATGTCTTGGGTTTATTTATTGAAGAACAAATTTGATGCTTTTCAAACATTCAAGAACTTTCATGCATGGATTGAAATGATGCACAATCTCATATTGGCTCTATTTGCTATGATAATGGAAAAAGTACACTTCAAATGAATTTGAAAACTATCTTTGCTAGCATGGGATCAAACATCAAACAATTGTGCCTTGTAATCCCCAGCAAAACGGAGTAGCTGAAAGAATGAACAGGACAATATTAAATATGGTGTGTTCCATGATGTTTTTCAAGAATGTTAAACTGATGTTTTGGGCTGATGCAATTCTATGTGCTGTGTATATAAAGAATAGGTGTCCATCTAATGCTATTAGAAATAAGACTCCTTATGAAATGTGGTATGGCCACATTCCTTCGGTAAGCATTTTAGGGTCTTTGGTTCCACCTGTTATGCCTTGATACCTAAGGAACAAAGAAACAAACTTGGTGCAAGGAGTCGCAAGTGTATCTTCTTGTGGTATTCAAATACCTCCAAAGCATACCATCTCAACTCTCTATGATGAAGTTAATAATAAGTTTGTAGTATCTAGAGATGTGATCTTTCTTGAATCTAACAAGGCTGACAATGTTGTTGAGCGGCAGCTTGATCGCTTGGATAGTTTCGAACATGCAAAGTCGTTTCAAGAATTAGATAATCGGATTTCACATCTTGAAGGGGGGATTCCTATACTTGTTCAATATGTGGAATCTTCTTCTGAAGCACTCTCTCCCCCACATGAAGCTCCAACCACTGATGATACTTTGAGTGATGTAATTGACAGAATTGGGAGACTAAATCTTGGTTCAGCCCCAACTCAGTCAACTGAGCAGCTTGGGCCATCTCAAAAAGGTCCTCCAAAATCGCTGACAAAGACACTTGAAAGTGTTTGTCCGGATGAGGTTGGAAAGATATGAATAAGAAGTACAACCAGAAAAAATGGAGGTGATGTAGATAATTTTGATTCACATTTTGATATGGATGTTTCTTATGGTTGTGAACTGAATTTGTCTACATATTTTGAACCAACTTCCTTCAAAGAAGTTGCCTCTCATGATGAATGGAAAGAAGCGATGTATAAGGAATATGATGCCTTGATAAAGAATGGCACTTGGAAGGTGGTTGATCCTCCATTGGGAACCAAACCAATTGGCTCCAAGTGGGTCTACAAGAACAAGTATAAAGTAGATGGCTCACTTGCCAAGCGCAAAGGCAGGCTTGTGGCAAAAGGTTTTGCACAGAAGGAAGGGGTCGATTATGAGGAGACTTTTGCTCCCACAACAAAATGGGCTACCATCCAGACACTCTCTGCCTTGGCAGCTCAGAACGGTCAGAAAGTCCATCAAATGGATGTAAAAACTGCTTTCTTGAATGGAGATATGAAAGAGAATGTTTTTGTGTCCCAGCCAGAAGGATTTGTTGTGAAGGGCCAAGAACACAAAGTATGCAAGCTTGTGAAATCCTTAAATGGCTTCAAGCAAGCACCACGAGCTTGGTATGAGAAGTTAACTGAGCATTTTCTGAAACTAAACTTCAGACATTATGATCTTGATGATGCAACTTTGTTTGTCAAGAAAGTTTGCAAAATAATTGTATATCTTGTGGTTTATGTAGATGATCTTTTGATGACAGGGAACAATGAGAGCCACATTGTATCCATAAAGAAGGAATTGAGGAAAGGTTTTGAAATGACTGACTTGGGCTATGTTCACTACTATCTTGGTATTGAAGTAACTCAATATCCAAAGTTTATATTCCTCTCTTAGAAGAAGTACGTTGGAGATCTGTTGAACAACTTTGACATGGCTGAGTGCAATCCTTTGACTACTCCATTGGAACAGAACTTGAAGCTCACATCCATTAAAGGAAAAGAATTTGAGGATGCAACAAAGTATAGACAACTTGTAGGAAGTCTCAACTACTTGACTACTACCAGATCGAACATTTAATTTGCTGTTGGAATCCTCTCCAGGTTTATGCAAAAGCCTTGTGAGGAACATTGGTTTGCTGCAAAAAGAGTTCTAAAGTACTTGAAGGGAACTCAAGACTTTGGACTCAAGTATACACAGGTGGGCGACTTCAACTTGATTGGATATTTTGATTCAGACTTCGATGGAGACAAAGAAACTGGGGTATCTACTTCAGGTTATGCCATGAGTCTTGGATCAGGAGATGTCTCTTGGAGATCACACAAACAATCAGTTCCAATAGATTCCATGATCGAATAAAGCACATCAGTACAAAATACCATCTGATTCAATGTCATGATGAGGCCAAGACAATCCATCTACGCCATTGTTCCACAAATGAGCAGATTGTAGACATCTTCAACAAATCGCTTGGAAGAGAAAAGTTCGAAGATTTAGACTGGTGCTTGGACTCACCAACATACCTTCACATTAGGGGGAGGGAGGGGGGGAGTGATGTTGACACCTAATCTTTGGGATTAGGCAATTCATGTAAATAATGTAAATAGAAAATAAGGAGATCAGGAATATGAAGAGACACCGGGAGATGAAGCCCAAGAGTCTCTCCCTCCATGTATATATCCATGAGCAATCTTAATGCAAAAGCACAATAAGCATTGAAGAGTTACCTCCTGGCTTGATAGGTGTGACTCTTGGCTCGGGCCGACTTGACTTTTGGAGGCAAAATTTTGTTGAAAATAATAAATATTAGCGAGAAAATGGTTCCTTGATTTGTGCCTTCCTTCTTGTTCATGACTCGAGTTCCTAAAAATTAGAAGATCAATTCATGTAAATAATGTAAATAGAAAATAAGGAGATTAGGAATATGAAGAGACATTGAGAGATGAAGCCCAAGAGTCTCTCCCTCCATGTATATATCCATGAGCAATCTTAATGCAAAAGCACAATAAGCATTGAGGAGTTACCTCTTGGCTTGATAGGTGTGACTCTTGGCTAGGGTCGACTTGACTTTTGGAGGCAAAATTTTGTTGAAAATGTTAGCGAGAAAAGGGTTCCTTAATTTGTGCCTTAATAATAGGATACATAATGAGTTCCTTCTTGTTCATGACTCGAGTTCCTAAAAATTAGGACAAGTTTGGTTGCAGTTAATTGATGTGTTGAAATTGAAAATCAGGTTCTTGGTTTTCTAGTGTGAGTTGATTGAGGAAAAACACAAGTTATTGAGTTTCAAGTGGTTGACTTGAAATAGGATGAGTTGCATGAGCTGTTAACTCATGCTAACTCAATCAATCACAAAATAATTCCTTAATTAGAAAACTCACTAATTTTAACCATTTGAATTGCCTTTAAAAAGAGGAATGAAGGCACAAGTTTAATCATTGTTTTGGTGAGCACGAGTTGGTGAGACCAAGCAATAGGAAGCACAGGTTTGTGTGTGTGAGCTTGTGAGAGAAAGTGGGCAAGAGAAGCTTGTGCACAGGTTGGTAGAGGGTAGTAGAGATCAACAATCTTGCAAAGGTTTCAAGCTTAGAACAAGCAGGAAAGACACATGTGTCTTTCAGATTCAAACAATTGTATTTTGTACGAGATCAATTGTTCAGTTTCTTTATCAATATAACTCTCAAACAAGTAGAGGGTTTTCCTAGTTGGGTTCCTTAGAAATTTTGTGTTTTGAATTGTGTGAATTGTGTTTATTTTTGTTCCTATTCCACTGCATCTAGTAGAGAAATTTTGTGTTTATGTGGGAAGAAATTTTATTTCAGATTGCTCATGTTAGCAGGATCAGAATTTCATGGATTTTCTACATAGTATTAGAGCAGTGAACAGAATCGACCAATACACAGATTTCAGATTTGAAGTCTGTCCAGTAGGGTTGTGGACAACATGTAAATGTGCACTAAGAATTGTCAATTTGAATTGGAAAAAGGACAATCAGTGGGCTGCTGATATAAACCCTAAGGATTGTGATTTGATGTGTTAAAGTATTGTTGAGTGGGTTGTCTTATGTGTGCCTTGAGTACAATACTTGACGTGACAAATCAGAGTCAAGTGGGCTGCCTAGAAAATCTTATATCAGTCAAAATTGGAGATTGAGTGAGGGCTGGGTGCATTCCCTAAGTACTGTCAATAAAGAACATGGTTGTGACAGTTAAGAGGGCTAACTATGGAGCTCTATGACAATCATTTTTGAGGCAACAAAGTGGCTATAAGTGGGTGGTAAAAGAAGACCTCATGTACATCGCTCATTTAGGAGCTAATGGGTTGTTATGAGGCAGTTTGTGAAGCCTTAGTTGAGTGAATGCAGGGAGGCATGTCACTGATAAGAGGGCAGTTTGACAAATACCCTAAGAACGTGATCCTTTGGAGCAGAAGAGGACATTGTTAGTGGGTAGCTTGGAAGTCCCTAAGAGCTGATGATCTTGAAGGAGCTGGAGAGCAAATAGTGGGCAATTTGAGTAACCTATTTTTAGTCTTCTTGGAGCAACCAAGAGAGATTGATAGTGGCAGATTTGATGGCTGGAGATGCAAGCATTTTGAAGTAGTAGAAGTTGCAGTGATCAGCAGAAGAAGAGGCAAAGTACCTGCCAGATGTGTTCATGGAGCATCCTTCCACATCACTAGGAACAAGAAGTATTTTAGCTACCTGAAGGAGAAGGACATGTAGTTTCAGATCGAGCTAGGAGATGATGGTCAATATGCATCTAGTGGAGTCGGTATTGTTAGTTTTCAAAGGAAGTCAGGTAATCCTCTTCATCTTAGAGATGTTCTCTATGTTCCAGGATAGAGGTAGAATCTTGTTTCCTTAGCTACCCTTGAGGATAAGGGATATGATATCATCTTCAACAGAGGTGAGGCGTCCCTCCAACACTTAGCTTCTAGATGTCAGAAGCTAGGTGTGAGGGTGAAGAATCTCTACAAGTTGCAGGTAGAGACATGTGCAACGTTGAGCAGTAAGGCAAGGAATGCACAAAGTAGAGAAGTGGTGGCTGAGCAAGAGTAGGATAGAGCTCTCAAGATGGAGACCTAGCCAATATCTTAGTTTAAGTCTAAGTGAAATGACCACTAGTCGTATACGCATCGGAAATATTTAAAATACTTCGTAGACAAACACATTCATTGTAGGACAATAAGTGTAAATTGTATATTATATAAAGAATTGATGATAAGATGAGTACACATGAAAACAAGGGCCTGCTTATATACCCTAGGCATGTGCCCTTTCACGAATGGTTATGTCCCTAAGACATGGATATTCATTACTAACTAACTAATAATTAGTTAATGACTTATTATTTGTTATTACATTTACATTTACATTTATTATTATTTTATTATGAATTATATTCATGACATAGCCTCTCTCTTCAAGAAGCTTTGTCCATAAAGCTTACTGATAAAAGACTTGATCTCCTTTTCTGTTTCGAATGTCTTCTGGCCTTCATTGATACAAGTTGATATGATCCTCCAAGTGACAAACAAAACTGTTGCACTGAGAAGGGACCAGACCATCCTAGATTGATCTTCTGAGGAATCAAATTTTGTGCTGAATAGTTATCATAACACTGGATTTTGCAAACTTCAGTATCCTTGGGAACATAATTTTGTTGTTTATTTTCCGAGTGATACTGGTACGTAACTTGATTGGAATGTCTGCTCTTGTGATTCAGATGTCGATAAATAGTTCTTTTGGTTGGAATTTCCCTTATTATGTTAGTGGTTGTTTCCTGATTTCCTTCAAGCGTTGTTGTTGTTGAGTTGACGACTGAATCATCAGTTGGAGTGTCCAACATTTGAAGTGCAACTTTTGCATAGGTTTTAATTCTTATAGATTCTTCTTCTTCCTTGTGATATTGACTGGATCAGTATTGACCCCTTTATCTTCAACTTGGACTGGAACGATTGACAACTTCAATGCTTCGCTTTGAAGTTGTTCTAGCTTGTCATTCAACGATTTCTTGTCATTTTTAAGTTTCTTTATTTGCATAAGTAGGGTTTGGTTATGATTCCTTAAACGTACAAGTTCATCATTTTCTGAATTGTTGATTTTATTCTTTTTATCATCTTCTTTATCGTTTAAATTTTTTATTTTCTCTAATATTTTTTTATTAAAGGGTTTTTAGGCACAAATTTTCACCTTTTATTTTATTATTTATTTTTAATTAATTTTTATTTTTTATTTTTCTGATAGATTGTTCTATAGTTCCTTATCATAACTTTCACTTTCTTGTTTTAGTTGTTGTTTCTTAACTTTGGACTTTTTGATCTGTGAAAGTAATTTCTCATTGTGTTCCCTTAGACGCCAAATTTCTTCGTTGTTTTCTGTTGATTTTTCATGAAACCGATCTAACAGATCTTTATATTTCTTCTTTGATGCTTCGTTCTTTTGTCGAAGTTTTGTGATTTCTTCCTTTAATTATTTTATTTGCATCTACTCATTGTCTTGATGTTCTTCTGTACTAAATAATCTTCCACACCTTGGACATCTTAAATTTCACTTTTTTGAATATATGTATATCCGATCACGTTTAGACAAGTTGGACATTTAGTCCAAAATAATGATTCTTGTGTGGAACTTGTCTTTTCTTCCTTCATCATTGTCGAATTAGGCTTCATTTTCCTTGACTTAATAACTTTCCTTTGTAATTTTATTATTATTATTATTTGTAACTTTAATAATATTTTTTTCTTTATAAAACATTATATTCCCAGCACCTTTTAATAAAATATCCCTATTCCTTATAATAGTTCCTTTATATAACCTTAAATATAGCCTTCCTTGAGTAACGAGTTCTTTGACTAAGTAAATTCTAGTTTTATTTATTTATAATATTTATTTATTTATTTTCAACAATTTTTTTTGAACTCTTTTTTTTATAATTGTTTTTTTTGAAAAGTTACAACCCTAATGAAACGTGGTTATTCACCTCATTGGGGTATGTTGACCACTGGAGTGGCACCTGATGATAATGAAGAGACTCCATGCCCAAGGATGAACTAGAAGACATTTGTACCATCAGATATCATCAGTTCAATAGAGTTTTTCAACTCTACTTCTATTTTCTCATCATCTTTATTTGATGCACAAATTCCATGCCCTACGGGGAATTGTAATAAGTGATGCTAGTAATGATGAATTTGAATCAGTGTTGAGTTTATAACAGACATAGGATGTTGGGACTCGATCAGGAAGCGAGTACACCTTGGAGTGTTTTTTTTTTTAACTTGGTTAATTATTCCTTCTTTTTAGCGGCGAATAATTTTCTAGGTTTTTTCACTCATTGCATTACCCCAAAGCCGGGGTGACGGGTTGAAGGTTGAGCCCCTGACGCATCTTAGAGTCTAGAGTCAATGTATATTACCATTCTAGATCACACAAAAAATATCGTGGAATTTGGTTAGGTCTAGGTAGTGATTTTTTAATTTTTTAGATTTCCCGCAGGTCAAAAACTACAATTAAATTTGTAATTGGATTGTAATAAGTGTTGTCTAGAGAAGTTGTATGAGGTATGAGTAATCAAAATTACACCTCACACCCTCAACTTTCTACTTTGACACACTTTGAGGGGTTAATAATGAATTTTGGATGCTCAAAACCCACATTTCCTAAGTTTAATGGAAATTGTGACATGTAATTAGGTTAGAATTAAATAAAATAGAGAGAAATAAATTATTCCATGTGAGAAAATGACGCGGAAATGACTTGGAAATTATTCTAAGTCAAAGTTGAGTCAACGCACATGTGGAGGATGACTGAGCACTCTGCATAATTAATTCATCATTTATTTATGTAAAATCGAATTTTCCAGAGACAAAGCAACACTTACACTCAAGAAAAATCGAATTTACTAGAGGCAATTGAGCATAAGAGGAATATTCTTCTGGATCGGTTGACTAAAGACCAAGTGGGGACCTTTTCTCAGGAACTATCTGGAGTGCGACAACACTCAGCACTGCACTCAGAGGATTTACGCTATTTGGACTATGCAGTCCCTCAGAGCACTACGCAATTCTCAGGGACCTACGCAGTTAATAACTTGTGTTAGCTACAGGTATGGTTTCAGATGGTTCGAGTTTGCGGTTACAGACTCAATTTAGCACGAGACTTCTTCTGGCTTATGGATGAGTTCACTAGTTCATATGTAAATTCGATTTCCTCAGGTGTGCACAAAGAAATTGGATTTTGCTCTGGGTGTCTCAGTCTTTTCCATATGGAAGTTGGCTTACGTTTACTCCGGTTTTGCTTCAAGTTCACTTCTCACATGCATTCGTCCTTGGGAATTGCTCCCAAATCTCTATATAACAAAGCCATTAGCTATTATATTGTATCCTGTTATGAGCTATTGGGCTTGAGGAAACTTTGCCATTTTTGTATGTCAATAAAATCAAGACTTTGGGGCTATTTAGCGGATGTTCTCTTGGTGTTATGAGGTGATTTCTTTCCATACTATTACTATTGTATTTGAATTCGTTTATATGTTTGATTAATATTAGTTTATATTTGCCATCTTGTTTGGATTGATGCGTGTAAGCTATCTTGCATGCATCATTGATTTAGAGTATTATTCTAGAAATTAGCTTGCCAAGTCATTTTCAGAGGAATGTTTGGTTTATCTATTTCATTATGATGCTCTAATCTTTTTGTAGACTGATATTTGTTTAAGTGTGTAGGGAATATCTATTCGTATTGTGTGCAGGAAATCCATCCGGGCGTGGGAAATGTCTCAAATAGATCAACTCACTCCTAGATTCAAAGCGATCCAAGACTCAACTACTTTCAACTCCAAGTTTTGCATCAAATGAAGACAGAGGGAGTTTCTCGTTCTCTAGCTACTTGATCATCTATTTCCACTTTTAAAATTTAAAATTTTCCATTTGTAGAGCGTCTTAAAGTCATATTTGCTACTTCAAGAACGTTACTTTAAACTAGACAAGAATGGGGGTTCGCTCCCATTCCTTAGGCTAGTGCCTTTATACATTAATTTGTATTTTAAATCCTTTTTATTTCAGCCTAACGTTTGATTTTCTTTCGCAACTTGCAAGCTTGAGCGTGAAAAGCGAGGAGTTTGAGGAAAGACGACAAGAGACAACTGAGCCTCCTTGCATGTGAAGGCTTCCATTACTTCAAAATCTAATTTTAGGGAGGTTGTAAGCACCTTTGGGACAACAACAAACTTGATCTTTGTTGTGGGCCTTGGAGCATTGAAAAATTTATATTTTGAAGGTTTTCTCCATAAGTTGTGTTGTCAATTTTTGAGGAGGAGATTAAGCCTTTTTTCCAAGCTCTTTATTCATAGAAGGACCTCCTTTTGGGTAGCTTTCTTAAAGGCTGTTTTCTTCACTTGTAATCAATAATAAAATAATTTTTTTTGCTTGAGGGAACTTGGGATATTTTTCCCATGGTATCTCCCTTCTTTGGTTGAAGAGGAAGAAATTTCTTGGGTGGATTGATTCATTTTCTCATTTTCGTTTTATGCATGCTAATGAATTAACAACTAATGCACTCTACATCCATCTAACTAAATTCCGCTTAAATTAAACTTACATGCATGAGCCCCAATGCTACAAACTTGAACAAAATCTTTTATTTTATTTTATTTTATGTGTAAGCAATTCGCATGTTTGGCAAAATTCCATTTGATTTAATGATTATGCTTTACGCATGTTGGGGAACCATTGAAACACTCTTTTTATAAGAACTTATTTCATTCTACTTGCCATTAAAATGCTACAAAACATATAAGTTTATTTGTTTCTCTCAAATTTTGTTTTATTATTGCAAGTAAGCACCATCTCATCTCTTGTGGAAAATTTGCATGTATCATTTAAATGAGATTTATCAACATTAATTTCACACAAGCAACTCATTAAAACTTACCTCCAACATAAGTTGGTTGTATAGACTTCTAGGGACCCTCTACTCCCCTATTGACTCCTCACTGTGAGATCCACATAATTTGGGCGAGGGTGAGGTCTGGGGATTGAAGAGTTGAATTGAAATATTTGTTGTAGAGAAAGTTTATCTAAAATGAACCAAGAGCACTCTTCATCACATTTCCTTTTTTATGGTTGTTAATCTCATGCATGTAGTGTGATGCTTACTTTTTAATTTCGCAAAGTTTAATTTCATCTTCAACATCTATTTTTTTTGGTTGTTTCGAACTATGACAAGAGATTTGGCTATCCTTTAATCATTTTATCCTGCAAATATCTTGTGCTGACATCTTGTGTTTCCATTTCAGGATTATTGTGTTCTCATCTTTTGAGCATTATTCTTGAGTAGTTTATTTAAAGGCATTGGTTGAATGATTTGATATTATTATTGCAAAACTGCTCATAAAATGCTCACAAATCTTTAAAAGTAATCCAATTTCACTCTAACAATTCTTCTCAAACCTCAAAATCTTTAACTTAGTTTTTCTATTAGGGACCACCTTCCATAGTTAACCTAAGAGATAGCTAAAACGAAGAGAGTTGGGATCAATATGATAACCCCTTCTCTGAGATCCTTGCCACCAACCACACCTTGTGGGGTTGAAGGGTTTTTCCCTTGACTTGTAGGTAGGTGTAGGCGGCAAGGAGAGACAACATAGTATATTATAAAATATATGTCCACTTATGTGCCTTTGACTCGGTTGATTCTCCATATAAAAAGTAAAACTTACCATTCACAAAAAGAGGTTTTGTATTCTTTATGTTTTTTTACCTTGAAAATACCATGGGCAATTACCTTGGGTTTCTAAAACCACGAGCTTGTAAACCACTTATTGAAGAATCAAAAAATCTTGTCTACTCTTCCTTCTCTTACGTATAGTTTTTTTATCATGCACTTTTTATCAATAATGTAGGACCCTTTTTTGTTTTTATTTTTATATTTTTTTTCTTTTGGAAATATTCTTTTTTTCCTTTTAATTTATTTCCCTTTTTTAAAACTTTCCTTCTCTCTTTTATTTTATTTTATTTTTTAAAATTTTAATGGCGAAAGGCCTAGCGATATGGAGAAACTTCAAAATTTAGTGTAGCAAATGCTTCAATTGTGATGGCAACAAGGTTGACAACTAGTTGAAGGCCAAAGGCCGATGATCACAGAACGTAGCTCTGATACGAATGTAGCGACCAATAGTCGTATATGCAGTAGAAATATTAAAATACTTCGTAGACAAAGACATCTATTATAGGATAGAAATTGTAAATTGTATATTGCATAAAGAATTGTTGATAGGATGATTACAAATGAGAATGAGGGCCCACTTATATACCCTAGGCAGGTGCCCTTTCACGAATGGCTATGTCTCTAAGACATGCTTCTTCATCACTAACTAATGATACCAATGTAACGACCACTAGTCGTATACGCAGCGGAAATTTTTAAAATACTTCGTAGACAAACACATCCATTGTAGGACAGTAAGTGTAAATTGTATATTATATAAAGAATTGATGATAGGATGAGTACAAATGAAAACAGGCTTGCCTATATACCCTAGGCATGTGCCCTTTCACGAATGGTCATGTCCCTAAGACATGCCTATTCATTACTAACTAACTAATCATTAGTTAATGACTTATTATTTATTATTACATTTACATTTATTATTTATCCACAATGATCAAGATTGATTAAAACAACTCAGGAGGGAGAGGCAGTCAAGTTTAATGTCATGTTAAAGGCATGTGCACGAGTATTGTCTCATTTCTAGTGCCATGTCTGCAAGTTTTGAGGGAAAGGCTGCACCCATCAACTATAAGGAAAATTGATGATATTTACAAAGTTTTAGGATAAATTAAAGTTCTGCATACAAAATAGACCTTTTAAACTTGCATTCTAGAGTTGGAACTACTTGGTATGTCCATGACAAAGTCTGATAATGATAGATGACCCTTAATATATGACGTTAGTAGAGTGTTGCATGGCTGAAATACATTACATTGTTTCTTCATCAAAATGGACCCTCGAGAGCTTACGGAGGAAGTCATTGTAGGATAGAGGATAGGGAAACCACTTGTGAACTTAATAAAAAGTAAGATAAACATCCTTGCTCTCATTATTCGGGCAATTCCATGCTCGTGCCTAGATAGAGTTAAGCACATCATATATAAATGGATCTATGGCTCAAGATGGGAGAGACCATGTCATAGTACATCGAAGAAGTTCATTGCTCAATAATTAGATGGCCATGCCAAAGTACATCAATATCTCAATACATCATCATCACATTCTCTAAGATTATGGTATAATGTTGTCAAAGCTGTACGCCACAAAGAAGACAAACACCCTATGCTGAAAAGGTGCATGGACATGTTGAAACTCAGTTGCTTGCTGAAAATAGCTCCAAAGATATGCTCCCACAATGTTTAGACTCTGGAAGAAAACACATACGCCTAGGGTCTGTGATGGAATCTATAACACTAACACCACTAGATTCTCCCCACGTGATAAGGAGTTGAAGTCAAACATGGGTCAGAAATCATTGATGGAATTCCTGTCAAACATGATGCAACTGATTGATATTGAAAATGGGCCTTGTTAGCACCCAAACCCTTACTTTATGTGAAAAAATGCTAAGCACAAGTAAGACCCTAATGGCACTAAAGAAGGGTTATCCACTGTCAGCATGCTAGCCTATTCACTCTGTTTAGGCTGACTCTCCTATTGCACAAGGTGGGCACCCCTACGAAACACTAAGTCCAATGTATGATAATAACAAGGAGTATGGGTTAGGCTTAGGAAAATAAAATTGACTTTTGATTCATCTTAAATATATTTCAGAAATTAAAGGTTAATGTTAGTGTTTTTTTTTATAGTTGTTGAAAGGGTGACTGGTGCCTTAAACAGTTTTGGGCTTATGAAGTCAATAATACAGTTTTGATGGCCTATTTTCTCATAAGATAGGGATCGAATGGAGCTCGGATGAACAATCTACAACTATCCTTACTTTGTTGTCCAGAAATGCAGAAATTTACCATGAGAAACCCTAATGAAAGAGGACCTCTAAATATGCATGGGAATGCCTACCAATGGGTGTTGTAATTTTGCAGCAAACTCTCATTAGGACCTCTAAATATCAGTGTTACACGGGGTCTCGCCCCCCCACCTAGGGGTCTAGATTCCTTGCCCCCTCGCGCTCTGGGGTCTTGGGGACTTCTAGGGGGCGTTTCCCTCACGTCCCCTTGGGCCCTCACGCCCCCTCACACCCCTTTTAGTTTATGGTTTCGTGTTAAAAGTTGGTGTGACACTTAGCATGTTTGAGAATCCAAGTGATTCTGATTCAGATGGTGACATGGTTGATCTTGATATATTCGTGCAGCAGCTGGATGCAGAGACTAGTGGGGCATTACCTTGAGCATTTATGCTCATTTATCATTATGATGATATCATTTGATATTCATATGTTATGTTTTATGTTTTATGTTTCAGACATAACTTATTTGCTTTTAAGTTTTATGTTTCAGACTTGAGTTGTAAACTTCAGTTTAAATTTTATTTTGAATCTTGATATAATATGTCATATGCTATCTTAAACTTTATTTTCATTGTTAGTAGTTACATTAATGATTATTCAGTTACAAACTTACAAACTTATATGTATGATTGTATGATGTATGTTTTAACTTTTAACTTTTAAATTTGTTTCAGTTATATGATTCATCATTCATCGATTTATAATTTTATCATTTATGATTTATCTTTCATGATGTAAGTGTATGATGACCATATATACATTCCTTACAAAAATACAGTTACATTATAAATATTAAATTTTATAATTTTTATGACCCCAACGTCCCCCCTGGTAGGGAGCTTTTGCATAGGCCACTCCCGTGCTCCCTCGCCCCCTCTCTCCCACCTCCAGGGGACTTGGTGGAACATTGCTAAATATGCATGGGAATGCCTACCAATGGATAATGTAATTTTGCAGCTAACTCTAATTAAGAAGGAAGTTACACCATTAACATTTCCAGCAACAAACACAAATATATTAGGAGGGAAATAATCCACAATTAAACAGTTTTAAAAGGGAACAATGGTACCTAGAATTTTGCCTTTCAAAACATATTTCTTGCAAGTAATTTCCAGCATTAACATTCAAACTAGATCCAAGGCATGTGGCTTGAACGCCAAATAACTTTCAAGAAGCCTTCAACAATAACACTCTAGAGTGTTACCAAACTTTCAATCACCATTACAGTGAGGAGCCTCTCTTATATAGAGTTAGAGTTTAAAACCCTCCAAAATGAACGAATAATATCAATGTTATAAATCCAAGATATATTAGAGGAAAACATGATGAAATGATATCTCCTATAGACTAGTGAACATATGAATAATAAGAAGAGGAATAAATGCTGGCCATGCCACTTGTCTCATCCTTAGAGAAGGACATCCCCTCAATTTGGGCTTATTTAACCTTGTAATGTTCTTCCTCGTGCCAAACATAGCCTTATTCCATGAGCATTCCACTAGAAGACCTCAGAAAATGTGCGTATACTTGATGAATAATGAGGTGTTTTCTTAGATTAGGGAGTCAACACTTTGATAAAACCAAATGATGCCCATAATACAATAACAATGTCCAGATGTTCTTTCAAAGATGATAACCAATTTGTGTTTAGGAGAATCTCATGGGAGAAGGTTCAAGAAGGATTCACTAGCCACTTTAACCACCTTTCATGTGTGGAGTGACCTTGAACCATGTGCCAAAGTAGTTGGGTATTCTCAATAATTGTGCCACAACATAGATCCATGTGCATACATATGAAACCAACTCCTAAATAATGCCATATATAGTGTGTCCTAAGAGAATGTGCATGCAAAGTGGCATGATATCCAATATAAGCATAAAACCTCTTCAAACTATGTGCCACCATGTGAACCAATGTGCAAATACCATCAAACCTATTCAAAACCATGTGAACCAATGCAAAGCGATCTAGAAGCATGTGCATATTGTTTCTCCATGCCTCAAAATATATGCTAAAATGTTAAACGAGGGGATCTATGCACTCCATCAAATGATCAACCATTCAAAATGTGGCAACTCAATGCCGAGATGTTCATATATTCTAGGGTACTCAACTACCAAGTATAGACCACATGCCAAGTCATCAAGTCTCACTGTTAGAAGGCTTGCCCTTGTAAGAATATGTGCATAAGGGGGGCACTTAGTCAAATCATCCATGAGACATAATTAATACTTCACCAATGAAAGAGATGGTGAGATGGTGTCCATCAAAGGAGAGGAGATCAATATCACTAGCTCATATACTTATTTGGGGGTATTGTTCATAGGGCTTTGCTTTAGTTTGCAACATGCACTTCAACCTTGAATCAACAAGGGCTATAGGTTCTTGGTACTTCTTGATGTTGAGAATTTGGAGGGCTGTTGGTTAATACAAATTCTCTTATTGATAATTACTTGTGAACTTATTTGCGTTAGTTATGTCTTCTCTTAGTCAATCTTTCATCAAGTCAATTATCGAAATGTATAAGACACAAAAGTTAGGCTCTTAGAGCCAGGGCAAAACCTCTCCCTCTTGGAGAGGAAAACCCGCAACGAATTCTTCTTATAGATATTCAAATGACAAGGACCATGATCGTGACACAGACCCTTAACCTTCTTAGGCTTCCAAGACTTTGTTGCTGATTGATTATATTCTTCTACACTGTCCTTCACTGACTTGCACCTTTCTACACCAGAGAGCTCGGTCTCTACAAATTCTGCTTCCTTAGGGCATTGACTATTAGCTTATCTCAGCTTGATCTATTCTTGAATGTAGCCTTCTTTAACAATGTAATCCACACTTGAATACACCCTTCTCCAACACTATCATCTGCACTTAAACGCAGCTTGCTTCAGCACAGAAATCCGTACTTAGATGTAGCCCTAGAAGCAACCCTAATTGGAGGATTGTGATCCGCACTCACTTCAAAATTTTCCACGCTATAGTGTTATAGACATCTGCAATCTTCAGGTGATAACTTGCTGTTGCTGTTACAGATGTATATCCACAGATCCTCTTTAGACTTGTCCGAATTCCTGTTCCCAAATCTGCACCTTAAACCCAGTAGAAACCTCAGAGAATTCCGCAGTTTCTTCCTGCAGTAAATTCAGTCTTGTCCGCAATTTCTTCCTACAATAAATTCTGTCTTGTCCGCAATACTTGCTTGGGGATGACCGCAGTCCTGTACCTCGCAGTAAATCTCAGAACATGTACGCATTTTCTTTCTGTTCTGTGCAGTTTAGTGGGGTTTATATAGTTGTTTCCCCCTATATTTAAGCCGACATGTTCATTAGATTTGAGGCTGATATGTTTTCAAGTTGTATGTCGACATAAATAACATTTCATTAGGTGTTTATTCCATCATTGTTGGCGGGCTGTCTTTGCTGTATAGGAGCTTGATTTCCAATGCTTTTTGAGCTTGTCTTCCAGCTTGTTTGAGGGCTGTTTGTGAGCTTCTTTGCAAGGTCTTTGGAGCATAGACATCTAAACTAAATTCTTCATGTATATATGACACCTAACTATATGTAATCCTATGAACCTAAATAGACATCAAGAAGTCTATCTACATAATAAAATCTTGCTCATGAAACCCATGAAGCAAGTACACCAAAAATATATTTTATTTATCTTTGACATCTTCTTTACATATTTACATAGTCAACATGAAGACCGAACTAGTTACACTTTTCAACACTTGAGATACATGTGAAATTTCTGCGAATGCACCAATTGGAGTTTATTCTTCTAACTTGTTAGCAATTTATATTTTTACGAAAAATAATGAATAAATCATTGATGCATTCTTCACAATAAAAAATAGTTGTGGAAGTAAAATAAGGAATTGAGAAATAGATACACACACAATAAAAATGGCAACTATTTTGGACTAAATGTCCCAAAAAAAAACCCTGAAGGAAAAACTAGTGCAACAGATGAGGGTTTATTTTATTATGCAGTAATTTGGAAATAATTACAACTAGATGCCCAATTGGTTATCTTTCGGAAATATATTGGCAAAATAATCTGGAGATCCTAGATCTACTCTGCTAATAAACTTGGCCTCCTTTGTTCGAACTCCACATTGGCTACTCTCACTGCAACCTGGAACTCGCACTGCTAGAACTAGAAAAATTCACACTATTTGGAAACTGGCTCAAGGTGAGCCTCCCTGCCTCCCTTTGTCACTGGAAACCACTCACACCCCCTTTTGGAAATAGATCCGACCTCTAGCTGTTGATCTATGGCTCTTCCGACAACCCACACTCAGGTTTTTGGCTATTCGCACTGGCTGTTGCATGCTCTCTGCAAATAATTTGACCTCCTATCTCCCGTCTCTTCGACACTGGAGAATCACTGGAGAACTCTTAGGAATTTTGCTCCCAAACTTTTTGCTGCTCCCTCACTTCGATGCTCTTCCTCTGGCTCGAACTGCGCCCTCACTGAAGCTGTGAACTGGGTAGCTTGATCTTCCACAAAGATCACTCTGATGACTCTAATGCTATCTCCAAGCCCTTCGACCTACTTTTATAATCTTTCGTTGAGACTTCAATAGCCACGAGTTAATCTCCATCGACGACTCAGATCAATTCGACTTCATCAGTAGAAGTTTGTAGAGCAATCTCGAACATCCTTAATTAATTAACTTTAATTTACCACTTTTCCTAAGTTAGACTTGGGAAATATCTTAATTATGGCAAATTAATTTAATTAAGGTGTTTACCAAGCTTATCTTGTGAAACCTTTTCTGGGTTTTGGAGCTCTAGTTTTCCTTAGCCTCTTAGCATCATCTGAGACTAGAACACCTATCTGATGCTACATAAACTAACAAGAGAATATTTTAAGAATAATTTTCAGGACATTGTTGGAAACACTGAGGAGGGGGTGTGGTGAATCAATATTCTTTCAATTGTTAAATTATGCCAGTTAAGATTTTTATCACAAAATGAACCATAACTCAAGATATAGAATAAGAAACAAATAATTTTATTAATGAAATGGTGAGGACTCCAATCGTCTTGTACAATAATTTCTTCTTCTTTTTCAAGGCTCCAACTTTGGGTGGGGACTCCAATCCTCACTTCAAAACCAAGCTCCAACTTGATCAACTTGAGGAGTCCAATCCTCTTTAACTACCCAAGCTCCAACTTTGTTACTTCAATAAGGAAAAAAAAGAACTTAGTTCAAGAAAGAATGTCATCAATAATGCTCCAAGTATAGGCAAGAGCATGTGCTCCAATCAACTCAAAAAGATTGTTCCAAATAGTGCCAATGTAACGGACAAAGTTCACACTTCATAATAATCTTCAGAATACTTGGAAAATGAAGGCATCTATTGAGGATAAAAATACGTATGTATTGAGTAGTGAATAAGAGAATTGATATGAGATATGAGATGTGATGTACAAATGAGGGCCCGCTTATATGCCTAGGTAGGTGCCCCTTCATGAACGATCATGTGCCCTTACACATGCCTCTTCAGTGCTAATTATTAATTAATTAATTTTTATTATTTATATTTATATTATGTTTATATAAATTATATTCTTAACATTGCCTTCCTCTTCAAAAGCTTTGTCCTCAAAGCTTATTGCTAATAAGACTTATCATCTATTTCTTTGTCTTGTAATTTATTCATAACTTTCAATCTTTTTCGAGTTGTCTTCTGTGATGATACAAGATGATAGGATCCTCTGAGTGATAAATAAAATTGTCGAATTGCGAAGGGATCTAACCATCCTAAATCAATATTTTGTGGAACTTTGCCATTACTAGATAGCTGAGATAAATTGTTATCGTAAGTTTGGATTGTGATGACATCATTGTTCTTCAGAACATAAGTTTGTTGTTTCTATTCCGAGTGATACAAATACGTACACTGATTGAGAGGTATGCTATTGTGGTTCAAATGTTGATAAAGACTTCTTGTGATTTGATTTTCCCTTATCATGCGCATGGCAATTTCTTGATTTACTTCAAGTACTGATGTTGTTATTTGCTTTTAAACCCTGTTAATTTATTTAGTTTATAATTTATATTATTTAAAAAATTTCCTTTATTAAAAAGCTTAGAACCTTTATATATCTATGGTTCCACCAATTAATAATAATCCTTGGTGTTTGTCTAAACTTAAGCAGGCAGGTTACGATCTTTCTCTAAGTTGACGCGACTATATGGATACTGTGTTCTTGAGGGGGCACGATTATATGGAAAGTATGGTCGAATTAATTCATAGTTTTTTCCTGAATTGTGTAGCTGTGCTTTAAATTAGGATTACCCTTATTTCTTTAATAAGGATCCATTGGATATTTGGGAGAGTCATGATGGTTTAATAATACAACTGAGGTATGAATTAATTGTTCAAAGGTGATAGGAACTGTACTTATAGACCCTTCGATAAACCTGTCAATCACATTAATAATGCTCGAGTTGCTTGTCTGACGGTTTCCAAGTGGATCAGGTATGCACCAACTATACAATGGTAAGAGAAAAACTGGTTTTTTAAGAATGATTCCACTATAGATGGCGATGCGGAACAAGGTTTCGACAAACTTGATTGGACAACATTCGGGGTAGCGGTCGACCAATAAAATCCCCAGGACAGTTTAGTGTTTAGGAAGATTGGATAAGGTGACAAAGTTCCGTTGCGGTCGTGGAATCTGTGGCAGCAGAGTTCAGTGGAAGTTGTGGAAGTCTGGCAATGTCGGATTGCTGCTGTGATGACAACTTCTTCTTTCATTTATGTTATTTTTTGTTTATTTATTTATTTTTAATTATTTTTTTAATGTGTATATATATATTTTTTTAGTTTTAGTTTTTATTTTTGACCTCCTCTTTTATATATATAGTGTTTATATATATTATTTTTTTTTCTATTCTTTTGTGTATATATGATTCTTTTATCTATTCTTATATATATATATATATATATATTTTTTTTTTTAAAATTTATTTTTTAATGGCCAAGGACCCTATGGAAAAAATGGAGAATCTCCAAAACTTATGTAGTGAAACGCTTCGATCACAATGGCAACAAAGTTGACCGAGGGTTGATGCCCAAAGGCCAGATCAGACTGGCTCTTTGTAGTGGTTGTGCAGCCAGAGGATTGAATAACTCTGATACCAATGTTATGAACAAAATTCGTACTTTATGTAACGAACAAAGTTCATACTTGCAATAATCTTCTAAATACTTGAAACACAAAGACATCTGTTGATTGTAGAAATACATATGTATTGAGTAGTGAATAAGATAATTGATATGAGATATGAAATGTGATGTTACAAAGGAGGGGCCACTTATACACCTAGGCAGGTGCCCCTTCATGAAAAATCATGTCCCCTTAGACATGCCTCTTCAGTACTAATTATTATTATGATCATTATTATTATTTATATTTATATTATGTTTATATAAACTATATGCTAACAGCCAACAAGTTTGCTTCCGTTCTGTCTTCAAATCATTCTTCAACAACTACTCAATGATGACTTTACTATTGATCAAACGAGTCTTCAACGTCAACAATGTATCAAGGTCTGTAACTCATCAAAATCTTCTTCAAATTTATCAAAGTTTGAGGTCTGCAACGTGAGAAGGTCTGTTGACGATTTGAGGTCAAAGTCTGCAATCATGTCTGTTGCTCCACAGTCCAAGGTCAAAGTCTGTATGCTGCTCCACAGTCCGAAGTCAAAGTAGAGATCCGAGGTTTGTAATAGGACTGAGGTCTGTTGGTCGAAGTCTGATCTTGAAGATAGGTTGAATAAGGTATGTTCCGGGTCTGTTCCAAAAGCCACAAGGTCTGCATAAAAAAAACGAGTCTGCTCTGCGAATAACCACAGAATATATGCTTCAGGGTTCCACAAAAATCATAGGAGGATAATCATAAAACAAAGGCCGAAGTCTATCCTGAGATGACCTGCTTCCAAGGTATCACTAAGCATCAAAAACTTTGCTTGAAAAGTGCCACGAAATAGCACAATTTTTTTTGCTTCAAGTTGCACGAAGTATCAGATAAACGAGCTTGAAAATCCACAGAAAATAGTAGCCACTGAAATCCGTCTGTTTCTTGGTTCATGAGTTGTGAACCTTCTTCACTATCTCAGATCTGAGTTCCCTTTTCTCTTGTCTTGGCCGCGTTTGATGTCTCAATGGAGGAGGCTTTTTGTATATTTATACTTGTTTGACCTTATTTGAATGGGAACGTCTTTTGGGAGTGCTCATGTAGGCCGACATATGTAGGCTTGATGAAATATAGTTTTTCAACTTAAAAATTCAAAAACTCCTCAACGTATAGGAGTAAGGGGGCAAGTAAATGCTCGTCGGAAAGGGCTTAAAGTCCTCTACAAGCCTATGATAATTTCATCCTTAGTTGAAGTCCCTTTGACATCAATAACAATTATTTTCTCCAACGATCTCCCCCTTTGTTATTGATGGTAACAATCTCTTCATGTGCTACTCCCCCTGTCATCATGCTACTTCTCCTGTCATCATGCTACATCCCCTGTCATATTCTCCCCCTTTGACATCAATAGCAAAGGGATGCTCTAATGAGATGCAAGAGAGATGACCTCCATCTTTTGACGAAGATGTTCAAATGCTTCTCGAGGTAGGGGTTTTGTGAAGATATCTGCAATTTTCTCCTTAGTGTTGACATACTTCATTTTGATGTTCTTGAGCCCTTGAAGGACGGTTTGAAACTAGGAATTCCTAAATGGAGATGATCCGAAACCCTAGTTCCTTAGCCCTTGGGTGCTGTGTCTAGCCAAAATTCTTGAATTAGTGGTTGACTTGATTAAGTGAGGTTCACACCTGCTCTAAAATCATGTTGAGATTCACAAGAAATAGTGAGAGAATCAAAAGGAACCACCAGACTGGAATTCTGCAATAGAGAGAATAAATCAGCATTAAGGCGAAATAACCCTAGGGAGAGAAAATAAACCCAAGCATAAGTGCACTAGAGAGAAATAAAGCAAGCACAAGAGAGAGGAACACTTTGATGGTGCCCTTAGGCATAATAGTTTATTAATGATGGAAAAGAATCCTCTTGAATGAATATTACAAATGAGAATTGGTGTATATACACACAATTCAAGGGTTAGAGTGCTTTTCCCAAGAGGGGTTATGGGCATATGTTAACTGGGTCAGCCTTGACCAGACCTAAGTATAATAAATGATACAATATAGGGTTGGCTATGACTGAAAGTGAAGCTTACACTATTCTCAACATTTCAACATATGAATCTTCTTTAATTCCTACTATTGCAATGTCCTCTCAATGTTCATTAGAGTATTGTCTAGGCTAATCTATAAGTTCTATATGTTTCCCTTAAATCAATTCTACACCAGCTGATGTGTTACTTCGTTATATTATCTGCCATGTCCTGGGAAATAAGCATTCAGATGGTATATATCACTCTAGTAGAGTATTGGAATTCACATTCATAGAAGAGAATGTGATAGCAAATTTTAATGACATCCCAGTGGAAACTTTTTACATATCTTTCACCAAGGGTGTGTATTTCTGTTTTAATGTGTTAATCTCAGAAAATTACTCTGGAAGAGATCTGTAGATTTTCTTTCATAAACAGAGTCTGGAAAATGGTGTCTGTTATATTTGTGCACATATAAAGATATTTTTGATTTATCCTGCCGTCTTGTGTTAGGGTGTAAATGGAGCAGTAAGAGACGAAACTCTACTACAACTCTCAGTTCCTGTCATGTTTGTACAGGTAATATATACATGATTGCATTTGTGTGTTTGATATTGGATTTGTTCATTCTACTGAAGCTTACATATTTGAGAGTGAGTGATTGACTTTATAGTAGTCACTGTAATTGCAGTCAGAGGCATACTATTTGTTAGTTTGATATTGGATTTGTTCATTATTTTGAAACTTAAATTTTTGAGCTTGAATGTTTTACTCGATAGTCATTGGCATTCAGTCAGAGGGAAACCTTTGATTTTAACGTTTTCTTAAATTAATAAAAATTGATTATAATAAGCATCCTTCTAGAATGGTTAAGACCATTACAACTTTATTTTTGTAAGGCTTTTAATTGCAGTGCAATCTGGGCCACGCTCTGTTACAGCTTCATACCTAAAAAAGGAGATTTCCTTTAGAGCCTGTCATGATTGTTAAGGAAGAAAGTTTGGGCTTGGAAAAAAGCAGTCCACATAAATTTGAGGAGGAGCCCACAAAAGGGGCGTAATAAAATCAAAATAAAAACATCCAACAAGGCAAACATATAAGGGAAAAATACACGATAGTTTGGACATGGAAAAAACAGTCTTATGTAAACTTGAGGAGGAGCCTACAAAAGGGGCCTAATCAAAACAAAAGAAAAACATAAAAAGCTTGGACTTGGCAAAAACAGTCTCATGTAAACTTGAGGAGGAGCCTGCAAAAGGGGCCTAATCAAAACAAAAGAAAAACATACAAAGCCATGCCTATAGGGGAAAAATACACAAATTTCCAAAGCCTAATATGGACAAAGGAGAGGGTGCCCCACGTGAGGATAAATCAAAGTGCCAAGTGAGATTCAAGGGCTTGGATGCACTTATATTCAAAAAAACATGTAGAATGGAAAATTAATTGCAGGAAATATTAGAACAGAGATTTTTGTAGTAGATTAATGATACTCTAAACATTCCTACTGCAAATATTGAGAAAAGGTAGGAACATAGCTATTGGAACGCAAATTAGTTTCAGGAAATATGAGAACCTAAGTTGCATGAAGCACCAAAATGTTTCGGAGTTTCTGAAACAGGTACGTTTAGAAATGTTGCCTCCCAAAAATGGAAACCTCAGCTGAAACGCTATATATATTATATAAGTGAATAACACATTATCTTCAAAGAAAAAAGGGAATAAGATCCATAGATGACAATTTAGAAGGAAAAACGAGTCTATATTAACTCTCAGAAATGGTTACATGATGGCCGAGTTTCGGGAGTTTCGGGTATGGGTACGGCCAAATGCAAATGGAATGAAATGATACTCTAAACATTCCAAATGCAAATATTGAGAAAAAGATACGAACATAGCTGTTGGAACTTGGGAGTGGGGGCACAAAGCCATGAAATGCTAATCTCTAAAAAACTCCACTAGTGAAGTGTCTTGGGAGGGGTTTTATATAATATATACTTTAGTATATTTTGGTGCACATATATTCAAAAAAACATGCAGAATGGCAAATTATTTGCAGGAAATATGAAAACATAGATTTTTGTAGTAGATTACTGATAATCATCGAAGCATCAACCATATAGTACACAATTTTGAATTAATATTAACTATCTAGCAATTATAACTTATAGCATTCCCATCAAATGAATTACCATGTCATCAACCTTAAACCTTCGAGTTTCAACAGATAACATTTGTCATCAACACTGTAACAGATAACATCAACCCTGTAATGAAACAGGGCATCATGACCAAAGAGTTGAAATATACAGTCAACAGTTCAAACTTCAATCGTCATATAATGTTTATGAAATAGGACATAATAAAGACAAATAACTCTTAAGTTCTACAATGTAGATTCTAAACTGAAAAAGATAAACAATTCTACTATTGACTAAGCTTTCTTAAGCCTCTTTAAAAAACAATTTCTAATTTCTTCTCCCATGGTCTAGTAGCAACAAGAACTGTTTTGGTAGAGCGGGGAATCTTTTCAGGAGCATGGGGAATCATTCTGAGATCACGCTCCACTGCAATGCGAGCTTCATGAGCAGAAAAGTGAGTGGCGGGGGATTCTATGCAACTATAAGGGTAAGAAAGGTAAGGAGGGCTTCAAGGAAGGTAGGTTAGAGATTATTTCTGTTTTTTATTCTTTATCATTTTCAGTTTCTTTCACTGGGCATGCTGACAGGTTGACATATCTTCCCAAAAGTGACAAGGATGAGTCAACGACTTTGGGTCTAACTTCGCTAACTCATTGTCTGACTTGCCCAAGTTAATGGTTTGGGGTCTGACTTTACCGAGTCAGCTACTGGCCATGTTAAGAGCTGTGAGCTGGACTAGTTTTCTCAAAATACCGAGTCAGACTTTAACACAGCATATTTATGATTTGACAGAACTTATGTAGATTCTGAATTATGTAAATTCCTGATATGTGAAGCTCTTCAATGCATGACACACCATCTCCTTTAAAAATTAAAAGAGCTTTGTCCTCGAAGTGTGGACAAATCTGGATGCCAGCTGATGAAATCTTTGGAATGCCATGTAACATCTTCACTGGGAAACCCCTTCCATTTAATTTTGGGTCTTTAGATTTTGGTTATTCTACAAGGTCTTGTGTTTCTAGAATGTCCTTGGGTTCAAAACTAACTTTTCTTTTTTCATCTGAGCAATGGGTGGTTAAGTTTATACTAATATCCGATTGCTAGTTTTCTTCTTTAGATACAAAATATGAAAGAAATCATCCAGATTCCCTTTGATAGGAATCTACGGTGTAAGCTACCCCACCAACCTTTGCTCTAACATGATTTGGCACATAAAACTTTTTCTAGACTTAAGAGTTTGTGCTTGCCTTTATGCTGAAGTGCAGTCTATTTGTATATTTTTGTAAAATTCCCTCTTTGAAATGTCCCGAATGCGCACTGTGATTTTTTGAGATTTAATGAATCTTTCCAGTGATATATTTCGTCAAACACATTGTGAGCAGACTTCTGTAGGTTGGAATGAACATACACAAGATCTTAAGCCTTTTCCGTTCCCAACCTTTTTCGCTTCACTGAATGGATGAAGCCATATATACTCCAATCCCTCTCAGTTGATGAGGAGCTAGCAGCCTGTGATAACAACCTGGTGGCTGGATTGGAGAGATGAATGCTATCCCCACCATGAAAACCCCACCAAGTAATAAGATCAAGATGCCTCGATCATCCATAGCCATTGGATTTGAAAAGCTACCAGTAGATTGTACAAATCCTCCAAATTCTTGGCGTACTTCCATTGTAACTCCCATATATCTCTATAAATTTTCCTGAGAGCTCTCTTGTAGCCTTGTACCACTTCAAAATCCTTGTTTGGCGCTGTTTTACCAGGTAAATACAAAATTTTGGAATGGTACTATTTAGGGTGCAATGCATAGGCCAAAAGGTGTAATGGTGTGGTCATTTTGTTCCACCTTTCTGTAACTATGTCCTTCACTAAATAATATAATGTTTCATAAGGGTTATTTTCATTTGCCCTGATAATTTTTCTCATCCTCTCCAACATACTATCAATGTTTTCATAAACTTCTCCCAAGCAAGGTGTATATGTGTCAAATGCCTTGATCAGGATCAAGATTGGTCAGTAAACCGCAGAAGATATTGGACCTTGTCCCATCATGCATCATCAGATGGACTTTATTTTTTGCCCTCTATCAGAAGTGGAAGTCCTCCATGATTCCCAAAGAGGGTCAATGACCATTTATTGTAATGCTTGTCTAACCTCCACAAGCCTCTTCATGACAAGAGTGTGGGAGACAAAACGAGTTTCAACAACCTACAAGTTTCAAAATGACAAAAAATCAAATATCAAATGAGAAATCATATATAAATTTGTAATTAAAATTAAGAATTTCCAATACAAATAATATTCATTAAAAAAAGAATATTTATTACAAATAATACAAATGACTTTGAATGATTTCTTTTTCTGCTACATATATTTCATTTATCCATTCAATCTCACCAATCTTGGCAAGCATAAGGTTCAATGAATGTACTGCACATGGAGTCCAAAAGATGTGATCATATTTGTTGAGATTTTGTGTATTTGGGATAGCCTCAGTTGTGCTCTAGGTCCTAAATTTTGAGGAAGGACTAGAGTTCACCTGATCTACAAGACCCAGAAATGGATTTGGGAAATTTTATCTGGTTTAGGAGATATTAAATTAATTAATTATTTTAATGTATTTCTTAAGTTAAAACTTAGGAAAATAAAATAATTAAAGTTTATTTAAGTAAACATGTGATGAAATTGTCTTAAGTCACACAGATCAAGCTTTCTTTTAATTTTAGCCATTGATTGAAGATTTAATCTTGGCCGTTGATTTTCAACGAGAAAAGTATAAAGGAAAGGCTTGGGGTCATTTGTAAGACACACAGAGGCAAAGCACTGAAGCTAAGCTGAGATTCTAGGGTGGTGTTGCTAAGAATTCTCAAGTGTTTCAGTTGCAGAAAGGGGAATTTAGACCAAGGGGATGATCTGATCTTGGGGTCTAGAATACACAAGAAGTAGAGAAGAGATCAGGAAAGACAACACAGAGGAAGGCAGCAGCAGCAACAACAACAGCCGGCAGCAACAACAGCAGATGGCAGCAGTAGCAGCAGCAGACGACAGCAGCAAGGACATTGTGATTTTCAGGAAACCCTTCAGGGGTTACGCAGAGACCCTTAGGGGTAGCGTAGTGATTGCGTCACCCAGTCTAGGGTAACGCAGTCCCTTCCAGTGACAACACTGAGCATTTGGAGGCCTTCAGAGGCTGACGCAGTGTCTTTCAGGGGCAGATCTAGGATTTCTAGGCCTAGATCTGACTGAGTTTTGTAAATCCCGTTTGAGGGTGTGGATCAGTCAGTATTGTTGGTATTAGATCAACCAGGTGTTGCAGATCTAGAGTTTTCTCTGTAGGGTATTCCAAATCAGGAACCTAGAGTTGTGTATTCAGAAATATTCTTAATAATAGAGCCCTCCAGCAGCCAGAGACCAGTTTTCCCACATTGGGTTTTTCCGGGGATAATTTGTCCATAAATAACTGTCACTTTGTCTCTGTGTGCATGTGCTTATTCTAGATCTGAATTCGTAGAGATTTGTTATGTATTTTGCTTTGATGTTAACTTGAATTTATTCAGTTGATAACTTGTATAAGTAGGAGAAGCTTAATCGGATTAACAAAAATAATTTCTGCATAAGAATTAAGATTCAAAAATTTCTACATGGTATTAGAACAATTGCAGATCTAGAAGGGTCATCAGCTAAAGCATCTGAAGGATCTAGCTGTAGAAAGCAGCTGGAAAGGCAGCAGAAAAGCAGATCTGAAGGGACAACGCAGTTTTCAGGAGCAGAATCACGCAGAGGGAAGGGTGACGCTGTCCAACGCAATGTCCTAGCAAGCCCACGCAATTACTGCGTAGAGGCAGCTCAGAAACAATGCTGGTTGGGTCTGAAGCCAACTACTGTGATTCAGATCTGAATCTTTCAGATCCAGAAAAAGTTTGCAGAAAAGTTGCAGAAATTCAAAAGAGCTGGTGGGGTTAAACTTTTGAAGTTTTCAGATTTTTAACCTTAGCACAAGTGACAAAGTTTGGGAAGAGATCAGCTTCTCAGAGAGTTTCTTGCCAAAGGAAACTTGCAGTTTGGTCAGAGGATCAAAGAAGAGGCTGAATCATAGTTGATTTGGTAGATTTCCAAGGAGGGAAATCAAGTGTCAGAGGGAGCAGAGGGTTCCCAGTTTGAAAAGGACCCTAGATCCAAGATCTCTAACATAGAGAAGAGGAGCTCCAACACATTCTGAGCAGATGGCTCCTCATGGATTGTGTGATCAGGATAGGCTAGAGGGCCTCTCAAACTTTTCGGTATGGAAAACTAGGATCCTGATTGTCCTAGAGGCATATGGTCTAAGAGATCATGTAGAGCAGACCCTGGCCACATCGACAGATGCGGATCTCCTAAGGAAGCATAGAGAAGCTGATGGGCATGCCAAGCGGTTGATAATGGACAATATCAAGGACCATATTGTGCCACACATAGCTGAGAAGAGGACAACTAATGAGATGTGGAAGGCCTTGACTTCCTTATATGAGGGAAAATTAGTCCAAAGAAAGATGCTGTTGGAGGCCCAAATGAGGTCATTCATGATGACCAAGGGTGAAGACATCGAGCATTTCCTCTTCAGATTGCAGTCAATCAGGGATCAGCTGACTGCAACGGGTGCAACCGTAGATGATGCAGTGATAGTCAGGACTGCCCTCAATGCAGTCACAGATGAGTGGGAAACCTTTGTCCAAAGTATCTTGGGCAGAGCGGACCTCCCAGATTGGGACAACTTGTGGTCGATCCTGCGGCAAGAAGAACTATGAAGGTTCACCAAGAAGCAACACAGCCCTGTGTTGAGCAAGGTTAAGAAGGAAGAGGAGGAAGATGCAGCCTTGGCATCGAAGAAGCAACCGAAGAAGAAGAAGGATCTTTCTAAGATCAAGTGCTTCCAGTGTGGCAAAATGGGACATTTTGCCAGCCATTGTCTAGAAAAGAAGAAAGAAAAGGAAACATCTTCTTCCAAAGCAGCGATGGTAGATGATGGGTTAGGAGATGATGTAGCCATGAGTGCTCATGAACCATAGAGGTGGGGTGACATGGACATGTAGAGGAGCTACATGGAAGTGAGGCGGGATCCTTGAGCACCTCATCTCTTGGATCACAAGCGAGCTACGATAGCCTTAAGACAGTAGCGAGACAAGTCGAGAAGTGGGTGCATAGATCACAGATGAGGCAAAAGCAGACGCAGATCTGAAGGTTGGTAGGAGCAACGCAAAGCATAGCAGCAACAACAACGTAGAAGCAGTAGCAGCACAGAGGCTGATGTGACTTTAGCAGCACAGTGCAGTACTGCTTACGCAGTGCAAAGCTGAAACAACACAGAGAGCTTCAGAGGGACAACGCCGTGCAGCAACAGCGTGATAGATTTCAGCACAAGGAGCTGATGTGACTTCAGTAGTGCAAAGAGAGTCTGATTACATAGGCAGAGTTGTAGCTGTGCATCGTTCTTTAGATGCCAGCACAGATCTGTAGCCAATGGAGCTTTAGTGATGAGGATGCAGACCATCTGACTTGTCTGTCAAAGATTGGGCAAGAGATTCAGTGGTTTCTCTCAACAACTGAAGTTGCAGTGCAGTAGATCAGCAGTGGCAGTGCTATGAGCAACACAGATGCAGCATATTGAGAGGGAGCTGCTATATAGTGGTTGCAGTGGCAGTGGCAGAGTCATGGGCAATAGTACAAAATGGCAACAGCAGTGCAGAACCAGTGCCCAAAATCATGTAATGCATAAGTGTGATGTATTGCCAGAGCACACCCTTGATGCTAAGAGGGAGTGTTTAGATTTTGTGTATTTTGGGTAGCATCAGTTGTGTTCTAGGTCCTAAATTTTGAGGAAGGACTAGAGTTCACCTGATCTACAAGACCCAGAAATGGATTTGGGAAATTTCAACTAGTTTAGGAGATATTAAATTAATTAATTATTTTAATGTATTTCCTAAGTTAAAACTTAGGAAAATAAAATAATTAAAGTGAATTTAATTAAACATGTGATGAAATTGTCTTAAGTCACACGGATCAAGCTTTCTTTTAATCTTAGCCATTGATTAAAGATTTAATCTTGGCCATTGATTTGTCAATGAGAAAAGTATAAAGGAAAGGCTTGGGGTCATTTGTAAGACACACAAAGGCAGAGCACTGAAGCTAAGTTGAGGTTCTAGGGCCGGGTTGCTAAGAATTCTCAAGTGTTTCAGTTGCAGAGAGGGGAATTTAGACCAAAGGGATAATCTCATCTCGGGGTCTAGAATACACAAGAAGAAGAGAAGAGATCAGGAAAGACAGTGCAGAGGAAGGCAACAACAGCAGTAGCAGACGACAACAACAGCAGCAGACGGCAGCAACAGTAGCAAGGACATCGTGATTTTCAGGAAACCCTTCAAGGGTTACGCAGAGACCCTTAGGGGCAGCGTAGTGACTGCGTCACTCAGTCTGGGGTAACGCAATCCCTTCCAGTGACAATGCTGAGCATTTGGAGGCCTTCAGAGGTTGACATAGTGTCTTTCATGGGCAGATTTGGGGTTTCTAGGCCTAGATCTGGCTGAGTTCTATAAATCCTGTTTGAGGGTGTGGATTAGTCAGTGTTGTTGGAGTTAGATCAGCCAGGTGTTACAGATCTAGATTTTTCTCTGTAGGGTTTTCCAGATCTGGAACCCAGAGTTGTGTATTCAGAAATATTCTTAATAATAGAGCCCTCCAATAGCCAGAGACCGGTTTTCTCACATTGGGTTTTTCCGGGGACAGTTTGTCCAGAAATAACTGTGTCACCTTGTCTATGTGTGCATGTGCTTATTCTAGATCTGAATTGGTAGAGATATGTTATGTGTTTTGCCTTGATGTTAACTTGAATTTATTCTGTTGATTACTTGTATATGTAGGAGAAGTTTAACCGGATTAACAGAAATAATTTCTGCATAAGAATTAAGATTAAGAAATTTCTACAATATTGACCCTCCACAATCAAGCCTGCAACTATACAAACCTGTGCGTTGTTCGTAACGACTTGGACAACATTATGTGGCCCCACAGTTTTGTATTACATCAATAGGAATTGTGGATATGATAGATGCATCTTTCTCTATTCAACTGCAATCAACAACCTTCAATATCATTGCCCCTTGGGGGCATACTGCAACAACATTAATTAATGGACAGTTTTTTTGGTCTTTTCATCCGTAAAAAATGATGGACACCCCTGTTTTTGCCCATGTATCTCGGATTTCCTGTAGCTGTCTATCCACAAATTGTCTCTCTGATGCCAACAAAGTAGTGTAGACCTTTTCATATCCACGACGTTTGTACCCTTTTGGCGCTTCATTAAAAACATTAATCATTTGTTGCCAATAAGGGGAACACACCAAATTGAATGCAAGCCCATTTTCATAGATGCAAGGAGATACATGTTCATCGTCTATGTCTCTACTTTGATTATTGAAAACTGATTCAAGAAGGCCTAAAGTGGGCATTTTATTAGTTGTGGCTGCATACCTAAATGGCAATGGAGGCCTAGTTGTAGAGCTTTGCACAGGGTGTTTTCCCTTAACAAGCTTCCTATCAACAACTTCGTGCAAAGATGAATAGAATTTCATTTTTCCAAGACTCAAACCTTTGCTAGGTTTTCCATTTGCATCTTTTGGCCCGGTGCATACTTGCACCCCTGTTTTAGTTTGACTAGTGAGATGGGCCTTCACTCTAGTATATCAACCATTTTTATATCTTGGCATTCATTGCATTTCCATTTAAGTGAACCACCTCCAGGATTTTTTCCAATAATCCCTACATACTGCCATAGAGGATATTTTGGGTCTATTTGGGTGATTTCCCCTTCACTTTGTTCATGCTGTGATGGTTCCATAATGATAATGGTCTATAGGTTACCTTACTGCATATAACATTCAAATTATAATATATTAGCTTGGAGTAGTGCAAAGCAATCTTGACCAGTCAATCAGGTTTAAATTATAATTTCAATCACTTACACTACCACAAAAAAATAAAAATTTATGGGTAATCTTATTATGGGTATCTTATGGGTAATGTAAAGAGCCAGTGTTAGCTTTTGGGGTTACTATGAAGAAATTAATTTTTGTTTGTTGAGTGGGGATACAAAAAAATTAAAAATTAAATAAAAAATTTAAAAACCCCTCCTCCTCTGGCCTCATATATCTTACCATCACAGACCATAGATATTGGCAATATAACATTGCAGTTAAAATTTTGGCTTAGACATTTAATTTTACATTGATTGACAAAGACTACGATAACATAAATTTTGACGAACTTAAGAAAACCATATAAAAAAAATACTTGGGCAGGAGAGCATGAATGTTGAGGTTTCAGGACAGGCACAACACCCTCAGCTGAGTCATCTCCTTCTCGATGGACGTCGAATGGTCAACACTAAAAGAAGACTGAGAATGTTTTACTACTCTGTCGGTGTTTTACTATCATGAGAATGTAGAAATTTAAGATTCGAGGCTAGCAGTTGTCGAAGACTGAACGTCGATGAGTCAAGACAGAATGGTCAGCGTGTCGAAGACTAAATGTTTGTGGCCCTTTGGGTGCACTGTCGACAAGAGGAATAAAGACAAATTAGAATAACTTGTATGCCTGAACGCGATCGTCGTGATGAACTTGTCCCCTGAACGTGATCATCATGATGAACTTGTCCCCTGAACGTGATCATCATGATGAACTCATCCCCTGAACGTGATGAACTCGTCTGCATTGTACCACCTTCTTTGCAATGTTCATTGTTCACAAATGGTTACCCTTCTCTGTTATTCCGCATTCTAAGTTCTCCGCAATGTTCTGTTGTTCAATGTCGACATCGAACAATATTTAACCTTTAACCTTTACGCAAGAAACCTAAAAAAATAATCGCGGGCATATCTTTTCACTTTGTCCGGTTCTGGCATGTGTTTAGGGCGAATTTATCGGGATCCGTTTCCGTCAAGAGTGATCCCTTTTCAACAAAATCAATATCCCACCTATTGTTTCTGATCCGTATTTGCAGCGGATCCGGATCCGTTTCACATTAGATCCGGGGATTCGAGGGATGTTGGCCCTCCCTCGTCGGATTCGGTAACGTAGCTTTTGGGTGAGACGATTACCATCTTAGTTTTGTATGTGTGCATCAATGTTGCAGGATCCTCCCCCCTCGGATCTAGAGGCGGAACCATGTCCTGTACGGATCCGCCACTGATCCTCCGGCGGAATTGCGGATCTGAAAATCGGATTCACGGGTCCGCTGTTTTTCGAAAATTCCTGGAAAAACGGATCGGCGGGGCCCGATTCGTGGATCTGGAAAGGATTGGCCGTGGATCCATGGAGGGTCAGGCACAGATCCTCCACTGATCGCGAGCGGATCTGAAGGCAGGCAGACGGTTCCGCATGGGGCCAAATTTCTAATCTTTTTTTAATTTATTTTTTGTAATTTTATGTGAGGAATTATGCTTCCACAACACTCCAGGTGGCCCCGATGATGCTCCCTAGATGCTTCCTAATGGTAATGTTAAATTCTTAAAGTAAAAGTGACATTCTTTTTATCTTTCATTTTCATCCTTTTACTTAAATTTTAAACATTACCATGAAATGACTCAAGATGTTTGTGAGTGGTTCCAACCTCATCAGACTTCATATGGAGAAAATAAAATTTCATATCTCATTGAAAATTCATCAGACTTGACAATTTTCAGGATTTCAAGATCAATGGGATTGTGGCATTTCATTAGATTTTATCATGTATGAAGGTATGTGATTGGCATTTAATTAAGAGAATCAAGCACTATATATATCCTAGTGTCGGTGGTGTTGATTGTTGAACTCCTTTGTCATAGCCTTAGCAAAAATGTACCCTTCACTCAAGTCAAAATCATTGATTAGGCATGTTAAGTTTTCTCTACCATATTATAAGGCTTGGATTAGGCCGTTTTATCAAAATTTGGCAATGTTGACTAATATCCCTAAAGAATCAAAGTACAGGCAAAGGCTAGACAAGAGGAGAGGAATCTAGATTCTAGATAGTTGATGCATCCAGATGGTTGATGCTCAAATAATTAATCATTGATGTACAATGGATGACATATCTATCTTGATTTATGTACAAATATGCATGTTTTCATATCTGCTACAACTAATTTGGTATTTCAGATGTTTTTTTAATATAATGCGAAAAGAATAATTTTTCTATATTATATATATATAATAATAATAATAATAATAATAATAATAATATATATATATATATATATATATATATTTTTTTAATTTTTATATAATATACTCTTTTGAGGTACATTGCTTCCTAGATTTTTGGAAAATGACACTTTTGACGCTCTGCTTCCAAAAAAAGTTTTCGCTTCGTGCAACATTGGTGTGCATGGTCACTCAACCATTGAACAAAAAGATCGCAAGGAAAATCTTTGCTGTCCTGCATTTGTATTTGAGCGGGAAAAGTGCTTTCCATCGTCACTGTGTTCTTATCCTCGTGCAACATACCATCTTAGCTTTTTGTTGAATTCTTACCCCAAATAGTTCTAGTTTTGGGTAATCAATGGTCGACTCCAAAGATATTTGTGGATGTTTTGTTATTCTTTTGAGCAAGAAGACTACTATCTTATTTTTCTTTGTGTTCATGCTTATCCCTACCTTTGTGTGTTTTGTACATCCTAGCTGTCAAGTTAGTAGTTCATAATCAAAGAAAGTTAAAAATTGGAAAAGATTAATCATTTTTCCATCAAAATTCTTCCCCAAATTTGGTAGGAAATTTGCTGGAATTTATCGTTCCACTTGATTGATGGGAACTTTGACCATGAAACTTTGCCCTTAAGGGTTTTAGCCCATTTTAAGAAGACCCAGATTGTTGGGATTTAAAAAAAAAGTAGATGAGAGTGGAACTTTTCCTTGCTCATGAAAAAAATTCCATAAAGGTTGAGTTTGTTCACTTTTAAGTGATTCCCTATATTTGCATATAGTGTAACCTTTGTTATGATCCCAACAATGCTCATCCACTGACTCTTCTATTTATCTACTCTTTTTTCTTATCTACATAGAAATCAAAGTGCATGGGGGAGTTGGCTATCTTGTTTCACCTGATGTCACTGTTGAATCTCTCAAAAAGATCCTCTGCTTCCTATTTTGGTTTTCACTTGCTTGTGTAATTTGTATATCACCCCCCTATTTATTTTGGATCCCAAGTTCTTTTAACTTCTCCCATAATTCTTCATTTGGGATGGTGTCGAAGCCTTTTATAAATCTACCAAAGAGCACCATAATTCTTCATCTTTTTTATCCCAAGTCTTCTCTCTTGAATGAGAGGGTCAAATCCTTTCCTTGCTCCAAAAGTTATCATTCTAGTTGCACAATATAAACTGCTAGGTTGCATGGTATGGGACAACAAAAATGCATATGTGAAAAGGGAATGCGCTGGTTGTTGAAGAATGTAACTAGTGTCGATATTCATAATTATACTTGAGTCATGATGTATTGCATTTATTAAAAGAAAAAAAAAATTATTATTAAAGAAAGTGACTTATTAAAGCATGGGTTTCATGCTTGGGTCAATTGTTTTTAGGTCAAAGCCTCCATTAAAGGCTTCTAAGGTTTATGTCAAGTGTCCTTGTCCATGTCCTAATGTAAAAGACCCTTTTTGGGCTCTATTTGTTAAGAAAGAAATTTACTTTTATGTAAATTAGGTCTTCTAGGCCTCCTCCACCAAGTCGGCCTCAAGGAAGGACAAGTCGGCCTCAACAAGGGAATTCGACCTCATGGACTCACTATATATTGGAGCAATTCGACTCATTTGGAACGCATCTCTCACAAGTTCGAATTGTAGTAGCTACAAGCAGTAAAGAGTGCGAAATTCAAGGAAGAAGGAAAGGGCTTGCGAAGGAGAAGGAGATCGTTATCTAGCTAAAGAAGTCAAAATTTTCTCTGTCTTGTCTCACACGTGCGAGGGAACTGAAGCTACAGGAGGGACGAAGTTTTAGTCTTGAAGGTGGGCCGTAATTCTGATGTAGTAGGGTCGAAAATCTGTCCTTGATGCAGTATTGTTGCAATCGATCTTTGAAGGTTGGAAGAACAGTTTGAGGGCTGACTTGGTGGAGGAGGAAGGTCTGAAGGTCTAAGGTCTTGGTCTATCTCATTTTGAATCCACTGAAGGAAGAGTTTTTGACTGGGTTTTCATATAGGGGTTTTAGCCCTGGCTGAGTGCCTACTTCTGGTGTCTCTGATCTTCATGTTTTTGCTTTGATGATTGCTTGATGAGAAAAAGATAAAGGAAGAACATAAATAAGTTAATAAGAACTCAATAATATCACAAGTAATTATCAATATAAGAAAATTTTTCTGCCTTCCAGATTTTCTAGCATGGTATCAGAGCTAAGGTGAAAGAAGGAAGAAAAAGGCAGCGTAAATATCTATTGAAAGGAGAATAAGGAATTTCAAGGTTAGAAATAGAATATATCAACGTGACAAACTAAATGAAGGCAAAGAACAAACTAGAAGGAGCCTCCAACTATAGGGCATGGAAAAAGAAGATAGATCTTATCCTTGAAAAGCACAAAGTATTGAATCTTGTTCAAGGGAAAGTCAAGAAACCAACAATTGAAGCAGTGAAAGAGAAGTTTAGAGAATCCGAAATTGTAGCCATGAACCTAATAGTGGATGGAGTAAAGGACAACTTAATTCCATACATTTCCAACATAGATTCTGCTCAAGAAATATATGACGCTCTCTCCAAATTATTCACCATCAAGAACATTGGTCAAATAGCAAGCCTCAAGAATGAACTAAGAACTGTTAAGATAACAAAAGATGATACCGTTTCATCCTATTTTGTAAGAATCTCCAGAATAAGAGATGAACTCCAAGCAATAGATGAAATCATACCAAAAAAATAGCTTGTAATTACTGCTCTTCTAGGACTACCAAAATCTTGGAGTGCTTTTGCATGAGGACTCAATAGTTGGAAAGGTACTCCAACATTTGAACATATGTGGGATGCATGCAATCGAGAAGAAGCCAAAATATCATTAGTAAACAACAAGGAGAAT
This sequence comes from Pinus albicaulis, assembly GCA_034641835.2. NCBI lineage: Eukaryota > Viridiplantae > Streptophyta > Pinopsida > Pinales > Pinaceae > Pinus > Pinus albicaulis. Next base: position 4,423,681 of record CM076574.1, on the reverse strand, counting down.
GAAGAAGAAAATACATCTAATGCCTATTCTGCTCATAACAAGAAAGAGGGAACCTTCAAGAAGTTCAAAGGACCAAAGAAGAAAATTGACCTGTCAAATATTGAATGCTACAATTGTCATAATATGGGTCATTTTAAAAGTCAATGTCCTGAGAATCCAAGGAATAGGAAGAGAGAAAGAGAACATGCGAATATTGTCGATTAAGCTCCAACAAAGAAGGAAGAAAAAGGTAGCCTGAAGATCTATTGAAAGGAGAAAAAGGAGTTTCAAGGTCAGTTCACAAGGAGTAGAAAATATCAATATGATAAACTCAATGAAGGAAAAAAACAAACTAGAAGGAGCTTCCCACTACAGGGCATGGAAAAAGAGGATAGATCTTATCCTCGAAAAGCACAAAGTATTGAATCTTGTTCAAGGGAAAGTCAGGAAACCAACATATGAAGCAGAGAGAGAAGTTTAGAGAATCCAAAATTATAGCCATGAACATAATAGTGGATGGTGTAAAGGACAACATGATTCCATACATATCCAACATAGCTTCCGCTCAAGAAATATATGAGGCTCTCTCCAAGTTATTCACTCTCAAGAACATTGGTCAAATAACAACCCTCAGGAATGAACCAAGAACTGTTAAGATGACGAAAGATGATACCGTTTCATCATATTTTGTAAGAATCTCTAGAATAAGAGATGAACTCCAAGCAATAGATGAAATCATACCAGAAAAATAGCTCGTAATTACTACTCTTCTAGGACTACCAAATTCTTGATGTGCTTTTGCATCAGGAATGAACTGTTGGAAGGATACTCTAACATTGGAACAAATGTGAAATTCCTGTAGTCAAGAAGAAGCCAAAATATCATTAGTAAACAACAAGAAGGAGGACGAAGAAGAAAATACATCTAATGCCTATTCTTCTCATCACAAGAAAAAGGGAACCTTCAAGAAGTTCAAAGGACCAAGGAAGAAAGTTGACCTATCCAAAATTGAATGTTACAATTGTCATACGATGGGTCTTTATAAAAGTCAATGTTTGGGGAATCCAAGGAATAGGAAGAGAGAAAGAGATCAAGCAAATATTGCCAATGAATCTCCACCAAAGAAGAACAAGACTGAGGAATTAGAAGTCAAGGACTTATACTACTAAGTCCTCTCCTACGTATCCTTCTTTGTCTTGTATTGTTTTCCTTTATGTTTTGATTTCTAGAGTTTGTAGGTCTAACATGTCTTGTTAGAACATTTTTGAATTATTTTGATAAGTTGTAGGTATCCCTCAAAAGGATTGGGTTAAGAGGGAACCTCCACCATTTTACCAAAAGATAATTGTCTTATTCTTTGTTTCATCTTTTCATGTTTGGTTTCCTCCTCACATCTGTTGAAAAGTGTAACTAGGATCGGTCTTCATAGGACTATGTAATTATGTATTTATGTAAAGAAGAAGACAGACAATAAAATATATTTTGTATATACTTGCTTCATGGGTTTCATGAGTAAGAAGTTTTATTATAGGTCAAAGACTTCTTCTTGATGTCTTTAGGGATTTGTCTAGTCATAAATATAATTAGAGTCATGGAGTCATGTTACACTTATGATAGAACAAATTGATGATACATATATATGCTCGAAGACCTTGTCACTTGGCTCCTTGAAGGCAACTCGAAGATAATGGAAATACTCCTTGAAAAGTCGGCTTGAACATGCTGGTAAATAACACCTGGAAGTTCGGCTCAAATAGACACAATTATTCACTAACAGGTCGGCTAATTTACAGGCGGCAACAACTATATATACCCTATAGTTTCTGCGCAGAAAACACAGAACTCGGACAAGTTTCTCTGTGAAAAAGTGCGGATTCCTCTGCAGTTTTTTAGTGGTCCACAGTGCGGATTTAGGAGAAGAAAACAGTGCGGATTGCTCTGTTATAGTGCGAATTTATTGAAGCATAAAAGTGTGGATTTCCGTGGACAAGATTAGGGCTAAATGCGGACTGTTCTGAGTCAAAAAGTTGCAAATTTCTTAAGTTAAAAGGTGCAGATTTTAAAGGTTAAAAAGTGCAGATTTCAGAGGTTAAGAAGTGCGTATTTCAGAGAGTACTAAGTACAGATTTCAGAGAGTATTAAGTGCGAATTTCAGAGAGCATTTAAGAACGAATGTAAGGGCAGCTTTGAGGAGTATTGCGGGCATCTTTGAGGTAAATCACAACGTGAAGAAGACTGTCATAATTGCAAGGTCAAGGCAGTGTTGAAGTTCAAGGACAGTGAAGGTTAGTGCATAAATGAAGAGTCAGCATTCAAGGTCAACAAAGAAGCAGTGACAAGGTCTTGGAAGCATACATAGGTCAAGGGTCTAAGTCTTGGTCATGGTACTTGTCATCTAAAAGGTCTACAAGAAGAATTTCTCGTGGGTTTTACTCTCCAAGAGGGAGAGGTTTTTCCTTGGCTCAAGGAGCCTAATTTGGTGTTTCTTGTACTTTGATAATTGACTTGATGAAAGACTAATTAAGCTAAGAAGAGAAGACTTAAGTAAATCAAATAAGCTCACAAGTAATTATCAAGAAGAGAATTTGAATTAATCTCCAGCCCTCCAAATTCTCAACATGGTATCAGAGCTAAGGTGCTGAACTCAAGGGCTACTTGACAAAGAGACACTCCAGGAAGCAAAAGTCAAAGTTTGGGTGAAAAGTCAAATCAAGTTGCAAGGAAGACTCTCAAGCTATTTTCGAGAAAGATCTTCATCTCATTCAAAGTATCAACCTTTCAAGAAAATAATCTTTGCCATCAAAGATTTACATCCAAGGCACTCTTAGAAGAGGAGATCATCTTTTGAAGATATCCTTTACCATCAAGGATCCAAGAACACCTAGATTGAAGATTTCTATCTTAGAAGAAGCTCCTAACTTCTTCGTCATCATCAAGGAAGCTGCAAGCCACTCTACTCAAGTAAATATCTATCTCTTTACTTAAATCTGTCAAGATGACTTATTGTAAAGAGAGCAACAAGTTGGTTGGGTCATCAAACTTTAGTGCATGGAAAAAGAGGACAAATTTGAATTTAATTGAAGACAAAGTTATGGGCTACATCGAAGGATCGACAATTCAACCACCAAAAGAAGATGCTTCAGCTCATGCCAAGTACATGAAGGGAGAAGTCAGATCCCAGAGGATTCTCATAGAATCCATTAAGGACTAACTCATTCCCTATGTACCAAAACTAAAGTCTGCTAAAGAAATATATGAGAAACTGGTGGAGCTATTCTCTAAACTGGGAGAAGTAATGTCTGACACTGAGATGACTACAGTGGTGCTAAATGCTCTACCAGAAGAATGGAGAAACTTCACTTAAAGTTTATACGGGAAGAAAGAAGCCACACCATTCCATGATTTATGGTCTCTATGTAAAATAGAGGAAACAAGACTGAAAGCCAAAGTTGATACGGGACCAAGTGAAGGGAATCAAGCCTTTGTAACCATTTCCAGGAAGAAAGAAAGATTCGGTAAATTTGGTCCTTAGAATAAAAGAAGAAATATGGACAAAGTACGATGCTTTAGATGTAATGAACTTGGGCATTATAAAAGAGATTGTCCTAAATTTGAAAAGGACAAGAGAAAAAGGGAAGAAGCCCATGTCTCAGAAATGAGGGAAGAACCTGATGCAAAGAAATCTAAGAAAGAAGAGAGGGATCTCCACTATGATTTAGATCATCTTCTCCTTTAAGTGATTTCTGTTGGTTGTAAAATTGTATGATAGGAAGTAGTATAGCATCATGATCGAAGCATGGCAGGAGCTCTCGATGAAACAACTCCGAGAAAACCTCATTGATAACAATACTAATGGAAGGCAGTTATCAAGATCCAGGGTTGACATGAAAACTGGTGCTGCCATTTTCTAATGGAGTTCGCTATGAATTCACTGATTAGAAAGGAAGCAGAATGGTTTCATCAAGAATTCCATGCTACTAAATTCTGGGATGTGATGACATATTGATGGAGCAGGCCAAGGGAATGGAGGTCTTCATTCTAGTAAAACTGCTACAGGATGACTTAAATGAAAATGGTATGAGGTATATATATTTATATGCTGACATTGGATGCTGTGAAGTCATGTCATATGGTTGCAGGTAATAGACTTATATATTTAGAAGTATGATCTATGAAGGAGGATCTCTCGGTGCACTGACAGATAAAATCAACATAATATATCCTCATATGGAATATGATGTGGTTGTAAATTTATGTAGATGTTCTATGCTTGATGCAACTTTACTTTTCACTACAGCAATCACATAAACAATCAAGTAAAATGCTGATAGAACATACTAGAGGATCTACAGAAGACAAACCAGAAACAGAAAAATGTGGTGGTGCATTACGGCGGTCAACAGGATGCTTCAACCAACAAAGTCTCCTTGGTCAGCCAACCCAGCATGTGTCACAACAGCCCTCAAAACAACCACACGGTCAACTCAAAGTCAACCCCAGAAAAGTCAACGCTGTCCATAAAAGTCAACGCAGGACAACAACAAGAAAGTCAACGCAGAGCGGTCTTCGGTCAACCTTTTATCCTTGGTTCTTCTGCCAATGTGTACGGCCTCCCAAAATCAAAGTCTCCACCAATTTTCAGCCTCTTTGGACCATGCATTGAACAAAGTCAACGCTGGTCAAACTTGCATGGAAACACTAGCTGCAGTAAATTCGTCCTTCTTCCTGGCTGCAGTAATTGGTCCTTCTTTCCACGTGTGAACCGAAATTGCCTCTAAGGAGCTCGTACTAAATCAAAAGAGGAGAAGATGTGTGATGAGATGAGTGAAATGATCTCCAACATTGACTATATATATATCCATCATTGAGGTGTGTGACACATCTGCTGGGGGTGTAAAACCTTAAGGCCGACCTGCACATATTTGAAATTATTAAAAAATAAATTCAAAATAAATGTTGTGCTCATCAGATTAAGATCAATTTTATATCGATCTTACACCTCTCCGAAGGAGGAACCCAATAAAAATATTGGTATCTTCATCTGAGCATCACAACATGGAGTTTGGACCTAGTTGTCCAATTTTAACACTCCCTCTTAACTAGGGAGAACTCCATCCACCTGTGCAATCAAACATCGTGTGTCATCCCGCTGTAATTGCTTTGCTGGCCTCTTTATTTCAAAACAGAAGTGGGTCAGTCACAAAGACATCATTCCCTAGCTGACAGATTCATCCCAGAGGTCTGAAACCTCTATGAGACTCACAAAGAGTCTCATACCAACCCGAAGTTGGTTTACTTGATCCCAAGTCAGTTGGAGGTCCGAAACCTCACTATACTTGATCTCAAATCAAGTGGTTGGACCGTGCCATCGTAGATAGAGAGTACGACAATCTTTGATGCGTCCATCAGTCTTTGCTACTAGTCTCTAGCTTTTCCCACCTCATTGGCCAAATGAGAGGTACTTCCATGAGCCCTGAACTCAATGAGTAGGATGCATATGGGGCACAAATAATGTCACCAACAAGGTTCGACAAGCCTAGCCTTGTGGTTGCTTATAGCTCTGAGAAGCTATCCCTAAAGCCCCCCAGAGCTCCCAGAGCTCATCGTCCAACAGGACCCACATCATAGGGTCGTTCCACGATACCAAGAGTCTCACGGAAGGTTAGGAACTTGACCTCCCTTAGGGGCTTTGTGAGAATATCCGCGACCTGCTCATCAGTTCCTATATGATCGAGCCTTATGGTGCCTTGTTGTACCATATCTCGAATAAAGTGGTAACTGATATTAATATGCTTGGATTGATCGTGGAAAACTGGATTCTCGGACAAGCGAATCCCACTCTGGTTATCACAGAGTATCACGATGGTATCTAGCACATGTCCGAACAACTCACTGAAGAGCTTTCGCAACCAAACTGCTTCACAACAAGCCATACTCGCTGCAATGTGTTCGATCTCTGCGGTGCTCAAAGCCATCGACTTCTACTTCCTGCTCATCCATGAGATCGAAGCAAAACCAAGATTGAAGCAACATCCCGATGTGCTCTTACGATCCACCACACTGCCAGCCCAATCGACATCAGTATATCCAAGGAGTGTCACGCTCTCGGTAGTGTATCTCAGCCCATGGTTTATCGTGCCTCGAAGATATCTCAGAAGATTGCTGTCACGAACCTAGTTAAAGTGATGAGGCTCAACCATCTATTGACTCAAAGTGTTCACTGCAAAACATATATCTGGACGGGTGTTCACTAAGAACATTAGGGCCCCTACGAGTTGACGATACTCAGTAGGATTAGACAATATGGGCCTAGCAGCGCTGCCACTCAACTTCTTGAAGTTGAGCTCCATTGGTGTTGACACGGACTTGCAGTCCACCATACTAAATCTTTGCAGAAGCTTCACAATGTATTTTCCTTAAGAAAGGAAAATCTCGCTAGGTCTCTGCCAGACCTCCAGGCCTAGGAAGTAGTGCATCAGTCCTAGGTCCTTCATCTTGAACTCAACAACGAGCTCCCTCTTGCACTGATGAATGAGAGGGTCAACACCTGTCAGGAAGAGGTCATCCACGTACAACACCAGAATGAGAGGATTTCCTTTGACAACCTTGAAGTAAAGGTTCGGATCAACATTACTTCGAGTGAAGCCCAACTTCATCAAGTAGCTATCTATCCTCTCGTACCAAGCTCTGGGTGCTTGCTTCAGCCCGTGTAGGGCTTTCGTCAACCTGCAGACATGGGTGTCCCGATCTTGGACTTCGAACCGCAGAGGTTGTTCCACATATACCTCTTCCTTTATTCAGATTTCGATTCAGAGGAAGATTCCTCAAATATCGAAATCCATGACATCGAGGGTGGAATTCTTCATGAGCAGCTGGGTGTCTCACCATTGCTGCTGCAAGACCCTGGTTGAAAGGGAGCCTGGTGGTAAGTTTCTTACTTGGAAGACACTTGAAGTATGTCCTTCTTGAGTTAAGAGGGAGTGACGTATGTGATTCTCTAATGCATGTGTCATGCACTAGACTAGGACTAACAACCGTAAGTCGAGAGAATGGATAGACACATAATTCTGGTCTTCACCTGGAAGACAGAATGGATGATTGGGTAATCATCTGGCATTCGATACTCTTTGAGAATGTGATAAGGCATTCAAGATAAGAGTAGTCGAGGAACGATATTCTTTGAGGGTTGCCTACCCAAGAGAAGAAGAGTCGAAGAAGGTCATACTCTAGGAACACCTGGGTGGAGTATCTACCTTGGAGAGACAATGACTATGGTGTCTATAAGTCATATGTCTCGCCAGCATTGTAGCCCATTGTCTCGTTGAGAGATGGGGCTGTTAGTCAAGGCCTTGCACTAGGACAATGCTGGTTGATATGATGCTATACAAATGCGATTACCAATCTGATTCTTCTTATGAGATTCTTCAGTTTGAAAGTGACCATGTACTTATATGAATACCTCCCTAGTTAAGAGCAGTGTCACAGGGTTCGCCGAACTTGAACCTTCAGGTTCGAAATTCGGCGAACCTCAAAAATATTTTTAGGTTCGGATTAAGTTCGATAAAGTTCGGTTCATGTTCGATTTTTTCCATGTCTTATTTTTGCGTTGCAGGGTTTGTCGTATTTAAACTTTGGAGTTCCAATCTCTTCGCGTTACAGGGTCTGCCCGCCGTATTTTATTTTTAGAGTTCCAATCTCTCTTCATTTGGGTCGTCAAGCATGCAGATGAAAACATGCACAAACATCTAGTGTATCCTGTATGAGGGCCATTGTGAAAACTCCGACACTTTCAGAAGCCGTTAGGCGGTTCTCCCAGATAACGTAGGTTGTGATAAGAGAGGCTTCGACGTATTGAACTTCGACGATTTGTACATAAAAAATACCATTGGCGGAATTGCAATCGCACAGAGACGCAACTGCAAACTTTGGTAGGTTATGCCTTCACGGAGAGAGATGCGATGGTAGGTTAGTCAACAAGCTTTTAACTTTTTATTTTTTGCCTTTTTTAAATTTGAATCACATTCATATAGTTTTATAATTTGCTTTTAGATAGATATTCCTTTATACACATTAAAAAAATAATTTATTCATAATAATGAATTATATATTAAATTTTATTTGAATATCTTATTTCATTAAATTTGATTTATAAATAATTTAATATATATAATTATTTTACATATATTAAAAAATAATATATTAATATTATAATGAGATTCGTATTAAGTTCAATTAAATTTGATGTTAAATATATTAATATTTATATGTATATATATGATTACAAATTTAACATATAAATATTATATTGGATTTTTTAAATATATATATATATATATATATATATATATATATATGGCGAACGTCAATCCGAACCTTATTAGAAAATTCGAATTCGAATCGAACTTAATCATTGTCGAACTCGAATTCGAACCCGAACCATGTGACATTGGTTAAGAGGGAGTGTTGCAAAGTGTAACTAGGATCAATCTTCATATTGACTATGTAATTATGTATTTATGTAAAGAAGAAGACAAAGATAATAAAATATATTTTGTATATACTTGCTTCATGGGTTTCATGAGCAAGAAGTTTTATTATAGGTCAAAGACTTCTTCTTGATGTCTTTAGGGATTTATCTAGTCATAAATATAATTAGAGTCTTGGAGTCATGTTACACTTATGATAGAACAAATTGATGATACATATATATGCTCGAAGACCTTGTCACTTGGCTCCTTGAAGGTAGCGCGAAGATAATGGAAATACTCCTTGAAAAGTCGGCTTGAACATGTTGGTAAATAATACTTGGAAGGTCGGCTCAAATAGTCACAACTGTTCACTGACAGGTTGGCTAATTTACAGGCAGCAACAACTATATATACCCTATAGTTTTTGCACTGAAAACACAAAACTCGGACAAGTTTCTCTGTGAAAAAGTGCAGATTCCTTTGCAGTTTTTTAGTGGTCCACGGTGTGGATTTAGGAGAAGAAAACAATGTGGATTGCTCTGTTATAGTGCGAATTTACTGAAGCATAAAAGTGTGGATTTTAAAGGTCAAGCATGGATCTGATGGAAGTGCAATAAACCCTAGTAGAATCTAATTTTTGAAAATTGTTGAAACCTTAGATGCATAGTAAAATTGTTCTTTGATTAAATTGCTGATAACTAAGGCTTTGTGTCTCAAAGATGGAATCGAGGGTTTGCAATAAATCATGCTAGAGTCCCTCATATATCTCTAAAACTAATATTGAGGCCCTAGATATAACTTGATTGAATTTCTCTAAGTCTTGATGAAGTAGTCTAGTTCTTGTGACTAAATCCTAACAAGAAGTAGAGTATGTAACATTTGTTGATTATAAACCTAACTGAGTTTTGGTGTTTGATATCTAATGTCTAAATGCTTCCATTATTGTAAGATGATTTTGATATAGTTAACTTCATGTTTCAATATTTGGTTGTACTTGCTATTAAAGTTTTGTAGGTACATAATCTTCAGCTGATGAACATGTTTGTATGATGATAATGAGCATGATGAAGGAAGTTATGATGATCAAGATGACCTTGGTGCCATAAGAAGGAATGGAGCCATGAAAGACTCTCCAATGTTATAAAAGAAGGAAGTGGTTGATTTCCCTAAATTGAGAGGGAGCCTAAATAGAAGAGAGGGGATATCTCCCCAGTTGAGAGGGAGGGCATATTATGATAGTGAATACTTTGAAGTAAGCAAAGTACTATAGATGAATGTTCATGAAGTTGCAAACAAAAGACTTGAGAAGATATGCAAATGTATTTGGTGTTAGAAATGAAAGAAGAAGAAAGCTTTCGACAAACTGTATATGGATAACTTTATGATGAAAGTAGCATCAGAATGGTTGAGGACCCCGAAGGTTTGTGTTTACTTGTATACATACATTTGAATGTTTATTACTGATTAGGGTTGTGATTGTGTAGGATCCATAGTATTAAAAACCGGAATTAGTGACCGGACCAGTGGACCTAATGAACCGGGTTTCTGACCGGAACTGGTTTAACCGGTACTGGTAAGGTCTAAATGAACCAGTTTAAAAAAAACACATTAAATAATTAATTTTTAATATAAAAAACTATTTTAAAGATTTGCAACCATGATTCCAAGCCAATAGAGACAAAATATGCAAAGTTTGCTCATTTATATACCATGTAAAGGTGAATATATCAAAATGGCACCGAGTGCAATACATATCATCAAAAAAATACATAAGCAATGAGGCTCCAAATGGCTGATAAAGTCCAAAAACAATGCTACAAGCTATGAGGCCATTGGCCTACTACAAATCTACATATATGATATTAGTGATCAACATTATCACTTGAAACTTCTCATCATGATCAAACTCAGTTGGTTGAGTCTCGATTGCCAAACTTTGCAACTGTTCGAGTCGCAAACTTCTCTATTAGTTCAATGACTTGAGTCTCAAACTTTTGAAGGTATTCTGCCCTATTACTTCATTTGGTGCTCCACATGGCTTTGCATGTCCTCCTATCCCAGCCAAGTGTTGCTTGAACCTGTAAATACCCCCTCCTACAATAGATATTTGGCAATATTTGCAGATCAATTTTCCATCAATCATATCACAATGAGCCCATGCATTATCCTTGGCTTTTGGAGGCATGATGGCTACTACTTAGCTCAAACTCTATGTTGTTCCACTACTCCAGCAAAAACTCAACACTCTCCAAGCTCTCAATCAAACTCACAAAAGTTCAAAATGAGATATGTGAGACAAATGAGAGGGTACTCTTGCCTTTAAAGGATTGGCGAGGGTGTTTTTAGAGGGCAACAACCCTCATTTTCCCTCCAAAACCACCCATTACTAGCCAAATCAACTTCTATGGGTCCCTCTTGTGGCCTTGGCAACTAACCGACCGATTTATCAATAAACCAACCAGTTAGCACTGGTCAGACCAGAAAATTTTGTCAAACCCCTCCCTTAATCGGGATTTCAGGCCGGTTTGATCCGGTTGGGCATCTGACCAACCGGTTTGACCGATTTGAACGGGGCAATTCTGAATACTATGGTAGGATCTCTGCATAAAAGATTGAATGTTTGAAGCATGCTTGAATTGGTGGATATATATGATTTAATTGATAAGGAGAGATGAAGCATCTAATGGCAAGATGCTTGGGAGGACATCTAGTTGGCCTATGTGTTGATGTCTAGATCCCGAAGAGGGAGGGTGGCGTTGGTCATGGTGCTCCGACCTTGGATACACACCTAGATCCCTGGGTTGGTGGTAGAGCTTAAAAGCTTGATGGTACCTACAGTTGGCTAAAGCTTGAGCCCCTTTAGTCCCACTCAGATAGAATACCTTGGTCATGTATCTAGTCTGCGACACACAGTGTGCTAGAACTCTTCGTAGTTCATTTTGAGATCTTCCATGTACATATATATATATATATATATATATATATATATATATGTAATTATAAATATCTCCCTAGTTAAGAGGAAGTGTTGAAGAATGTAACTAGTGTCGGTCTTCATAATTATACTTGAGTCATAATGTATTGTATTTATCAAAAGAAAGAAAAATACATTTTATTATTAAAGAAATTGACTTATTAAAGCACAGGTTGCATGCTTGGATCAATTGTTTTTAGGTCAAAGCCTTCATTGAAGGCTTCTAGGGCTTACATCAAGTGCCCTTGTCGATGTCTTAATGTAAAAGACCCCTCTTGGGCTCTATTTGTCAATAAAGAAATTTATTTTTATGTAAATTAGGTGTTCTAGGCCTCCTCCACCAAGTCGGCCTCAATAAGGGAACTCGACCTCACAGACTCATTGGAGCAACCCGACTCATTTGGAACGCATCTCTCACAAGTTCGAATTGCAATAGCTGGAAGCAGTAAAGAGTGCAAAATTCAAGGAAGAAGGAAAGGGCTTGTGAAGGAGATCGTTATCTAGCTAAGGAATTCGAAATTTTCTCTGTCTAGCTAAGTAGAACATAAAGAAGTTAATAAGAACATAATAATATCACAAGTAATTATTAGTATCAGAAAATCTTTCTGCCTTTCCAATTTTCTAACACTTAAAATGCGACCCCCCAAAAATCAAGAAATGGGAACCAATGTTATCAGAATCGGACCAAAATCGGTTGGTCCAGCTGTTTTTGGCCCAAAACTGGTCTGGATCGGGACTTCAAACCATAATAGGCTGGTTCGGTACTGAACCGACCGGTTTTGTAACAGAATTGACTGATTCGGTACCGAACCAGCCTATTACACCTAACTAGCTAGTTCAAGACTGATTCCGTGTGGTTTGTACCAGTGTAAAAAATTTCCTTTTTTAATTTATTTTTAATTTTTTCATTTGGTTGGCCCGCTCCTAATTCTCCACTAGGCTAACCTAATATTCAAGCCTATGGTCCTTAGCCTAATATTCAATCCTATGGTCCTATTATTACTATGTAATTCATGGTAATGTTAAATTCTTAAATTAAAAGTGACATTCTCCTTAATTTTTTATTTCCATCCTTTTACTTAAATTTTTAATATTACTATGAAATGACTCAGGATGTTTGAGAGTGGTTCCAACCTCGTTGGATTTCATATGGAGAAAGTAGAATTTTAGATTTCACTCAAAATTCAGCGGACTTGATAATTCTTCAAGATTTCAAGATTGTTGGGATTGCAATGTTCCCATTGGGTTTTGTCATGTACGAGGTTAAGGAACTAGTATTTAATAAAGAGCAGCAATCCCTTTATGTACTTTGATGTTAGTGGCATTGGTTGTTGAACTCCTCTATCTTGACCCTACTAAAAATGTACCCATCATTCAAACAAAATCTTGACTTCACACGATACGCTTTTTCTATCTTATTTTAACGTTTAGAGGGTTATATTGATGACGATGATCCCAATATAGGCAATGATAATGATGATATGTAGGTGTTTGTTGTAGCATGATTTTTTTTTTGATGCTAGAGGCCATTTAGAGCCTATTTGTTGATGTCTTTTTTGTTTAGGGATGGATTTCATTCAATGCTATTTTGGTTATGTGCACTCTTACATGCTATATAAATGAGAACTTTTGCTTATTTGTGTATAAATGGTTTGGATTAAAATGGATGCAACTATATATATATATATATATATATATATATATATATATATATATATATATATATATATATATATATGTTTTTGTTTAAAATTTGAATATTTTATGTGCTTTTGGTCAATAATATATATATATATATATATATATATATATATATATATATTTTTTTTTTTTAATATATTTAATATCCTGGTTCTTGTCTAGGTCCGACCGGTTCCCGGTCAACAAGGTTTTTCGGTTCGATCACTGGTTTAGTTTTGATAACATTGATGGGAATGTATATTTGAAAAGGGAATGCGTTGGGAATGTGACCCCTTAAAAATCAGGAATGGGGATATATATATATATATATATATTTCAGGAAATTATGCTGAAGCATTGAAAGAAAGCATTTAAGTTTTAACATTATAATTTAGAATAAAGATACAAATTCATGAGTAAATGAGTAAGTGCCAAGGCTCAAGGGCCAAAAATATCATGCTACAATAAATACCTGCATATCATTGAAATCATTGCCTATATTGGGATTCTCATCATCGATATCACCTTCTAAGCATTAAAATAAAATGGAAAAAGCTTGACATGTCAATTCCAAATTTTGCTTGAATGATGGGTACACTTTTACTAGGGTCATGATAGAGGAGTTCAACAATCAATGCAACTAACATCAAGGTACATTGAGGTCTTGGTTCTCTTGATTGAAGTCAGGGAAAATTTTAAGGATGGCAAATTATTTTGAAGTTTAAAAAATTGGCGAATCTCACTAGTACCTAATATGAAAACTATAAAATGTGTATTGATGTATTTGTAAAATTACGAAAATTTATAATGATTTTATATATACTCTCTATATAATGTTGGCTATTTTTAACATAAAAATATTTATATTGTAAAATTTGGGCGAATCATTTTTATATAAAAAAGGAAATTGGCGAATCTTTTTTTTTGGAAAATCATGGAAAATTAGCCCACCTACGAATATTAGCCCCTAAAATTTTCCATGATTGAAGTGCTAGTTACAGATCCTCACACATGACAAAATCCAATGGAAATGTTGCAACCCCCCATTCCTGAAATTCTAAAAACTCGTAAGTATGGTGGATTTTGAGTTGGATCTAAAATTCTACTTTCTTCATATGAAATCCAATGAAGTTGGAACCACTCTCAAACATTTTGAAACAATTAATGGTAATGTTAAAAATTTAAGTAAAAAGATAAAAATGAAGATATAGGAGATAAACATTAGTATTAATTACATAGCATATTCATAACACTACCATTAATTACATAGGATTAGTATGACCTTGGGTTTGAATATTAGGCTGCCCCAGTCATAAATTATTATTTTTTAAAAACTGATATGTGTTCGGTCCACACATGCCACACAAGCATGTTATACGTCTTGAAACATGTTTCTAAGGGGGTGGAATGCATTTCAATTTCGTGAAACACATTTCAGCCCCCCAGAAACATGTTTCAAGTGTGTAGTGAAAACATTTCACCTCCCCGGAAACATGTTTCAGGCGTGTAGTGAAACACATTTCACCATCCCCCCCTCTCAGAAACACGTTTCAAGCACATATTGGAGTTCATGTACCGAAACTTGCTAGATACTTTTTTTGAAGTGAGGAGGCACTAACACTACTGACTTAAAGATACCTTGTTATTATTAATTTCATTGGGGAATGTTTTCTTCCCATCTTGGTAGTTTGGAGGCTATGCATGATATGGTGTGTCTTCATTCTTGATTCACTCTTTGTTTTCCATTTATTTGGGGATGAGTACTTGCTAACGATATTCGATGCATTCCAAATCCTTAAAGAGATCCTTCCAAAAGATTTTAATGAATTTGGGTTCTCTATTAGTTATGACATTTATGGGATAACATGTCACACAAGCATGTTATACGGCCTAAAACACATTTCTAAGGGGGTGGAATGCATTTCAATTTCGTGAAACACATTTCAGCCCCCCAGAAACATGTTTCAGGTGTGTAGTCAAAACATTTCACCTCCCTGGAAACATGTTTCAGGCGTGTAGTGAAACACATTTCACCATCCCCCCCTCTCAGAAACACGTTTCAAGCACATATTGGAGTTCATGTACCGAAACTTGCTAGATACTTTTTTTTTGGGGGCGGGGAGGGCACTACTTTTCCTGCAACAAAGATACACTGTTATTATTAATTTCATTGAGAGGAATGTTTTCTTCCCATGCTGACTGGTTGGAGGCTATGCGTGACCTTGAACATGTCTTCCATTCTTTGATTCACTCTTTGTTTTTCCATTTATTTGGGGATGGTCTCCACTGCTGATATTCAAATGCATTCCAAATCTTTAAAGAGATCCTTCCAAAAGATTTTAATGAATTTGGGTTCTCTAAACATTTGAATTTATATTCATTTTGCATGGAAAGAATCCTGGAAATATGGTATTCTACCACCACCATTACTTGATCCTTGTGCTTATGTATTTTGGGTGAGTTGGTGAAACAATTAATTGACATACTTATTCATTTGTCATATGTTGTAGCTGTTGTCGCTCAGACTGTACAAGCACGGTGCGACAACGACTCAGGTTGGGGGCTATCACTCTGATCCCTGACCTCTCCATTCTCGCTGTCTCCCAACAACAGACTATGGGGGGTAGTCCTTACGGAAGAGGGAAATGAAGGACAAGTTGGAAACCAATGACTCCGAGAGACACGTTTGAATGGCTTAACCACTTGGTTGATTTAGCAAGTGTTTAGTGATTAGATTGAATTCTTAATGAGACTAGTGCCTAATGTAGTCAACTTGTTTTATATCAATTAAGGACCTAGGGACCAGATGAACAACTGCTGCTTAACGAATGCTTATCTATCCTAGATGAGATGCAATCCCTATGACTTGGGTGAGATGCAAGATATTGGTTTATTTAAATTACATGCCTATTCTAGGTATATCCTTCCTCTTAACTATTTTGAAGCTATTCTCTAGAGTAGGTAGTGAGAAAGAGGCCAAGGGAAAGCAAGCAGAGGCTTGATTAATGATACTTTCCCTTAGGTAGTAACCACTTGATGCCTTCGGCGCTGTAGAGACTATGGATCTGACGATTGCAAGGTCATCGTGTTAACCATTGAAGAGGTGCTAGGCTCCTCAAGCCAGGGGAGAAAGGTGGTCCTATTATCTCTATCAACCAAGCTTAAGCTTGGAGGTAAGTTATTAGATTCAATTCTAACCTTAGGATGATTAATGTAAGATTATTGAGTGCTTCTTGAGTTAAGATTATTATGTTAAGTACTTAGTTATAGTTTGTCTTATGACGAGGAGTACTTAATAACAAATTAATGACGATCTTAACATAAGATGAAATGTGCTCAATATCACAGGTGCCAACAAGATACAAAATATATCTAAATGTTCAATAACCAAAGATCTACAATAGATAAACAAAAGAACACATATCCACTTATAACAATCAACTATTGAGACAATACAAAATACCAATGACGATTATCCAAAAGAGGCAATATGATTGTAAATGCTCTTAGCCAATATTTCTCCTCTTCAAGACAATTATTAAGAGATATGCAATTAGATCCACAACGATTACCAATTAGATTCTCAATTAGCTAGGATCACAAATAACTCAAGATACATTCAATGATATTCTTTAAAGACAATTGGAACAAGACACTTTGATGCCAATTACAGTGATAGAAACAATTGGATCTCAAAAGACAAGTGATGTAACACAAAATGCCCAAGTAAAAATGCCAAAAGATTAAAGTGCTTTAAAGAATGAGCTTATTAGATCATGAACTTTGATACTTATGAGATCCCCAAAGAAACACACCATTAGCTTTAATAATATTAACACCAACAATGAACAAGATAAGGCAATCTTTTACACTATGAGCAATAAACAAGAGTAAACCTATGTCACATATATTCTAATCACATCGAATGAGAAATAGATGAACCTTTATGACAACAGTGAATTAATCAATGACAAAATGACAAAACAATGCTAGAATCACCACTTCTTCTTGAGCTAGATGTAAACAGTGAAAAATTTGTTCATGCCACTGATGTATTTCAAACCTTAGATGCAGTAATAAAATTCACCAAATCTTGTAAACTTATACCAAAAGATGAATGCCCAATTCATGCAATGCTTAGTTAGTGATCTTAGGAAACTTGTTGATGAATTTAGGGCATCCAAATTTAATTTTTTACCACTTTTATGAATTTATTATCTTGCTGTAATGAACAATGACGAAAAGAGGGTTAGACGATGCAAACCACTAGGCCTTGAGGCCTTGAAGAGGGCTAGATCACTTGTGCTAGGATCCTTCAACGATTGGGACACCTGCAACCACAAAATTTACTCTAATACCTCTGCAAAACGCACCAAGAATCAACTTGAAAATCAAAATGACTAACACAGAGATGACAAAGGGCAAAAGGAGGCAGCAGCTCAAGGAGAACATGCAACGCATGGCCTAATAGGCCCGCGGCTAGGGTCAAGAGGCCAACAGGGGCTTGAAGGAGGCTCCAAGAGCCATGAGAAGGCTGAGACAAGCAGACCAAGAGGGAGGAAGGCTGAACAAAGGGTAAGAGAGGCCTTGGTAAGCCTGCTACAAAGGGATAAAAGCCTTAAAGGCTTGACAACAGAGGTAAGGCTGGCTACCAAAGGGCAACAGAGGAAAAAGGAGGGCTGTAAGGCCCACAACTAGGCCTAAAAGGCCTTAAAGAGCCCACGACTAGGCAAGGGAAGGCATGCCAAGGCCCTAGGGGTCTACGACTAAGGGAAGAAATCCCTTAGGGCTTGACGGCTAGGCAGATGGGGCCCATGACACGGGAAATAAGGCCAAAAATGGCCTACGACTAGGAAAGAGAGGAAGAGGCTGGGCTTGGAGACCCTAAAAATTGAAACCCTTGCAAAAAATGTGCGATTTTACTTCAGTTTTTCAGAAATCACCCAAATCACTGCAAAATTCTTGATGTTGGCTCTGCAAATTTTTTTGGAGATTAGATCTTACCCTCAAGGGACTAGATCTAGCTCCAACCCATGCAAAACTTCTTCAAATGGCTTGGATCTCACTTGCACAAATGAAAAAATAAAAATACCCAAAACCCTAATATATACAAAATTTGAAAATAAACCCCAAACCCTAGTTGTTGCAAAACAAGGGTTAGAAAAATTTACATTAAAAAATGATTCTACAAAAAATTAGTTTACAAATAAAAAATATTTACAAAATATTGACAAGTATACAATGCCTGAAATAATTTTGAAGAATAATTTATATGATAATGACAATAAGTTGATGTATTTTGAAATATAGATGTTAACCACAACCTTAGCGAAGTAAGAAAATCACATAAATTTCTTGGTGCCCAAACAAGGTCAACTTGTTCCCATAGTCTATGAACTTAGAGCTCAAGGCCCGTGGAACCCGCAAACTCTATATATTTCTTAAGAGAAAATTGTCAGACCAAACAATGAATCAGATCACCTAAGATAAGCCCAAAAGTTACCAATAGAATCTTCATATCATCTACAAATGAAATAACAATTTATATAATATTAAAGCACAATATAGGAAAGCACATACCCAACACATACCACAGATGAATGAGATAAAGACACCATGAACTAAACCCCAAAGTCTTTAATTATGAATTTCAAACGTTCTAGCAAAACATTGGCTTCACACCAGCGTTACAAAATTACATTTAGACTAGAGTCACTATCATTGTGCCTTGAGAAAGAAATGGCTTCTAATTTATAGATAAATCCCTCCAAGTGGAAAATAACGGCTAGTTGGCTTTATCCCCGTCAAAATAATCTCGACCATCGATAAATACTTGATTAACTTTATATATATTTTTTAATTTTTTCTTCTGAATAAGACTGATTCTATTAAAAAAGCATACAATACAAATGGAGTTACAAGCAGGAGAAACTAGATAGCGGGGAAGCCGGAAAAGAACAGTCAACCTTGGTCCCATATCGTAGCCAAGAGAGAACAAGGGGGATCCAGAAGAGATACCTAGGAACCATGAGTGATGAACACAAGAGAATGCCCAGAATGGGTAGAGACCTCAATACGACATTTCTTTCCTTTTTTTTTTGAAACTTTGACCCAACCATCAAGGGGCTGGGGGGCGGAAACCATTTGAAGATTGTTGTTGATCAAAGGAGGGGTCTCCTTATCTGAGTCAGAGGAGGCGAACTCATGAGAACGTTTCTGTGTATTCGAGGAAGCATTAGGCCCTCCAGGGTCTGCCATGTTTGTTTCCTTCTCTTGCATCACCGCCTCCTCATCAACTTCAATCTCCTCCTCATCCGAGTTGGATGAATCAATGTCATCCATGGGGGGGGGGGATCACATGGTTTCCAACTTTTAGATTTCGGTTATTTAAGATCTTTCTTCTTTTGGGAAAGGAATACAGTGCAGGTGTTCTAAAGATGCCCTGTTTGATGGAAATGGTGACATGTGAACGCATTGTTCTCATAATCCAAGGTCTGAGTCCAAAGGAAATCTCCCACTTTAAGGATAATCTGATCGAGCAGACCTTTGCTTAAGTCAATCTCAGCACAAATTCTGCCATATGTGTATATTCCTTTCTCTCCCCTGGAGGGATCGGTCGCCAGAAAGCGGCCCAAGGTGTTTCCAATCCCTTGGGGGACAGAAAAGTGCCAAAGATGTGCAGGGAGGTTTGGTAATCTGACACAGATAGGAATCTTGGTGTTGACTGTCGTAGAGGGGTCGAAATCTGGGAACCACGGGGTGAGGAAAAGCCCTGCTGTTCCCCAAAACCATGGGCCTTCAGTTAAGGCTTTTTGATAGTCTTCGTTGACTTGATTAACTTTAATCTCTGCCGTCGAAATATTTATTTTTGGGAATTTTCGAATTTCTCATTAAAATCATTTTTTATGAATCCAAAAATATTTTTTTGGATTAATTTCCTCAAAAATTTGACTTTGACTTAACCACCAAGGTCCAAGGGCTTAATTTTTTTTCAAAAATCCATCTTTTCCTTGGTGGGGGACCTTTAAAATTTGACTTCTTCATGACCTATGATTTTTTTGGTCATTTTCCACTTGGAGAAATTAATTTCTCTAGAATTAATTTTTTGACTCTAAATTAATTAATTTTCTGGCTTAGGATTTAATTTTATTTTTGCCAGAAAAGCTAATTAATTGACACAAGAGGGGATTAATTATTTTTCCACCCTGAAATACTTTAGCCATGGTGTCTGATTGCGAGGGACCATGCACTAAAATATTTTTTACATCACATAATTTCAATTTCAACCCTCAAAGGGGGAATATCCATTCGTTATAGACCCTCATAATATTCACCCAATTTTGCGACTCAATATGATCTAGTAGAACAAGAGATCTGTAATAAAATAATTTAGCCAAATAGCTTAAATTATTCCCAAATCACTTTTACAATAAACTTGACTAAGAACACTACGACTCACCTAAGACTTCGACAATAAATTCCACCCTAGCTTTGGGGTTTAAGCTAGAGGGAAAAACTCTGTCGATTATCCGTGTTTGGAAACACACACAATGCGGTGAGACGAAAATCTCCTAGGATGAAATTCATTGGCAAAATCATAGGCTTACCTAGGTTGTTACATAATTAAATGGTCGTACTACCATCCTTTATATTACAATTTGCAAAAATTGGGTTTACAATGATATAAAACGGACTAGATGATGATTCTGAACTTTGAAATTTTTTGCATAATTGCTTCCTTGGACTTGTGACAAAATGGGTGCAATAGTAGCCAAGGACACAAGATTTCTGGCAGACATTGTTTTTTATAATTTATTTACTTGGCACTTCTCTCAAGTATTTATGCGTTTCCTTGTTGACCTTTCAGGATCTTCTAATATGATAATTACTTTCCTATGATTTCTTAGTCCATTCATCTTATATCATTAAGCAATTGCATATGGAAGATCTCAATAGTAATACAATAATGACAGTAGGATTATAAAAAGACATCCAAACACGAGACACACAAATTTTACCTTGAGAAAACCCTAACTAGGGTAAAACTCAACAATCTTTTGTCAAGTGAAATTATTCAATCCAACAATAGTACAATTTGAGTTTTACAGGATAACTTGGAAATTCCTAGGGCTACACCAACCCTTCTTCCATGAGCAACAATTCCCATAGATCTTGGCCCTGCCCTTTTATCATACTGAAGATACAAGATTTCCTTCTAAGGCTTCAACCCTCTTAAAAAAGCTTTTATACAAATCCAATGGTCTTTCATAATTCTGGTAGACTTGACGATTTTAGGCTTCCTTCAAACAACCACTCGACCTTCAAACTCTCCCTATAAAATCTCCTTTTTCACATGTGTGAACAAACCCAAAAGATTCTCCTCTTTGCATGTGTGAAAAGAGCAATAAAGATGATCCGAAATTGTGTCTAATGGAGGAGGTCGAGTGACTCTTTTATAGTGATCTAAGGTGCCCCAAGAGACACGTCTCTTAGTGCTAGGCCAATTTAAACAATTGGAGCCTGTTAGCCACCTATAAAATTTGTTATAGCAAAAGGTGGCTAAAACTTTTGAGCCTTCAAGGAACAAATTTTATAACTAAAAAGTGTTGGCTCTTGAAGACTCTTGAAGGCCTCATGCCTCTGTCTAAATATTCGCTACTGTTCCCTTTTTTATACTCAGAAATTCTGCTGATTTCATGAGAAAAGACTGCTGCAAAATCA
Source organism: Pinus albicaulis (assembly GCA_034641835.2). Taxonomy (NCBI): domain Eukaryota; kingdom Viridiplantae; phylum Streptophyta; class Pinopsida; order Pinales; family Pinaceae; genus Pinus; species Pinus albicaulis. Next base: position 4,401,859 of record CM076574.1, on the reverse strand, counting down.
TCATTTCCCCCCCTCCTCCTCTCAAAACTAACCTTCATTTACTCCCCTTTTTCTCCACAAAATTCCTCTATTTTTCATGATTTCCCTTCTCCCATTCGTGAAAATCCTCTTTACATAGTTTAAAACTCATTTTTAAACTATACCGAAACCCCCAAATCCATTAAAAACTCTGAAAAATTTCATAAAAAACAAGTTTTTATTACTATGGACTTAAGCCCCCTTGCTCTAAGTCCTAACCACTTCCCCACCATACGCTTTGGTGCCAGAACCAAGCGATAACCCCTTTCAACGCTAATCGCATCGCAAAGTTCCAAAGCACAAGTTTGTTTGCCATGTTTTAAAGAAGTTCCGATGCGATTAAGCCCTTGAACACAGCCCCAATCTTATCTTAGTTTCATATAACCTGTGGGCCCGCCTTCAGCGCTTAAAACATTGTAATAACCATTCCCGATTACCTTTTTCTTTGTAAAGTCATAAAACCCACTTACCCAAAGTTTTGATCTGAAGCGCCGAAGTTATGTTTTTCAAATAAAAAATGGTTATATTAAAAAGACCCGATTGCGCAATCGCATCGGAGAAATTCACAAAGGGTTGATTGATAGACCCGCATCAAAAACTCCGATGCGATTGGGTCATATACAAATAAACTCCGCCCCCCTCCGCCTTTCACTCCATATAACTTTCACCCAGGACCAAGTGTTAAAGATCCCAAGGTGCTCCATCGCATCGAAAAGTTCCAATGGGTAGATTGAAAAGCCCGAGCCCGAGACTCCGATTGCGATTAGCCCTTTGTTATAACGCTCCAGGCATACTACATTCCATACATCCACAGGCCCCGCAGACGGGCGCCTAACCATATTATATATATACCCCGCCCATGCTAAACCTTTGCTTTATTTAAAATTTTGGGTTTTGTATATCATAAAGGGTTTCCGCCCGTTCGTCTTAAAAAGCAATCCCCGACCGTTGATCTTGGGCCGATCAAACGGATAGCGCTCAATCACAAGTTTTCATCGGGCGCGTTTGTTTCTCCCCCTGATCGTCCATTCCTCCGATTCATTCTCCACCGTTGATCTGGTCCTCAGATCAACGGTCCGCGCTACATCGCATCGCAAGTTTTCATCTGGTGTGTTTGTTTCTCCCCCCAATCGTCCATTCCTCCGATTCGTTCTCCGCCGTTGATTTGATCCTTAGGTCAACGGTCCGCGCTACATCGCATCGCAAGTTTTCATCGGGCACGTTTGTTTCTTCTCCCGATCGTCCATTCCTCCGATTCATTCTCCACCGTTGATCTGATCCTCAGATCAACAGTCCGCGCTACATCGCATCGCAAGTTTTCATCGGGCGCGTTTGTTTGTTCGCCCCGACTGCCGACCTCCCGATTTAATATCCACCGTCGATCTCTGTGGGTCTAGTCGCATCCGACGGCTCATATTTATCACGAAACCCATTTGATCTTTAATTCATTTCTTCCTTCGATAAAGGTTTTTTAACCTTATTTCTTAAAGTTTTTCGCCATTTCTTTGTAAAGTGACCTCTTCGCTTTATCTCCTCCCAATTAAAACCTGACCATCGATCTCTGCAGATCGACGGATCTGACTTATTCTTTCCCCGACTCTCATTTTGATTCCGCAAACAGATCTACACCGTTGGATGATGCCATCCAACGGCTACGCTCCTCCCCTCACCCTCTGCAGCAGTATACCAAATAACGCAGGATTTTATAATTATTGTTTGTATTTTGCAGGAATTAATGGCTTTCCATTATATTCAGACAGAGGCCGAAGGCTGGGAAAGACGTTTCCCGTGCCTTTGATTTATCAACGGAGACCATTCGCGGGGTTCGAATTCCACGTTTCATCAATGCTCCATGGGCATTGATGCCGTATGAGCGCTGCGCGGCCTGCACATCAACAAGACACTGTGTTGTTAAATCACAAATTAAAAGAGTATCAGTGTTGAAGATAGAACACAACAGAATGAAGATTGGAGATGAATTTGGGGATTACGGCTAAGATTTATTATTAAAAGCCTAATCCTCCTAATTAAAACACAGTTAAAAGAAAATCATAAGTGTTCAACAGACAGAAAGGCCTCCACCGCCACATCTGGGGCAAATTGATTCCTCCCAGCTACCACGAAGCCACCTGTGCCTCAAAGCATTCAAACAGAGGCCGAAGTTATTGAGCAAAATCAGATATTCGCCTCAACGCAGCCAGAGAGTTACTTCTGCAAGGAACTTAATGCAAAAAATATCTGCAGAGTTACTCCAACATGACACAGAGCCTCAAAAGTCAACAAAAGCTCCCACCGAGCTTAATCTTAAAAATGTAAAACAATTAATACAGACAGAAGATCTGTAAACTTCTTCATCGAGCCCCTCAAAGGCCGAGAAGCCATTAATACTATATTAATTATCTTGGGAGATCTTTTATTGAGATCTCACCTCCTCATTCTTCTATAAATACTTCTGTAGAAGATGAGAAACTGTTTGTTGCAGAACTTTGAAATACATTTGAGCTTAAAACTTCTGATTGTAGATAGTGTCCACTGGCCCTTGGAGCTCTACTTGTGATAGATAAGTTAGGCTGAGATGAGAAGATGACTGCTGAACTGAAACATTGGACTTGAAGATTGTAACTGGTTTGACATCAATAAAAAGCTTTTTTTTGGGATCCTAGTCTATATCACTAGTGAAGTGCCCCTTCGTTCATTATTGTTTTTCCTTCTATGTATGCCATATTTTTCACTATTCTCTGATAAAGAACAACATTTATAGAGTTAGGATTTACTGTTTACCAGTACCCTTCTCTCACTGATAAGCTTTATCTCAATGTTTTGCTCCAATTTGTTTATTTAAGAATGATTCAATACAGTTTAAGCAGTTAGGAATGTTGGTGTTCCCTCGTCCTACTGTTTGCTTTAAACATTATTCTTGAAAGTTATTTTCATCATTTGCTTATTAAAGTTAGACTAGAAAAGTGATGGTTTGCCCTGTTTCTAGTTTCTATTCTCCAAAGGAAGATTCTGAAGGTTTCCCTTGGTGTTGGCCGAAAGCAGATTAGGTTTAAAAGTACCTTACCTGATCTTAAGTGACACTTTGTTTTCTCTTATGTGTTTCATACTTTCTGAAGGTAATTGTGCGGATTACTGGATTGTTTGTCGATTAAGCTGCTTTAATACAAACTTACCCAAGAAGTTTATGGTTAGCCCTGTTCTTGGCTGGTTTTAAACAGTTACTTAAGAGGCTTTTCTTGTTTGGATTGACTATAAATCCCTTGTGAAATTATTATCAGTTTCCAGCCCTCCAACACTTTATTGTTTCCATTCCATCATTTTAATCTCAATGATCTTGTGATATAGATGACTTGCCCCTTGGATCACTCTTGATGTTGTTGTTCAATTAAAGCCCTGATATGACTCCATAGCCCAATGGATTAAAAACAAGCATTATATCTATCTTTTTAGACAGAGCTTTTCTATTCACTTGCAACTTCTCACCTTTGAAACTTTTTGCACTTAGAACTTTCTCCTCAAAAAAATAATCATGCTCAACCATCCAAAAAACAAAACAAACCCTTGGCCTTCATAACTAGCCTAATATCATTACCCCAAACTTCAAAGACAAATCCATCTTTGCACTTATTGGAGAGATCCCTCTCCGAATTCAGGAGGGCTCGATCCTAGAATCCCAAAGTGGTTGAAACGATGTTGTTTCTGTGATCGGACTTTGCCAATCTTGTTGATTACAGATTCCTAACATTTCTGGCGACTGCACTGGGGAATTCCCTTGAAATAAATAAAACTTTGGGAGTAAAAGCAACCTTTTCAAGCACTACCAAATAATGGTAATCATGATAAAACTTGTTGAATCAGTGACAAACTAGGCAAACCCTAGGATTCTCATAAATCTTTATCTAACCTTGAAAGATCAGCTGGCTTAGCCATAAGAATAGACTGCCTTTGTCTCTTGACCGTAGCTAAGTTTTGAAACAGAGTTAGGATATTCTTAGAAACCACACAACTGAAAAATAAGTTAGAAAAAAACCTAAGAAAATTTTAGATTGGTATCCAATAAACATGGTGGTGGACCATAAAACCTTTTACCTCCTTAGGAGCTAAAAAACTTCCACTTGGCGACTCCACAATCCTGAACAGATCTTAAGAATCCACTGGGAAGAACCCTTATTATTGTAATATCATTCAAACTCAGTCAGAGGACTATAGGATTAAAATTTGGGTAAACAGATTAGTTAACCTTTTAAATATTGTCATATCTGGTTGAACTTTTCTTGTTTATTTAGGTCTGAAAAACACATCATAGTGGCTCCTAGAAAGATTCACACTAGAGCCCATCCTGACCCTGATCCACTTGAGAAAGTTGATAACCCAGAAAGTATCCTTAGGAAGTCTCCTAAGATTAAATTATCAACTATTTTCATATCACCCTTGAGAGCTAATTCAGTTCCCGAAAACCGTGCAGCTCTACAAGAAACATATGGTGGTGGAACCATAAAACATTTTACCTCCTTATGAGCTAAAAATTTTCCACCTGGCGACTCCACACTTTGAAACTCCCAAAAGACTAAATGACTCCACTGGTAGAAGACCCTGAACTGATTGACGAGACACAGTGACCTCTTTCTTGGTTTACAAACATGATTCCAAGAATACAACGAAGATATGCCCCAATGAGTAGAGATCATATCCCTGGGTTTCCACATAAGATGCCCGAGGTGAATTGGGATGACAACCTGCTTGTTTTTCAAGGTGAAAAGTTTGATGACGCTTTATTACATCTTATCAAATTTCACATACATGTATGGAGGTTGAAAGTTGAATGGCATGAAGACTGCCTAATGAAAATGTTCATGTTAACGTTAGAAGGAAAAGCTAGGGATTGGTATGAATGCTTGAGATCTAGTAGTTAATTTTCGTTAAAGGACCTTGAATATGTGTTTTATGAGAACTATAAAGAAAACACAACATCATTATTGTGGGGTGAAATACACTATGATCCATCGCAAAACATCACCCAACACATTATAGACAATGATGAAGATTTGGAAGAAATACATCCTGAAGATCTTTTAATGGCCATTCATGAGTTTAATATCCTGTTGAAAAATTTTAAAAACATAGATGAATCAGTCGAGGAAGAGATGATCCAAGAAATAAAGAACATTCCTCAAGATATCCCTGAAAACTTAGATAATGATTCATCATCCCTTATAGCTGAGGCTCAAGAAGACATCCAGCCTCAAAATCAGTCTTCACAAGAGACAGAGAACTACTGTACTTTTGTTCAAGGGGACACAGGAATATCCACCTCGTTGAAAGAAGAAGAGATAGATCATGCTATTAATAAACAACTAGTCTCTGATATTTATTGCAAAACAAATAGTCTTGCTCATTCACATAGAGAACTTTGTTATAAAGAGGAAGAAAGTTCTTTTGTAGGTCATAAGAAACAGGGTAGCTCTTTTTCTGTTTATGCTGAAAGGAAAATCTCTTTTTTAACAGAGGAACAAATCGATAAAATACTAAGCAAGCAGCTACCCTCCGATCCGTCATCTCAACCAGATAGTCATGAACATGGTGCCTATTCCATAGAACAATCATATGGCACTCGAGACAAAGAGGATAGTAAGGAAATCAATGGTAAAACTGAAACTAGTCCTCTTTGGATCATGAATTTCGATGGGTTATGTACTAAAACTAATGTAGGTGCGGGAATATAGCTTTATGATACACAGAACAATTACTCTGAGGCCTATTCATATAAACTTAACTTTCAATGCACAACTGACATAGTAGAGTATGAGGCACTACTCTTGGGGCTACATTTATTGAAAAAATCAGGAGCCCAGAAGATAACAGTTCATGGAAATGCAACATTGGTAATTAGGCAAGTGAAAAATGAATGCATGGTTGAACATCCCAGACTCAAAGCATATAAGGATGATACCATAGATTTATTGAAAACGTTCAAAGAGTCTCAACTTATACTTGTTCCTAAAGACCAAAACAGTTTTGCTAATGGTTTAGCCCTTGTGGCTAGTACATGTTTAAGACCTTGGGAGAGCAGACAATACACAATTCAAGAAAAATTCAGACCTGCTGTCCCAAACAATAAAAGATACCGACAAAACTTTGAAGGAAAAAAACAAATACAAGACTATCCTACTGTGGATATACCATCTTTTCAAGAAGAAACTCCTTCTATCATTGATATCAATCTGCCATTCAAAGAACCTGAATTTATATCCGAAGCAAACATAAGTTTAGAGAAAGAAGATATTTCACTGTTTGCTATTATGCAAGTTAAGAATGGTGATGCTTCCAAACAACTTTCTGAAGATATACTCCTCAAAGCTGAAGCCTTGGAAGCAGATAATCTACCAGACATGGAGGGCCAAAAAGAAGAGAATCTTCATCTTTTCTTTGTTGATCCTATGGAAGAGTGTGTGGAAATCTCAACTGGCTCAAATTATCAAACAATGACCCTTTGCAAGAGCCAGAGACATGAAAAGCTGTCACCTTCTGTGATAGCCTTAAAATTGAAGGTTAGTCTTCAATATGTTCTATGGATACCTCTGACAAGCAGCCAAAGTTTCTTCTTCTTCTTGACATTACTCAGTTGGTTGCATTGGCATTTTTGTATCATATGAATATGTAAATACTCCATGTTTAGAATAGTTAGATAGGAATGTCGATAAAGCTCTACCTTTGAGCATTTAGTTAGTTGTTGTTTTCTGCTTTGAAGAATACAAAAGAACAAAAATACAAAAACAAAGAAAGAAAGAAAATAGGGCAGATTGTCAAAAGAAGAAAGGTACAACCCCATACCAAAAAAGAGAAACAAATCTGAAAGTGTGCAAGCTCAAAATGCCACTCCTGAAGAACACACTTCTAGTTAGTCAAACAGCTTAATCTTGACTAATTAGCTTTAAATTTTCTGCTGATAGGATAGTGAATTTGATTTGCCAAACTGTTTAATCTTGGCTTATCAGCAGATAGTTTAGGATAGAAATTAAAGGTTCAAACATGCTCAAAATCTGAACCTAAAATTCCAAGCAAAAGATTGACTCAAATCTGTTTTAAATCCCGAGTCACAAAAAATGTAAAACTGGTTCTAATCATCTCAAAATCTGAGCCAGTCAATAGAAGAAAAACAACTCAAACAAATTCAAAACAGAGCTGAAGAAAACATGAAGTGCTGTGAATTTTCAGATCTTAAGCCTTCCATTTTGTTTTAAATTTTTTGTGAAATGATGTCTATGTGCAGCTTGTTTTTATGCCATAGATCACAGCAAGTCAAACAACTTAATCTTGACTTGACTGTTTTTAAATTTCTGTTGTAGAATTTAGAGAATAAAATCTGTTAGACTGTTTAATCTTAACAGATTGATAGAATAGGTAGAGAATCATATGGGCTCAACTGTTTAATCTGAGTCCATGGAGAAATAAGGAGTAGAAGTAGATTAAATTTCCTGCTTTCAAAAGAATAAAATGTTGTAAAAGAGTTTGCTAATCCAAGTGCACTCTAATGAAGAAAAAATGCTAGATCAGTAGGATTGGGTGGGTAGAAATTTTGTATTGATGAAGATCCATTGTTTCTATGACTGCTAATATGTTTCAAAGCAAGATCATCCCAGCAAAGGAAGAGCAACCCAATGGATGAGGCACAGGTCAGCCTCGCAGAGAACACAATGGATGTGGCACAGGTCAGCCTCCCAGAGAATGCAAGTTTGAAGTTCTCGATGCCTTCAAGAAGGCACCATCCCCAAGTGGAGCCACTGTTAGCCACCTATAAAATTTGTTATAGCAAAAGGTGGCTAAAACTTTTGAGCCTTCAAGGAACAAATTTTATTACTAAAAAGTGTTGGCTCTTGAAGACTCTTGAAGGCCTCATGCCTCTGTCCAAATCTTCGCTACTGTTCCCTTTTTTATACTCAGAAATTCTGCTGATTTCATGAGAAAAGACTGCTGCAAAATCATCATTTTTCCCCCTCCTCCACTAAAAATTAACCTTCATTTGCTCCCCTTTTTCTCCATAAAATTCCTCTATTTTTCATGATTTCCCTTCTCCCATTCGTGAAAATCCTCTTTACATAGTTTAAAACTCATTTTAAAACTATACTGAAACTCCCAAATCCATTAAAAACTCTGAAAAATTTCATAAAAAACAAGTTTTTATTACTATGGACTTAAGCCCCCTTGGGCTAAGTCCTAACCACTTCCCCACCATACGCTTTGGTGCTAGAACCAAGCGCTAACCCCTGTCAGCACTAATCGCATCGCAAAGTCCCAACACACAAGTTTGTTTACCATGTTTTAAAGAAGTTCCGATGCGATTAAGCCCTTGAACACAACCCCGATCTTATCTTAGTTTCATATAACCCGTGTGCCCGCCTTCGACGCTTAAAACATTGTAATAACCCATTCCCGATCACCTTTTTCTTTGTAAAGTCATAAAACCCACTTACCCAGAGTTTTGATCTGAAGCGCCGGAGTTATGTTTTTCAAATAAAAAATAGTTAGATTAAAAAGACTCGATCGCGCAATCGCATCGGAGAAATTCACAAAGGGTTGATTGATAGACCCACATTAAAATCTCCGATGCGATTGGGTTATATATATATATAAACTCCGCCCCCCTTCGCCTTTCACTCCATATAACTTTCACCCGGGACCAAGTGTTAAAGATCCCAAGGCGCTCCATCGCATCGCAAAAGTTCCAATGGGTAGATTGAAAAGCCCGAGCCCGAGGCTCCGATTGCGATTAGCCCTTTGTTATAACGCCCCGGGCATACTACATTCCATACATCCATAGGCCACGCAGACGGGCGCCTAACCATATTATATATATACCTCGCCCATGCTAAACCTTTGCTTTATTTAAAATTTCGGGTTTTGTATATCATAAAGGGTTTCCGCCCGTTCGTCTTAAAAAGCAATCCCCGACCGTTGATCTTGGGCCGATCAAACGGACAATGCTCAATCGCAAGTTTTCATCTGGCGCGTTTGTTTCTCCCCCCGATCGCCTATTCCTCCGATTCATTCTCCACCGTTGATCTGATCCTCAGATCAACGGTCCGCGCTACATCGCATCGCAAGTTTTCATCGGGCGCGTTTGTTTCTCCCCTCGATCGTCCATTCCTCCGATTCATTCTCCACCGTTGATCTGATCCTTAGATCAACGGTCCGTGCTACATCGCATCGCAAGTTTCATCGTGCGCGTTTGTTTCTCGCCCCGAGCGTCCATTCCTCCGATTCATTCTCCACCGTTGATCTGATCCTCAGATCAATGGTCCGCGCTACATCGCATCGCAAGTTTTCATCGAGCGCATTTGTTTGTTCGCCTCGATCGCCGACCTCTCGATTTAATATCCACTGTCGATCTCTGTGGGTCTAGTCGCATCCGACACTGTGTTGTTAAATCACAAATTAAAAGAGTATCAATGTTGAAGATAGAACACAGCAGAATGAAGATTGAAGACGAATTTGGGGATTACGGCTAAGATTTATTATTAAAAGCCTAATCCTCCTAGTTAAAACACAGTTAAAAGAAAATCATAAGTGTTCAACAGACAGAAAGACCTCCACCGCCACATCTGGGGCAAATTGATTCCTCCCAGCTACCACGAAGCCACCTGTGCCTCAAAGCATTCAAACAGAGGCCGAAGTTATTGAGCAAAATCAGATATTTGCCTCAACGCAGCCAAAGAGTTACCTCTGCAAGGAACTTAATGCAAAAAATATCTGTAGAGTTACTCCAACATGACACAGAGCCTCGAAAGTCAACAAAAGCTCCCACCGAGCTTAATCTTAAAGTGTAAAACAATTAATACAGACAGAACATCTGTAAACTTCTTCATCGAGCCCCTCAAAAGCCGAGAAGCCATTAAGACTGTATTAATTATCTTGGGAGATCTTTTATTGAAATCTCACCTCCTCATTCTTCTATAAATACTTCTATAGAAGATGAGAAACTGTTGGTTGCAGAACTTTGAAATACATTTGAGTTTAAACTTCTGATTGTAAATAGTGTTCACTAGCCCTTGGAGCTCTGCTTGTGTTTAGATTAGTTAGGCTGAAAAGTGAAGATGATTGCTGAATTGAAACATTGGACCTGAAGATTGTAACTGGTTTGATATCAATAACAAGTTGTTTCTTGGGATCCTGGTCTGTATCACTGGTGAAGTGCCCCTTTCTTTGTTATTGTTTTACTTCTATGTATGCCATATTGTTCATTATTCTCTGATAAAGAACAACATTTATAGAGTTAGGATTTACTGTCTACTAGTACCCTTCTCTCACTGATAAGCTTTATCTCAATGTTTTTCTCCAATTTGTTTATTTAAGAATGATTCAATACAGTTTAAGTAGTTAGGAATGTTGGCGTTCCCTCGTCCTACTGTTTGCTTTAAACATTATTCTTGAAAGTTATTTTCATCATTTGCTTATTAAATTTTGACTAGAAAAGTGATGGTTTATCCTGATTCTAGTTTCTATTATCCAAAGGCAGATTCTGAAAGTTTCCCTTGGTGTTGGCCGAAAGTAGATTAGGTTTAAAAGTACCTTACCTGATCTTAAGTGACACTTTGTTTTCTCTTATGTGTTTTCATACTTTCTGAAGGTAATTATGCAGATTACTGGATTGTTTGTCGATTAAGCTGCTTTAATACAAACTTACCCAAGAAGTTTATGGTTAGCCCTGTTCTTGGCTGGTTTTAAACAGTTACTTAAGAGGCTTTTCTTGTTTGTACTGACTATAAATCCCTTGTGAAATTATTATCAGTTTCCACCCCTCCAACACTTTATTGTTTCCATTCCATCATTTTAATCTCAATAATCTTGTGATATAGATGACTTGCCCCTTGGATCACTCTTGATGTTGTTGCTCAATTAAAGCCCTGTTATGACTCCATAGCCCAATGGACTAAAAACCAGCGTTATATCTATCTTTTTAGACAAAGCTTTTCTATTCACTTGCAACTTCTCACCTTTGAAACTTTTTGCACTTAGAACTTTCTCCTCAAAATAATAATCATGCTCAACCATCCAAAAAACAAAACAAACCCTTGGCCTTCATAACTAGCCTAATATCATTACCCCAAACTTCAAAGACAAATCCATCTTTGCACTTATGGGAGAGATCCCTCTCCGGATTCAGGAGGGCTCGATCCTAGAATCCCAAAGTGGTTGAAACGATGTTGTTTCTGTGATCGGACTTTGCCAATCTTGCTGATAACAGATTCCTAATAGAGCTGACCTTACTTTTGGAGGAAAAACTTAAGTTCAAAATTTAAATTTAAATTTTCTTCTTCTTCATTTTTCTTTAGGGTTGATTCGTAACCGAGGAATACCTCCTGCAACTACCAAAAATCAACACTCCCTTTTAGCTAGGGAGGTGTTCACCTCGATTTCCGGAAATGTACATTTTGTTGAAAAAATTTCTCCATTGTAAGAAAAGATTGAATGAGCTAGCTATTTTGATGTATCCATCCGCTTCATGTGGAAAGCATCCTTCATCAACATCATGCAAAGGGATCTAGTTACCCACTAGTTACATACCCTTTGCAAAGGATCTAGTCATCCAGTAGGCAAACAGCCTTTGGCGATATGGTCAGGTATTCCCTGACACAAGACGAGTCCCTAGGTCACCAACTAAGCAATCCGTCACTTGGAACTAGGTCAAGTACCCCTTGAGCAATGGTGAAACCTTGTTGCCATTTACCATTCCCACATATTGTCACATGTTATTGAATGGTAAAAAGACTTTCTGGATTCTATGAGGCATTCACTCAACCCACTAGCCAAGTACCCTTGGCAATATGGTAAGGTAAACCCTGACCGTGGGAGCAGTCCGAGCCTTGATGCCCTCTGGGCCAATCACCCTAGCCACATTACATGTTTCCTGGTCAATGCTCTTGACCTATGGAGAATCTATGCCCCTTGATGCTACAACATCAACACTGCCTCTCACTGAGGGAGGCATTTTCAATGACTCCAAGCTTGTCCCTAAAGTAAACAAACTTCACCTTGACACAAAGGCTTTGTGAGAATGTCAGTGACTTGCTTGTCCATAAATATGCATTAGAGATTTATTGGTTCCTTTTGTACCATGCTCCTGGTGTAGTAATACCATGATCTTAATATGCTTCGACTTGTCAATACGGTCATCTCTTTAATTTGATCAAACAATCCTGCGAGTAGTTTTCGATGCCACATTGATTTACAACCCGCCAAACAAGCTGCAATATGCTCTGCTTCAGTAGTGTTGTCAACTTCCTACACATCATAACCGACCCCAAGTTGAATCATCGTCCTAATGTGCTTTCTGAAACAGATCCTGCGTGGAAATTATGGATGTTTCCTCTGCCACTCAGCTTCTTCAGATTGGTTACCATGGGAGTGGCCATCGACTTGCAGTCCATCATCCCAAAATCTTTGAAGGACTGTAAAAATATACTTCCTTTGACCAAGGAATATCTCACGCGACTTCTGCCACACTTCTAGTCCCAAGAAGTAATGTATCTAACCAAGATCCTTCATCTTGAACTTAGAGGTCAACTCCCTCTGACACTGAAGGAGGGCTTGACTGCTCCCTCTATCACAGAAGCAAATCCTCCTATCACTATTGCTTCCTTTGTCACATGAGTCCGTTTGCTCCTGTAAAAAACAAGCCATAAAGTAATAAGAGCACAACTCATCAAAGCTCAAGGTTTCTTCTTGTGCCCGTACAATGCCTTCTTCAGTTTACAAACATGAGATTCCCTCTCATGTACCTCAAAGCCCAAAGGTTTTTCCATATACTCTTCTTCCTCAATTACTCCATTGAGGAAAGATATCTTTACATCCATATGATGTAATCTCCAACAGAATCAATAGAGATAATAGTTGGAGAAAACGTCTTGTCGTAGTCTTCTCTCTCTTTCTAGGAGAACCTTCTTGCCATGAATCTCGCTTTGTCCTTCTATGTTGCCACCTACCACATGCTTGAGCTTATAGATCCACTTGGAAGTCACCACTGGATTCTCTTTGACACAATTTTCTCCATCATGGCATCCTTCAGACTTGCTGGCCTTCCTAGTCCCTCTGAACTAGGAGCTCTTCTGGTAATGAGGCACGGTTCTAGATGTTAGTACGATTTCTCACAAATCACTCTAATTGAGTTTATTTCCAATCTTTGGAGAATCCACTTGCCACAAGCTTTTCTTCATTCTTCCCGATGCTTCCATCTGCTGCTAGAGCCTTGACAACTTTCACAATGTATCTCTAACCATCATTAGGAGGTAATGGAAGAAATAATTATAACCAAGCAACACATATAGAGACAAGAGGCTGATTAAAAAATAAAGCAATAATCAAGGAAGAAGGATATAAAATACTTATCTTGTTGATCTAGGGATTATAGGCAGTTGCAACTCCCTCTTGATCCTTGCTTTCTTGTAGAAGTCATAGAAAACCATTTGCAAACTAATCATCCTTTTCTCCACCAATAGTTACTAATGCATGTGTAAGCTAGGGTTTCTTCATCTGCGAATTGTCCATCCACACCATGGACTTATCTACAATCTAATGACAATTGCATACTACCAAGTGCATACTCTTACTAGCATTCCACGTTCTTGGACACGATCTAGGATTTTACAAACACTTATTCAAGTCATCACAAACCCTTATTCAAGTCATAACCTTCAGTTCTTGTAGGGTTTACAAGTCCCTAAGTCTATCATTTTTCTTTTCTTTTCAGGAAGGGGTCACACTTTAGCACAAGAGTTATGAATTTTCTTGCTTTATATGTGAGAGAGCCTTTCTCCTCACTTCTCTTTGGCTTTGAAGTTACTTCCAATCTTGTTTTGGCAAGACCCTAGCAACATATCTCAACCAATGCAAGCTTCAATAGCATATACAAGGGATCTCTTACATATACATGAGCAACTCTCTTTGATTCTATCTCTTGCTAAACATATTTCAACTTTGTCCCTGAAGCTGCCCAACCAGGCTTGAATCAAGGATGTTCCATCTCTGTCAGACTACCAAGATCACTGATCCAATATAGCTTTTGTAAGACTTGTATTCTGCCTCTTTGTTGTAAAGAAACAACACCCTTCAATATTCGAGCCATATTTATATATCTCAATAAAGGATGCTTCATGAAAGTAATATGGCATTCCAGTCTCCTCCTTAAAAATTGTCTTCATCAACCAATCCTCAATATTTGTGCACGAGTATGAGATACTCGAAATGGTCCTTCACAAATATTGAAAACACATTAAATTTATCAATATTGTTCAAAATAATCATAACTATGAAATGACATTGCCATTCTACAATCAATGTTATTGTTTTGGCACAAGTCAAAATCTAGATCTAGAGCTTGGAAGTTTCTAGATCTCCTTCAAATGTAGACATTCCCCCTTAAACCATAAATCTCATCCTGAGAACTAAGAACTTGAGGCTTTCTCTCCTTGTGGCTCTAACTTCCTTGAATCAAACATTCTTCCAATCTATTATGGCAAGAATTTAAGTATTGACACCTTAGTAGCATAATTTATTTTTAAGGTATTAGTCAAATGCCTCCTTAACTCACAAGGGAAGCTCCTTTAAATGACTTGTATACAGAGCTGCATACAACAATCTTATCCACAATTTGAGGTATATGAGTAGGAATTACAAATCTAGGAAGCATCAAACCATGCTACTCAAACCCCCTTAAACAAACTTTAGCATACCTCCTACGAAGAAAGACAACTTCGCTAGTCTCTTTAGAGGTTTGGGGTATTCTATCTTCTTCTACCCTCCAACTTGAGGCTTCTCGACTTCCTTGATCTTGGATTGAGGCCGTTCGACCCTCCGACAACTAGGGCTTTGACCCTTCTCCAAACCTAGTCAAAACTTCGTTTTACCACTTTTAATACAAACAGGGCTCCACACTCATAAAATACTTGGCATCATTTACTCTCGGACAAGGATGAGGGCTTCGATCCTCCTTTCAATCATAACAAGACTCGGATGGGGGCCTCTAAACAAAGTTTGGACTAGGGCTTTAGTCGTCCTTCAAACTTGTTCTGAACTTCGTTCTACACTTGGACACAAGGAGAGCTTGGTCCTCACAAGATATAAATACTAGGCAGGAAACTTCTCCTTCAACGCTTAGCCTCTTTCAAACAAGTAGCTTAGCTTTCTTCAAGTCTCTTCAACGATTGCTCTTTAACATAGGTTCTGATACCATGTTGACTTTTCATGATCTTCTAATCTGATAATGACGTTCCTACGATTTCTTAGTCAATTCATGTTACATCATTAAGTAATTACACATAGAAGATCTCAACAATAATACAATAATGAAAGTAGGATTATAAAGAGACATCCAAACACAAGAGGCACACAAATTTTACTCTGAGAAAACCCTAACTAGGGAAAAACCCAACAATCTTTTCTTAGGAGAAATTATTCAATTCAACAACAATACAATCTGAGTTTTATAGGATAACCTGAAAATTTGTAGGGCTAGACCAAGCCTTCTTCCATGAACAACAGTTCTTTTAAAGAGTGTAACTAGAGGCTAATTCCCCGACTTGGAAGCCACTCCTTTGATGGATGTTAACACCCTTTGATCACTGTTGATGGCATCTCCCTTCACCCCAAAAATCAGAAATTTTGGACTCCTACAAATGCCTCATTTTCAAGTGGGCCTCATCTCTACAACTCTGCCCCTCTTCAAGTCGACCCCATTGGTGAATGTACATGACCCTTCACCCCATGTCAATTGGTATAAATATAAGTCAAGTTCACTTCTTGACACCCTTGGATCACCCTTGATGGCATCTCCCTTCACCTCAAAATTCACAATTTTTGGACTCGTACAAATGCTTCATTTTCAAGTCGGCCTCATATACACAAGTCTGCCCCTTTTCAAGTTGGCCCGATTGGTGAATGTACATGACTCTTCACCCCACGTCAACTAGTATAAATATAAGTCAAGCTCACTTCATTTTGGCATCATCTCACCCACACATCTTCTCTCTCCATTTCTAATTGGTTTGTACAACTTGAGGTAGCTTCTTCTTTCCACACATGCGAAGGGTTCCTTTGTTCTGTTTTTCCTGTGTTGACTTTTCTGCAATAGAATTTGACCAACGTTGACCAAGGACTTTGAGAGACTGTTTGACTGCGTTTTGACTTGGAGAAACTCTGTTTGGGCAGGTCACATCCATTGGCACACAAAATGAGGAATTGCAGGCAGGTTGACCAACATTGACCGTAGGCATAATTACAGGTTTTGAACACAGAAGGGTTCACTTTATTTGACTAGTTTTTCATCTATGTTTTGGGCTGATTTTGACCTAGTGAAGAGGCCCGGTTCCTTGCTTGTTTGACTGAATTGATTTGAGGCTATTTGACCACAGTTTTGTTAGAAAATCAGAAAGGCAAAAAGATTTTCTTGTTCTTGATAATTTACTTGTGATGTTCTTGTATTCTTATTAGTTTTTATTATTATCTTCTTTCTCTTAGTTCATCAAGCAATTACCAAAGCAATAGCACATAGATCAATGACACCAGACATAGGCGGACAACCAGGGCAAAACCCCACTCTAGGGGAAAGCCCAATCAATAATTCTTCCTTCAATAGTTTTCCTGAGAAAATCCAAGGCTATATACCTTTAAACAAACTTCCTCCACACAAAGTCATCCTTCTTCTTCCTTTGCAGATGATCCTTTTCGACCTGGTAGCAGCAACAGTATCAGTAGCACTATGTAGCACTTTCTTGGACACAAAAACTTCGATCTTGCTTTAGAGACTTCAATCTTGGATGAAAGATTTCGATCTTGACTTAGAACCTTCAATCTTGACCCAATACAACTTCTTGAGGTAGCAACACCCACCAACAATAACTTCGACCTATACTTGTCTTGTCCTTGACATCAAGTGACAACTAGTAACGACATCAAAAGAGAAACTTCGATCTTCCAAATTAGGGCACGAGAGAGAGAGATGGTTGCACCAAAATTTCGATTTTCCTTTCTTCTATCACCTTGACCAAACTTGCACTTCTTTTGCCTTCTTCCTTCACTTTACGCTTTTTTCGGCTTCCAGATAGATATCGAACTAGCTTGAGATATTCTCCACCAAATGAATTCAAACTGCTTCTTTTATGCCTTTAGGTGAGGTCGCATAACCCTCCTTGAGGCTGACTTGATCATCTTGAGGCTGACTTGGTGTGGAGGTGACATAAATCATATTTGACTCAATACTAAACCTTTTTACATGATTCAAAAGCCCAAGAAGGGTCTTTTTAAATGTACAATGACTTTAGAGAATCAAAATAAATCCTAAAAGTCCTCAATGGGGACTATGACATAAAACATAATGACTCAAGCATGAAACCCATGCTTTAATAAGTCATAATAAAAATTCTTTTCTTTATTCTTTTGACAAGTACATTACATAATGACTCAAATACATTAATGAAGACCGAACCTATTTACATTCTTCAACACTCCCTCTTAACTAGGGAGGTATTCATAATATACAAGTACAAGGAAGATCTCCAACTATGTGAACTATGAAGATTTTTAGGCACTTCAATGCCATGGACTAGATTCCTTACCAGGGAAATCTATCCTAGGTCTCTCAACAATTTAGGTACCACAATGCCACAAACTAGATTCCTAACTAGGGAAATCTATCCGAGTGGGACTAAGATGGACTAAAGCTTTCAGCCTCTCTTGGTACCATCATGCTTACTTACTAACCATCAACCCAAGGATCCAGGTGCGTGTTAGAGCTCAATGACCAACACCACCTTTCCTACTTTGGGAAGTAGACATCAACATAAAGTGTCGACCAAATGTCTTTCCCAGGAAATGCTTCACTCACAAAGCCTCAACAACAAATCTGCCCCGATCAAACTAATCGATAACCAACATGCTATCAAAACTTAGAGAGATTTTAACTGTACAAACACAACCCCAATAAATAGTACACTTTAAAATATACATAATCAAATGCAAACCTTTTGGGTCTTCTAGACAACTAGATGTTGCTTCTTACAATAGGACTATCAACCAAATCTTTGACAAAATATTCCTCAATCATATACTTTCCTTTTCTACTTGACATGCAACAACATTTCCTTCAAAATGTATTCTCCAATCAAAACCATGATATGCCCTCCCTCTTAACCAGGGAGATTTACTTTATCCAGGTTCCCTCTTAAGCTAGGGAGATCAGCCTTTTCTTATGACATTGGAGAAACTTTCATGGCTTCCATCCTTCTCATCATGCTTATCACATCAACTCCTCTCTCGGACATCTTCACCATCTTGAAGATATGTACCTGCAAAACTTAGATAACAAGTACCACCAAAACTATAAAACATGAAGTAGCCATATCAAAATCTTATAATAATAGAAGCATTAGAATTTAAATAGCAAGAGACCTAAATAACCGTATTCGTCAAAAAGGGTCACCGAATCCCGAATCCCCGTATCGGATACGAATTCGTACCCGATTCGCGCCCAATTCACCGAGTACGGCGTATCCATACAGGGTACGACGTATCCTGGCCATATCCTTGTACGGATACACCGTACCCGGTGAATCGGATACAGCCAGACCCACCGATAAAAAAAAAGCGCGATTTCTTTTATAAAGTGAGGTTTTTCTTCATTGTTTCTCACCCATTTCATTTTGTGAAGTGAGAAGGAGCTAGGGTGAGCAAGGAGCAAGTGTGAGCAAGGAGAAAGGGAGTTCTTTCGAAGAGATTCGAGCATCCGGTAAGTGCACTGCCCCTCTATATTTTGCACAAGTGCTAGAGCCTATCACATTTGATGATGGAGTAGAGGCGTCATCCTCCACACCAGCAGATGCAAAGATGGTAGAGGAGGAGGATGCATCAGAGCCAGAGGAGAGCAGTGGTGAGCATGATGATCGGGATGAGGACAGTGATGCTGATTATGATGGTGAGGATTGATGACTCATTGACTCTAAGTCTCTGACTCATTGAGGCTTCAGGCTTGTAGTCTTGTAGACTGTAGTTTTTTTGTATTTTGTATTTCTATTTGCCATTGGCAGTGTACTTATGTAACACATTTTGATTTTGATGACTTAATGAGAAAACTACAGTCTCTTACTATCTTCAATCTTGTCTTTCTGAATAAATTTGACAATTGTATCATGTATGGTGTATCAATGTATCAATGATCAATGATCATGTATGACTCATGAGTATCTATGTTTGACTCAATGAATTTTGTATGAATTTTTGTAAAAAATATCTAATTTTTAATATATTAAGATATATATATTTTTAAAATATATATATATATATATATATATATTTTTTTTTTTGTTTTAATAAAATAATATATAACGTATCGTATCCCAGAAGTATCCTGTTCCGGGGGTCACCGTACCCGAATCCGATTCATCGAATCCTCGTATCTCCGTATCAGGCGACTTAGCAAGAGACTATACTTCAATACTTCAACATCTTGGCCAGGTTTTTATTACAAACCCTAAATCACATCAATAACTCAATCAAAATATCAGTTTCATCATATCTAGGGTCTTAAAATTACTTTCAACGATATGACAAGTTCTTTCAAATAGCAAGTAAATCAGATTAATGCATCTAGCCACTATCATAATTCATTTGTTAGACTTCCCACAAGGATTCCATGCAACCCTAGATTTTATATATTAGCAACAACAATCAAAACCAATCACAACTTTAATCAACAATATGACTAGCTTCTACTAGAGTTTGATGTAAACCCTATATTTTCCATGTACAAATTCTCAACAATCACTATATAGATTCATAGATTCCAGATTGTTATACGTACTAGAGAATTTGACTACTACTAGGGCTTAGCTGCAAAATCCTAGATTTTCAAACCATATCATTCTAGAACTTCAAACTTTGATTAGGGTTTGTTTCCAAACCTTAGGACTTATGACCATTAACAATTAGGTCAACACATATATCTAGGGATTCATCATCACACATAAACATATCATATGTTAGTCAATACATTACATATATTGTCCTAGATCAGGCTAGGGTTTCAACCAAATGGACACATATACACCTAGGGTTTCATTCCTAGGATCTTACTTTAATATCAAGGGTTTTTCTTATAGAACCAATCATACCCTAAAGATCTAGGGTTTCATAACATAGTGATTAAAACCCTACTACACCAAAACTTCAAAGTTTTGGGATCTCAGAGAACATCATTAAACCCTGACAAGTTAGGGTTTTCGTGGTCATACCAAAACCCCAAACATGACATCATCAACAAAATTCAAATAACATTCTCAATGACCCTTAATAGGCTAGGGTTTCACACATTATTAATATCATACCCTTAAGTTAGGGTTTTCCAAAGAACCTTTCTAGGGTTCTTTATACAAATAATCAAAGGTATGAGGAGGGTAGATTTATCAAATGATGAATCACCTAATCAAGAATCTTTACGATTCAAGAGAGCTAGACACAACAATGTTAGCAATGTAGAATGAATTACCAAAGAGAATGATTATACCTTTATCATGAAGAGAACAAAGATTATGGTTTAAGACATACCTTTGTTTCTTAACAAACCGTGTAACTCCAATGCTTTGTCTTGTGAGGCCTTTTTCCATAATCCTCAAGCTTTCAACAATCCATTTCCTAAACAAGGAAATAGAGTTAGAAAGGTGATTAATATTTAATATAAACAAAGCTTAAATAAGTACATGAAACCAAAAATTGTAAAGAAATGAGATACTTATCTTTGGGAGTTGTTGAGGGCTCCCTCTAAAGCTTGAGGGATACCTAAAATCTTATAAAAACAAAAATTGTCTTTTTCCAAAAATATGTTAAACCTACAAATACTAAAAAAAAAAAAAAAAATATCTAAGGCTAAGAGCAAAGGACTTAGTAATGTAAGTCCCTTATGTCAGATTCTTCGAGTTTAATTTTCTTAGGAGATTCTTCTTCAACAACATTTGCATGATCTCTTTCTCTTTTCTTATTTCTCAGATTGTCGGGACAATCACTTTTATAGTGACCCATTTTATGACATTTATATCATTCCACCTTGGACATGTCTACCTTCCCTCTCAGTCCCTTTGAATTCTTGAAGTTTTCTTTCTTGTGTTGAGCAGTGTAGGCATTTGAAACTTCTTCATTGTTGGATACTAATAAGATTCTCAATTCCTCTTGGCTGCAGGCAGTCCATAATTCTTCAAAGGTGGGAGTTTCCTTCGAACTGTTAAGTCCGAAAGCAAGAGCACTCCAAGAAGGTGGCAACCCTAATAATGCAATGATCACAAGTTCCTTCCCTGGTACAATTTCATCAATGGCAAGAAGATCATCTCTTATTCTTGCTATCCTCACAAAGAAGGTAGCCACAATATCTTCTTTAGTCATCTTTGTGGTCCTTAGTTCATTCTTCAAACTTGCTACATCAACCTCTGCTTCGTTTCTATGTTGCTTTTGCGTGGGTTACTTTTGTCACTTGTTGTTGCCTTTTTGGATATGGAAAACTTCCTCCGAATCACTGTCTCTACCCTCTCACTGCTTCGATCTCTAGATCTCCGACAACTGACTACCGTTACTTTGGAAATCGATCTGCTAAGAAATCGAACTGCTCAAGTGTATTCTGCATCACCACATCGACCTCCTCTTATAATCCACTGTTGGAGCACCAACGACCAAGATTGAAACATAATCGATTGCTAGGATCATTTCTGGATCGATCCGTGTGGGTTTCTAGATGATTCTCACATTGACTTAATTAATATTGATTAATTAACTTGTTTTCCTAAGTTTAGACTTGGGAAACATTATAAAAAAATGTTAATAATCTAATTAATTCACTTCTAGGCAGAATTTCCAGGAATGATTTCTGGGTTCTGGAGATCTCATGTATTTAAGCTTCTCCACAAAGTTTCAAGGCTAGAACACATCCAATGCTACAAAAACTAATACTCCCTCTTAGCGAGGAATGTGTTCTAGTACTGCACATTCTGCAACAACACCCTGTCTCTGCATCATCTCCTATCACACTATTTCTTCCCACCAACTATTGCGCAACTTTGATATGCGGTGCAACTATGTTGCTGCTGATCTTGTTGAACTGCTGCCAACACTACATCTGCACTACAAGTTTGTTGCTGTTGCTACTGCAACATCTGCAACTGAAAAAACATCCAAAACACTGAATCAACTGTGATCAGTATAATGCATCTGTCAGCCGAGTCTTTGACGACTACTAGCCTTTGCACTGTCCACTCAAGACTTTGTGCTGTTGCTGACTCTGCACTGTGCCAAATGCACTGCTGCTAACTCTGTACTGCGCTCCCCAGCATCTGACTGCTACTAGTCTCTGCAACTGTCACTTTGACATTTGGCTGCATCAACTCTCACTGATCCATCCTGCTATTGAATATTGTGGGTTCCCCGTAGCAAGGTATTGATCCAAGAGGTGGACTCGTCAAGGATCCTGCCTATCTGTAGTTCTCTGGGCTACAACACCAAGTCACCTCACCTCACTCCTGGAGGTATATGGGAAATCATAGCAAAGTCTTCCTCCAACCTAGAGGAAAGCCTATCGATCTCTGCAGAAGCTGCTTGTTGGTCCTGCTTCTCTTCCTTGTCCTTCTTCCCGAGAGGACACTAGGTATTGTAGTGGCCAAACTCACCACACTTGAAGCACTTGACCTTCGACAGTGCCTTCTTCTTCTTCCTTTGCTCCCCTTTTCCCTGATTGGGACCCCTATATGCAAGGGCCACATTCTCCTCCTTCATTGCTTTCGATCCACTTCTACTACTGCCACTGATGGAGCTGTTTAGCAGTGCTCGTCTCAACTCTTCTTGCTGTAAATCAATCCACACCCTGTCTCGTCTTGGTAGCGTGCCTCTTCCCAATATACTTTGGACGAAGACCTGCCAATCCTGAGAGACACTCTTGAGAGCTAATTTCACTAGCTCTGAAGGTTGAGGCGTTGCCACAATAACCGAAAGTTGGTCTCAGACCTCTTGAATTCTAGTAAGGTAGGGGTCTATGCCTTTCCCTTTCTGCATCCGGATGAGCTTCAACTTATCTTCAAGATACGTCTTCTGCTGCTTGGAAGTACCCCAGTATAACGTGGCGAGAGCATCCGAAATCTGCTTGGCAATATATTTGCGAGCTATATGCAAGACTACAAGATCCATGACTCCATCTAGGATCAACCGGTTCGCCCGTGCTTTCTCCTTTTTGTACTCTTTCAAATGATCTGTATCCTGGGGAACTACCACCACATTATCAATGTAGGCTTTCAGGCCAAATTCATCTAGAAGGAAGGACATCCTTGCCTTCTAGATGATGTAGTTGGAAGCTCCATCCAGTTTGTCTTGATCACGAAGCCCTACAATGGCCATCTCAACGAATTGTTGAAAACTCCCTCTTTCCTTTTGCTCGACTGCTTCTTTGCTGCTCGCACTCCCTTCTGGAGTGAGAAGATCTGCTCCCAACTACTGTCGATTTGCAAGGAAAATCGAACTTCTTGAGACTAGAAGCTCCCTAAGGAAAATTTTCCCTCTGTGTGTGCTCTTCTCTCTTCCACCCCTACGTTGGTTCTGCACTAGCAATCTGCTACAAAACCCTCTGCATCTAGCTAGAGATCTGCCCAACGAAAAATGTGCGTTGCACCCTCTGCCTCTGGAATCACTCGATCTAGAAAGATTAAATTTTTCTGCCCTCACTCACAAAAATCGAACTTCCACAAGTTACTCGACCTCTTGGCAGAATCACTGCGCTGCCCTTGGGAATTTCGGCCTGCTGCCCACACTGAGCAGCGAAATTCCTTCTTTTCACCTCTGAGCTCTCTGGCTGATCAACTGCTCTCTGATACCATGTGAAAAGTCCAAACCGGAATCGTATTGCAGCAATTGGAAACTATTCTCCTAATTATTAATTTAATTTAACAATTTATTTG
Organism: Pinus albicaulis; assembly: GCA_034641835.2. Taxonomy (NCBI): domain Eukaryota; kingdom Viridiplantae; phylum Streptophyta; class Pinopsida; order Pinales; family Pinaceae; genus Pinus; species Pinus albicaulis. Next base: position 4,377,872 of record CM076574.1, on the reverse strand, counting down.
TTGTTTGTTACGACAGATACTAAATAAATCACACTGCAATCTACACAAATAAAATTGCAGAAGAATAAAACACTGGAAGCTGAGAAATGCTAGCACACACATAAAAATAAACAATTATTTTTGGACAAAAGTCCTCGGAAAAACCCAATGCGGGAAAATCGGTGCAAGAGATGAGGGTTTTATTTTATTAAGCAACAGTGAAATCTGAGAACAACCTATGGATGCCTAATTGGCTATCCAATCAACAAGTATCTGACAAAAATAATTAGAGAGAATATTTCTCTCACCCCACAAGAAAGCCTAGCACTGGCCTCTACAGAAATATGGTTGTCCAAAGCCTAGCATGAGCACTTCTGCGTTGCCTCTGTGCTAGCCGTCTAGCGTGCCTCTGTTGTTGGAAGTGACTCTCCGACACTCTAGAAGACTTTCCCAGCCTCTGGAACTGTATCGACTTCCTCCTCAGTTAAATCAAACTGCTCTTTGTCAGCCTCTGCGCTGCTTTTGCGTGGATTACTTCTGTCACTTGTTGTTGCCTCTCCAGATTTGGAAAACTTCCTTCGGATCCCTGTCTCTGCCCCTCTCTCATTGCTTCGATCTCAGGCTGTCTGGAAACTGACTGCTTCTACTTTGAAAATTGATCTGCCAAGAAATCAAACTGCTCAAGTGTTTTCTCCATCACCACATCGACCTCCTCTTATAATCCACTATTGGAGCACCAACAACCAAGATTAAAACATAATTGATGGCTCAGATTATTTCTGGATTGATCTGTGTGAGTTTTTAGATTATTCTTACCTTGACTTAATTAATACTAATTAATTAACCCGTTTTCCTAAGTTTAGACTTAGGAAACATTAAAAAATTGGTTAGTAATCTAATTAAGACACTTCTAGGCGGAATTTCCAGAAACAATTTTTGGCTTCTAGAGATCTCATGTATTTTAGCCTCTCCACAAAGTTTCGTGGCTAGAACACATCCGATGCTACAAAAACTAACAGTTCAGCCACTATGCTAGATAATGTCCTAACAAGAAAAATCCTTCAAGAGACAACAAGGACAATCAAAGAAACAACAGGTCTAACGACAAAGGAAAAAGAAATGATCCTGCTGCTTGAGAATGATATAATTGACCTCCCAAGAGAACAAGAAATGCCATGTATGTTGAAAATAATGTTGTTGAAAACAAGATGAGTATTATCTTGTTTATGCTTTGCCTACTACCTCTCCTCTGGACAGCTTGGATCATTGGTTAATTGATAGTGGAGCCTCAATGCACTTAATTGGAAATAAGGAGGATCTCTCAAATTTAGATGAGAGGAAGACTAATCTAAATATTATTCTTGGAGACAATGCCACCTACCCTGTGAAAGGGATAGACACTGTTACTCTTCACTTGAACTATGGTCAAACCATACATGTTCAGGAAGTTTTGTATGTGCTCGATTTAAAGAAGAATTTTGTGTTTATTTCTGCGATGGAAGACAAGGCTTCAAGGTAGCGTTCATTGATGGAAAGGTACATGCGTGGCATAGGAACTTTAAAGATGCGTTTACTCTTGGGTTTAGGGTTGATGATCTTTATCAAATTGGTGGAATTCCTTTTGGAGCTTTGGCAAATGATACCTCTATTCAATGTGAGTTATGGCACTGAAGATTTGCTCACTTATATTACAAAGCCTTACCTTGCATAAGGAAGATGGTTATAGGGATGCCCAAGTTTCATATGAATCATGAAGGTGTTTGTTAAGGTTGTGCAAATGTAAAACATACAAAGAGACCATTCCCTTCTAGTGAGAGCAAGACATCTGATATTCTTCAATTTTTTCATTCCGAAATGAATGATCCTTTGCTCGTGACTTCATTGGGAGGATACTTATACTATGTGATATTTGTGAGAATGGCTTCTCTTGCATGACTTGGATATATTTTCTAAAGAAGAAGGATGAAGTATTTAGATGGTTCTGTTCTTTCAAAGCCTTGGTGGAGAATCATACAGGAAAAATCATCAAGACATTAAGAACTTATAATGGAATCGTGTATGAATTAAATGAATTCAATGACTTTTGTAGAGAGGCAAGTATTACGAGGGAGACAACTGTTCCATATAATCCACAACAAAATGGTGTTGTTGAGAGAAAGAATTGTACTATTATGGAAGCAACTTGTGCCATGATTTATGATCAAGATCTATTGAAGTTTTTATGGGGAGAAGCTGCAAACACTGTTGTGTACATTCAGAATAGGAGCCCTCATCAAAGCTTGGATTTCAAGATACCCGAAGAGGTCTTCACTGGCAAGAAACCTGTTGTTGCTCATTTTAGAATCTTTTGTTGCCTTGTATATTTTCATGTACCAAAGAAGAAAAGGAACAAGTTGAAAGCCTCTGGGAAGAAAGGTGTATTTGTTGGATATAGTGAAGATTCAAAGGCATATCAAATTTATGTACCTGGTCAAAGGGATGTGGAAGTGAGTAGAGATGTTATGTTTGATGAAGACATTGCCTTGGGAAAAGCAAGGGATCTCCCTATCACAAGGAAGGATGATGATGCTACTAAACGTGAAGAAGAACCTCTGATGGATGAACCTTTGCTCGATGTTGATGGCCTGATGGATCCACTTGATCCACCTCCTTGTGTTTCCTCTACCTCAAAGAAAAGGCCACTATGGCTCTGGGATACGCTTCAAGACGCTGAAAATCATGTTGCTCCTAGAGGGACATTTCAGGAAAGTAAGAAGCCCACCAGGTATCATGGATACTTGGCTGCGATGAATACTATCATTCAAACTGAACCTTGCACTTTTGAAGAAGCTATGAAGCACTAGGTATGGAAAGATGCTATGGTTGAGGAATATGAATCAATGATGAAGAACAATGCCCAGGAAGTGGTGCCTAGACCTAAGGACAAAACCGTGGTCACTTCAAAATGGATCTACAAGATTAAACATGGAGTTGATGGAAGTGCTGGAAAATATAAGGCAAGGTTCATGGCTCGTGGCTTTTCTTAAAAGGAAGGAGTTGACTATGATGAGATATTTGCACCAGTTGCTCGATGCACCACTATACAATCCATAATTTCTCTCATTGCAAATCAAGGATGGAGCCTGCACCAAATGGATGTCAAGGCCACATTCTTACATGGCTCACTTAAGGAAGAAGTCTATTTGGAACAACCTCAGGGGTTTGAGGAGCAGGATAGGACACATGTATGCAGGTTGAAGAAAGCCCTATATGTGTTAAAGCAAGCCCCTAGGGCTTGGTATGAGAGGATTGATAACTATCTTGTGAAGTTGAGATTTACAAGAAGTTATGTTGATCCAAACTTATGCTTCAAGGTTGAAAATGACATGCCACTTATTTTGGTCTTGTATGTTGATGATCTATTTCTGACTGGTGCAAAGCCTCTCATTTAGCAATGTTAGGTGGAGTTAACACTTGAATTTGAGATGAAGGACCGAGGATTGATACATTACTTCCTAGGCTTTGAGGTCTAGCAAAAGCTAGGTGAGGTTTTCCTTTCTCAAGGAAAATATATTGTGAAGCTGTTAGAGAGATGTGGCATGGAGGAATGCAAGTCAATGACTACATCGATGGAATTAAATTTCAAGGAACTATGTGGAAGTGCTGTTGGTCCAAATTTGGAAAATCCTACTTAATATATACAACTTGTGGGAGCTTTGATGTTCTTGGTGAACACATGACCAAACATATGCTTTGCTTTTAATACATTAAGTCAATTTATGGTTGAACCTCATCATATACATTGGGTTGCTGCAAATAATCTTTTGAGATATCTTAATGGTATTGTTAACCATGAACTGAGGTACACTGCTGGGAATCTAAGACTACATGGATATACTGATGCTGATTGGGATTCCAGTGTGGTTGATAGAAAAAGCACATCTGGGTGGTGTTTTTCTTTGGGATCTGCTTCAGTTTCATTGATGATCTTGAAACAAAAATTTGTTTCTCTAAGCACTGCTGAGGCTGAATATATTGCAACTAGTATGGCTTGTTGTGAAGCCATTTGGTTGAGGAAGCTCTTCAGTGAGCTATTTGAGCACGTGTTGGATACCACCACATGATTCTACTTGCAAATAATCATAGTGGGATATGCCTTTTAGAGAAGCCCGTGTTCCACGACCAATCCAACCATATTGATATCAAGTACCACTTTATCCAGGATATGGTACAACAGGGAGCAATAAGGCTCCAACACATCAGGATAGATGTATCGGTTACTGATAACCTCATGAAGCCCTTGTTTGTTGAGAAATCTGGGGCAACTAGATTAGGATGTTTCTCTTACTTTGATAACTACTTGTGATGTATTTTTACTTATCTTGATTAGATTCTTCTTCAACTTTGATTATTATTGTGTTCTCATCATCAAACAACTACCAAACCATAAAGAACAATGGGACAAGAGGACACAAGATATAAGTGATTAGCCAGGGCCAAAACTTCTCCAATTGAGAGGAAAACCTACCAGAATTCTTCTCTTATTATAGAACTTCAATTGACGAATTCCAAGACCTACGACCCTTGACAAAGACCCCTTCAAGACCAAGTCAACCTTTTTCCTTTCTTTCCAACAATTTCGACCCCAACAACTTCAACCCCAACAGTGTCTTCTGTGACTTTGACCCAACAGTTTGTTCTAGAATTTCGACCCAACAGTTTCTTCTGCAATTTCGACCCAATTGTTTCTTCTGGATTTTCGACCCAACAGTTTCTTCTGGAATTTTGACCAAGCAATTTCTTCTAGAACTTCGACCCAACAATTTCTTCTGCAATTTTGACCTACCCAACAAGTTTCCAGTACTTCGACTTGACCAACAACTATAGAAACCCTAACACAAGAGAGAGAGAGGGGCCCAAAATTTTGATCTTGTTCTTGTTCTTCTTTTTCTTCCTTTTACAATTGCTATCTTGAGGAGATTGAACTTCCTTGAGAGTGTGTCTAAATGAGGTCGAGTTCCTTCTTATATATAGGCTTTTGAGGGTACGAATTGCTATCTTTAGGCCAACTTGTCCCTTCATGTAGGCCGACTTGATCTTTGTGCCATGACGAGGTCTTGGAGGGTCTTTTGACTCTACTTTGACTAAAATAAAATTTCATTTGAATACGTAACATGCCCAAATGTGTCTTCAATACATTACAAAGACTCAATTGACTTTATAACAAACCTAGAAGCACTAAATGGGTGCCTGACCTAATTTGAGAACATGTTCTATGCCATTTCAGATTAGGGCACAATATGAAGAAGATAGAACATGCTAATGGATCGATAGAAGACAAGCCAAAATAGAGATAATAAATGGTGGCGTTACGGCGATCGGCATGATGCTTCTACCAGCAAAGTCTTCAATAGGTCATTCAGCCAAGCATGTCACACATAACCCAGAACAACCCAAACAAAGAACAGTCTATATATATCACAGCTCCAACGCTATCCAGAGAGAGAGAATTCCTCCACACCAATGTGTCAAATGAACTCTAAGTCTCTCCAATATATAGGAATCTTTGGGGGTGTGTGACACATCCTTTAAGACATTTAAGTCTATATTTTATTCTAGGCCGACCTAGCACATAAGTGGAATAAATTCAAAGTATATGTTCTGCTCATCCGATCGAGATGATCTTTAGATCAATCTTACACCTCTCCGAAAGAGGAATCCAATAAAAATATTGGGATCGTCATCTGAGTAGCACAACCCGGAGTTTGGACCTAGTTGTCTAATTTTAACACTCCCTCTCAACTAGGGAGAACTCCGTCCACTAGTGCAATCCAAACATCGTGCGTCATCCCGCCGTAACTTGCTTTGCTGGCCTCTTTATTTCAGAACAGAAGTGGGTCAGTCACAAAGACATCATTCCCGGCTGACAGATTCAGCCCAGAGGTCAAAACCTCTATCAGACTCACAAAGAGTCTCCAACCAACCCGAAGTTGGTTCATCTAACCCGAAGTCAGGCAGAGGTCCGAGACCTCACAAGACTTGATCCCAGATCAAGTGGTTGGACCGTGCCATCCTAGATAGAGAGTACGACAATTTCTGATGCGTCCATCAGTCTTTGCTACTAGTCTCTAGCCTTTTCCATCTCATTGGCCAAATGAGAGGTACTTCCCATGAGCCCTGAACTCAATGGGTAGGATGCATACGGGGCATAGATAATGAGAGGTAAACCAACTCAATAATCATAACGATGGGGTCCAAGCACACCAACAAGGTTCGGCAAGCCTAGCCTTGTGGTTGCTCATAACTCCGAGAAGCTGTCCCCAAAGCCCCCCAGAGCTCCCAGAGCTCATCGTCCAACAGGACCCTTAGAATAGGATCGTTCCACGATACCAAGATTCTCACGGAAGGTTATGAACATGACCTTCCCCAAGGGCATTGTGAGAATATCCGCGACCTGCTCATCAGTTCCTATATGATCGAGCCTTACGGCGCCTCGCTGTACCATATCCCAGATAAAGTGGTACCAGCCATCAACATGCTTGGATCAATCGTGGAGCCCGGGATTCTATGACAAATGAATCCCCCTCTGGTTATCACAAAGGATAACGGTGGCATCTAGCACATGCTCGAACAGCTCACAAAGAGCTTTCGCAACCAAGTGACTTCACAACAGGCCATACATGTTACAATGTATTCGGCCTCAGCGGTGCTCAAGGCTACCGACTTTAGATTCCTGCCCGAAGCAGATCTACATGTGAAGTAGCATCCAAATGTGCTCTTGCGATCCACCACACTGCCAGCCCAATCGGTATCAGTATATCCATGGAGTGTCATACTCCCGGCAGTGTATCTCAGCCCATGGTCTATCGTGCCTCAGAGATATCTCAAGAGTTTCTTGGCACCAACCCAATGAATGTTATGATCAACCATGTGTTGACTCAAAGTGTTCACTGCACAGCATATGTTCGAACAAGTGTTCATTAAGAACATCAGGGTCCTTATGAGTTAACGATACTCAGTAGGACGGGCCCAGCAACGTTGCTACTCAACTTCTTAAAGTTGAGTTCCATGAACTTACAGTCCATCATACCAGAAACTTCATAATGTATTTTCCTTGAGAAAGGAAAATCTCGCCCGGTCTCTGCTAGACCTTTAGGCCTAGACATTCGTCCTAGGTCCTTCATCTCAAACTCAGCAGCGAGCTCCCTCTTGCACTGATGAAAGAGAGGGTCAGCACCTGTCAAGAAGAGGTCATCCACATACAACACCAGAGTGAGAGGCTTCTTTCTATTAACCTTGCAGTGAAGGTTCAGATCAGCAATACTACGAGTGAAGCCCAGCTTCATCAGGTGGCTATCTATCCTCTCGTACCAAGCTCAGGGTGCTTGTTTCAGCCCATAGAGGGCTTTCTTCAACCTGCAGACATGGGTGTCTCGATCCTGGACTTCCAACCCCAGAGGTTGCTCCACATATATCTCTTCCTTTATCGCACCATGCAGAAATGCGGTCTTCACATCATCTGATGAAGACTCCATCCTTGCGTAGCAGCAAGGGCTATAATAGATCGAATGGTGGTGTATCGGGCCATAGGTGCAAATATGTCATCATAATCTATGCCTTCCTTTTGAGAGAAGCCACGAGCAACGAATCTTGCCTTGAACTTTTCAGCACTTCCATCAGATCCATGCTTGATCTTGTAGAGCCATTTCGAGGTGACAACTGCTTTGTCCTATGGTCTTGGAACCACATCCCAGACATCATTCTTCATAATGGACTCATACTCTTTGTGCATAGCATCCTTCCAGACTTGATGCTTTACGACTTCCTCAAAGGATCCAAGGTCAGATTGTACAATAGTACTCATGGCTGCTAGATACCCTGTTATTTATATGGCTTCTTGGTTTTCCTTTGGAATTTCCCCCTCTCAAGCCATATGACCCTGAGCCATGAGGATCTTCTTTCGTTCAACAAAGGTATCCGCTCAGGAGCATATACAGATATATTCTCCCTCTTAATGCTAGCTTCTCTTTTGAGAGAAGACATTTATGTCAAATGAGGGCATCCCAGACACCAACTTGGAAAGGAGGACTTAATCTTCGATAGTCAAAGCCATCTAGCAGGCTTTACTGATCATGGTTCAAAATTCCAATGTGTGAATGCTACCAAAACACATCTTACTATTACGCTTCAGTGAGACTGTTAATGTCTCATGCTGACTGCTACATAGGTGTCACTGTCCAACAGGGAGAATATATCAACACTGCTCAGCTTGTGTTAGAAGTCTTGTTATTCTAAGGAGGTCTGCTGTAGTTTCCTCAACTAGCCCTCTTTACTGTGGCTCACAGAACTAGGAATCCAAACATGATTCCTTCTTTCATAATTGTGCACTTGAGAGCTTCAACTGCTATATCTGGTATCTCATCCAACACTGTTTCTCAATTTTAGATTTATAGTCAATAGTTGACTGATCTAGGGCTTCAAGTCTTCAGATCTCAATTCTGCAATTTGTCTCCTAAATTGCACAGATCTAGGAACCAATCATACAGATGTTCCAAACATAGAAATTTACCCTTCTTCATGTCAGTGCATGCAGATCCAGCACAGTCATAATGGTACTCCTGCTCATCAATGTTCCAGCCCCAATCATCCAATAGGATAAAACTGGACAAGGCACTTTTTAAGGTTATAGCCAATAGATTGAGTCCAGGTATATGCTGGTTCTCAACCACTGTCACTAGACAACAGTATCATAATACTGTTCAATGAAGCACTGCACTGCCCCTCAAGTCATCAATATATGTTACATGTGTTCCTTTGTTCATCAAGGTGACTCCATTAGAAGAAGGTATGACCATCTGCTCATAGTTGCAGTGATTAGTGGAACTCCCCTCGCCATCTTTCCATCTCTTCATGCCGCTCTTGGAAAAGTTGAGCTTCGGCATGAACTTCATGTTGCTTATAAAGCCCCAAAAGTTCAATCCATTAGTAAAATTTCCGCACCTGCTATTGTAAGGTCTTTTACCAATGTCATTGTCAGCAATCACAATTTTCCAAGCTCCAAATTCAGCACTTGCACTTGCACTTCTTTTATGCCCAGTTGCTCTTTCTAGAGAATCTTGGAATCGTTGGTGTGACCAAATTCAACTAGACATTTATTATACTGATGTTTTAACTTTTCAATCCAAATGTCATAGCCATCATAATTTGCTTTAGATCATTTTCCATATTTCTCATATTTGCAAGTGACTGTGCACAAAAAATTATTGCCAACCAGGATCCAAGCTTGTACCGAAGCATCACCCCTGCAACTCCGTACATGATGGCGAGGAAACTGGAGTAATCAGCGGGTAGATCCTGTGAAATGGCAGGCGGAGTGTAGGGTTTGGCCGTTGAAGGCTGTCTCGGATCTGAATGAGTTGTCGACATCGTTCTTCGATTCAATTGACTGTGATCTGTTTTCTCTGGATAACACGATTATAGATTGCACCGCTCGCGGGGAAGCCCAGAATTTGGGGATCATAGAAACTACCTGGTTTTGGTGCCTAGTTACTGCGATTTGAACCCTGCTCGTTCCTCTGCAGTGGATCGATGAAAAAAAAATTGTTGATGGCTGAGAAAACCTTGCGGACAATCAATTTGACCTTCGACCTCCACATTTTTAAAGGAGAGAAACTGGTTCTGAATTGCCTTCAGGTAAATTGCATTGGCTTCATTCGGCTGCATGCCTTTATAAAATAGTTGAATAATCTTACCGATGTGACAAATTCCTGTCGACTTCAGAAGCCAAATTTGTTAGTCTCTCGGTGAATATTTTTCTTCTCGAGTACTTGGAGATCTTTAGTCGTTTCAGTGACATTTCGAAGGCACTTCGCCTATCGACAACGGTGGGCCGTTTTCAAGCATTTTGCCGCAATGGCATAGAAGATCCTCCAGCTCTTTCAGTCAGAGAAGCTGACAAATTTACAAACATTCAGAATTTTTTTTTTTTTTTTTCGTGCGTTCAGACCAAACGCACAGTTTGCTGCCCCAACTCCGCCATCATTCGTTACCGAGCCTCACCGTCGTCTTCTGTTTTGATAACGCCAATCAATGGGACCTATGTCCAGTTGCAGCTGCAATTGCTGCTGCGGTGAGAGGAGAAATTTGAGAGTCCCATGGACTTGAACCTTCAATCCATCAGCCAGATCGGAATTTTCTTCATCGTATCTCAAACCCTGGCTTCGTGCTTTTTTTTTTCTGCCACTGCGTTGATAAATCCCAAATAGAAGCCCCAGGTTTGCAGGACAAACAGATGCGGAGAGGTGAAGAATGAAGACGTGGGCAAGCATGCGAATCACTACGAAAAAAAATGCCCACGTTGTCTTCTAGTTTCCGTTACAAAAAAAAATTCCCACGCTGACTTCTTCTGGCAACGATATTAGCTTAGGGTTTCTCTACGCTTATTGCTGGACGTAATCCCGGTTATGCTGCAGTGCGCAGCTTCTTCTTCCTTCGTCGGATGGGCTGCGTCCCACGCTATCTCTTGCTATGTGGTATGGCCTGCGACCTACCACACAGTCTTGCTGTAAATTTATGGCACCCTTAATTTTCCCTTTGAACAGTAGTCGTCCTTCCGCCTCTATTTCCATTTTCAGTGAACAGCAGTCGTCTGGATCTGCCCTTTCTATTTTCATTTTCAATTTTAAATTTGAATAGAATAAAGATCTCAGATTCAATCGTGGAAAGCTCAGGATTCAGATTAAACAGAGAGAACAGGTCGCTTACGGTTAGGGTTTAGATTTGACAATCTACGGTTGTAGCGTTGAGTTCCTCTTTTCCTCGGCTTAAATGCCTAGCAGCCTCTGCCCTAGAACGGCCCATACATCACCTCGAGCATGAAACCCATTCCTCAAGAACAACAATAAATTTATTTTTCTCTTTACATTAAATACATAAATCATGATTACATATGTCATTATGAAGACCGAACCTAGTTACCTATTTCAACATGGGGAACGCTAAGTTATTAGCTTTCATAGTGAGACTTGGAGTCCTGGAAAGACCCTCCCATGAGGGTCCACTTGAGTTGGACATTGAGCTCTGGGAGCTTCTGGGGGCTTGGGGCACTTCTTGGAGCAATATATGAGCATAGGGTGACTGGCTCACCTTCCCCTGTGGAGTACATACCCCAACATGTGAGCATAGGGTGAGTGGTTCACCTTCCCCTCGGGAGTATGCTATATGAGAACAAGGTGAGTGGTTCACCTTCCCTGTGGATACCCCAATATATATCCTACCCTTGCAGTCTGGGACTCTTGGGAAGTACCTTTCATTTGGCCAATGAGTTGGGAAAAGATGGTTAGGGTTAATTAGTACTACCGACAGACGCATCAGGTACTACTGTATTCCCTTTGACTAGTATGCATGATGTTCAACAACTTGATCACTAATGATCAAGCTTGGTAAGGGTTCTACCCCTAGACATGAGGACTTGCCTTTGTCATTTTGGTGGGGGTGGCAGGGTCTTGTGACCCACCATCTTTCGATCCTTTCTTATTGGTCTATGATAACAATCTTCAACAGAGATGAGGCAAGTTGTAGAGATGGTACATGATGGCATAACAGTGGATGAATGTTGACAGGTGGAATTTCTCCCTAGTTGAGAGGGAGTGTTAAAGAGTGCAACTAGGGGCTAATTCCCCCACTTGGAAGCCCCTCCTTTGATGGCTCTTGAAACCCATGGATCACCCTTGATGGCATCTCCCTTCACCTTAAAAATCATTATTTTGGACTCCTACAAATGCGTCATTTTCAAGTCGGCCTCATCTCCACAAGTTTGCCCCTCTTCAAGTCGCCCCCATTGGTGAATGGGCATGACTCTTTCGATCCTTTTGTATTGGTCTATGATAACAATCTTCAACAGAGACGAGGTAAGTTGCGAAGATGGTACATGATGGACATGATGGCATAACAGTGGATGGATGTTGATTGGTGGAATTTCTCCCTAGTTGAGAGGGAGTGTTAAAGGGTGGAACTAGGTGCTAATTCCCCCATTTGGAAGCCCCTGCTTTGATGGCTCTTGACACCCTTGGATTACCCTTGATGGCATCTCCCTTGACCTCAAAAATCATAATTTTTGGACTCCTACAAATGCCTCATTTTCAAGTCGGCCTCATCTCCACAAGTTTTCCTCTCTTCAAGTTGGCCCATTGGTGAATGGGCATGACTCTTCACCCCACATCAATCACTATAAATATAAGTCAAGTTCACCTCATTTTGGCATCATCTCACTCATATCTTCTCTCTCCATTTATGATTAGTTTGTACAACCTGAGGCAACTTCTTCTTTCCACACATGCGAAGGGTTCCTTGGTTGTTTTGTTTTTCTTGCGTTGACTATTCTACAATAGACTTCGACCAACGTTGACCAAGGACTTTGAGAGACTATTTGACTATGTTTTGACTGGGAGAAACTCTGTTTGGGCAGGCCACATCCATTGGCACACAAAACGAGGAATTATGGGCAGGATGACCAATGTTGACCACATACATAATTATAGGTTTTGAAAACAAAAGGGTTGACTTTATTTGACTAGTTTTTCATCTATGTTTTGGGCTAATTTTGACCTGGTGAAGAGGCCAAGTTCCTTGCTAGTTTGACCGAACTAATTGGACGTTATTTGACTACAATTTGACCACTGTTGATTGGACTGGATAGGGCAAGTTGACTGTTGACAAAATTCAGAATTGTAGTTTTGATAGAGACATAATTGGATCAATTTTGGGCTTCTTGTTTATCATCATTGTACAAAATTGGATTTTCTCTTCCCACTGGACATTTGATATTAGTCAATAAGAAGGATTGGTTGGGTTTTCCCTTTTGTGGGGTTTTGCCCTGGCATTAGCCTAAATCTTTGTATTCTTTGTCTTGGCTTGTCTTCTTGTGCATATTATTGTTGATGTTCTATCTACAATTACTATCAATGGTGAATGCTAACTAATTGCTACTGGAATCTGAAGTGAAATTATTATTGGGCTAACAAGTTATTGAAGTAATTGTTGCAAGCATAGAACATACCATAAAAACTAACATGTCCCCAAAGATTTTTGCCCTGCCCTTTTATCAAACTGGAGTTACAAGGTTTCCTTCTAGGGCTTCGACCCTCTTACAAAAGATTTTATACAAAATTAGTGGCCTTTCATCCTTTTGGCAGACTTGAGGGTTTTAGGCCTTCTTCAACAGAATCTCAACCTTCACACTCTGCCTCAGAAGTCTCCATTTTCACATGTGTGAATAGACCCAAAAGATTCTCCACTTTGCATGTGTGAATAGATCCAAAAATTATCCTCTTCACATGTGTGAACAGAGCAATAAAGATGATCTGAAATTGTGTTTAATAGAGGAGGTCGAGTGACTCTTTTATAGTGATCTAAGATGCTCCAAGGGGCACATATCTTAGTGCTGGGATGACTTAAACAATTGGAGCCGATGTTACTTTTGGAGGAAAAATTTGAATTTTAAATTTCGTCTTTTTCATTTTTCTTGAGGGTTGACTTGTAGCTAGGGAATACATCTCATAGCTACCAAAAATCAACATTCCTAACTAAGGTTGTGGGGCAGCGCCCCCCCCCGAATATGCTCCTGAAGCACGCTCCGCTCGGGAGCGGATCCAGAGTGACCTCAGAAGCGCTCCTGAAGTGAGTGAATTTTTGGAGCGTGCTCTCTTAAAAAAAACCGCTCACTGGTGTTTCGGGAGCGAACACCGAAGAAGTTGGGGAGCGATCGCTCCCAGAGTGACGTTTTTAAGTCGACAGTAGTCGAGGAGCGATCACTCCTTGCTTAAAAAAGTTCCTCCCCGTGGGTGCGGGCCGCGACCAATTTTTTTTGGATGGAGGGGAGGAGTGTTGAGAAAGCAATGGCAGCTAGATTGGGGTGATTTCTCTTTACTTTGATAATTGGTTGAGATGTTCTTTTACTTAACTTGATGTACTTGTAATTAGCTTCTTCTTCGTCACTTGATTATTAATGTATTCTTATCATCAAACAACTATCAAACTATGAAGATCAATAAAACAAGAGAACACAAGATATAGGCTGCTAGACAGGGCCAAAACCTCTCCTTTGAGAGGAAAACCCACAAGAATTGTTCTCTTCTTATAGAATCTTCAAATGACGAATTTCAAGACCTAAGACCCAAGAGAAAGACCCCTCCAAGACCAAGTCAACCTCTCCTTTGATGAGCTTCTCTTCCTGAAATTCAACGCAAGTCAAACTGCTTCAAAACTTTAGATTTTTGGCCTCACTTCAGAATTTCAGTCACTGCTTCAGTTCTGTACTTTTCGGCCTTCGTGCAATCACTGCAATTTCGCACGTTTGAGTGGTTTGGAGGCTAAAATTTTCCTTCTCTCTTCTTTGCTTAGGATGATTCTTTGTCCTTGATAACTTGACCTCCAAATTGATCTTCTTAATACTGAACTTCTGCTCCTGCAACTTGGTCTTGTTGCAGTAGAATAATGATGCCCTAGTTTTTGCACGTGTGAGAGATGGAGACCCAAAAACAATGTTCAAATTTTGGCTTCCCTTCCTTGACCTTCGCTATCTCTTTTAGACTTGTTTTTCCCTTGAGATCGAACTTCTTTTCTTGCTTTTATCGAATGCCTTGGATGATACTTCAAATGAGGTCGAGTACACTTATATATAAGCTTCCAAGGAGCCCTAATGAGGCCAATTTCATCATTGTAGGCTGACTTGGTCGTGGAGGGAGATAATGACACTTTTGACTCTAAACCAATCCTTTTTACATGATACAGGATGACCAATAGGGTCTATTACATATTACAATGATTCTTTGACGACTTTGACTCTATGTCAAAGCCCTAGAAGCACACAATGGGTGCTTGACCTGTAATTAAAATGACCTAAAGCATGAAACCCATGCTATAACGTATAATAATAATTTTTCTTTCTCTTTACATCAAATATAAAAATTAAGATTGCATAATACATTATGAAGGCCAAACCTAGTTGCATATTTCAACAACCCCTCTTTACTAGGGAGGTATTCATTATACTACAAGGTACATGGACACTCTCATACTGAAGAATTCTCATAATGAGAGTCAGATTGGTAAGTTATCACATAAGCTATCTTATCAGTGTATATCAATGCATTTCATCATATCAACCAACCTAAGTTGCACAAAAAAATAGAAACGAGTTTCCGAAACGGGAAGCGATACAAAACACGACCTCCCCAAATTTTGGAAACGTGGAAACGCGATGTGTATATATATATATATATATATATATATATATATATATATATATAAAATTTAAATTTATATTAGAATTTAGGACATTTAAGAAATGTTATGTGAAATAATAAAAGTTTAAAACATACATGATAAATTCAAAGCATAAACTATTACAAGTTACAACACATTTACTCATGAATGATAACAGACACATAATGAAAATAGCAATATCGGAATATCCAAAACCAACGTTTATTATATATCAAAATCTCAAAATCTGCTTTTATTTAATAAAGTTTATTATATATATGAGGCTGCAAGTACAAGAAAGTCAAAAGACTAATACTCATTATCAGAATCCTCATCAAATATAGCAGAATAAGCATGCTCAACAGTGGATGGTGTAGCTGAAGAAGAGGTTTGGTCAATTCCACTTCTATGATCCCGATCCTCAATATTCAAGGCAACAAGAGAGAGTTCCAAATCAGGATTTTCTAGATCCACATCTCATTCCTTAGAAGGACCATTGCCATATTTTGTCCCCTACGAGATGCAAGGCGAAGGTTGGAGTGCACATAAACAAGATCCTTTGCCTTCTGTGAGCCCAACCTGTTGCACTTCACAGAATGAATAAAACCATAGGTGCTCTAATTCCTTTCTGCCGATGAAGAGCTTGCCACTTGTGAAAGGAGGCGAATGGCAAGGTTTTGCAAATGTACACCATTTGCTCCATGACAAATCCACCACCTAACTGGATGGTGCTTCTCTCCCCCAAAGAAGATATATCTGAATAATCATCTATTCCTACAACAAAACTGGCAAATTCTTCCTTCACTTCCCTGTGTAGATGAGCTGGAAAAATTCTCATAAGGGCTTTTTTCACCTCATTAGCCTCCTCTCTATCCTTATGGGGTGCCTTCCTCTTCCCATTGCTTTAAGCAATAAGTTCCTCATCACAAAATTTTGGGTTCAAGGCATGTGCTAAAGTGTGCAATGGAGTGTTGAAATCGTTCCACCTATCAACAATGATTTTCTTGATTAATTCGGCAAAATGATTATCTACAAACAAAAGTTGTGGAGACTCTTGTGAAATGATTTCCATAATTTTCTCAACCATGGAATCCATGCCATCATATACCTCTCCTAAGAAAGGTTGGTCAGTGTCAGCATTCCAAAGAAGCTCAAATGCAGGGGTTGTGAACATTAGCAAGAAATCTATCTTGCTCCACCAATCCTCATCAAGGCACAATCTATGCACCGTAGATCCCTGCTCTGAATCTTCCTGTCTCCACTCAGCCCCAAGTTGACTCACCACCATAGACACTAATGCTTGCTTAACCTCAACAAGGCGACACAACAGTATGAAGTTTGAGGCATATCTTGTCTCAACAACTTTTAACAACTCCAATTTGGAGTACTCTCGAAATATTGCTTGAGACTGGTGGTAGTTGGTGATGAATTTAACAATTTCCCTTGCTTCCCTTGTGAGTTCCTTTATCCATGGGACTTTATTGTCGATCTCCTCTAAGATCATATTCATATTATGGACAATGCAGGGTGTCCAAAAGATGTGGTCATACCTCGCCTCAATAATCAAACCTGCAACTTTGCATACTAGTGCATTATCTGTGATAACTTGCACCACCCTGTTAGGACCTACTTGTTCAATAGATTCAATAACAACATCAACAATAAATTATGCATCTTTTACCTCTACTGAGCAGTCTTTTGCCTTTAAAAACATTGCTCCTTTTGGTGAAGTGGCAATGATATTTATCAATGGTCTACGCCTTGTATCTGTCCATCCATCTGAGACTATGGTAACCCCAGAGCTACTCCAATAAGAACGATTTGGTGATAACACATCCTCCACAAGATCCTTCTCATTTTTGAGAAGCTGAGTTCTAACTTTCTCATAGTTGGGCCCCTTGTACCTTGGAGGAGCTTTGTTAACTGCCCTTATCATATCTTGCTAGTAAGGAGAGCGAACAACTTTGAATGGGATACCACATGCATAGATGCACCGAGCCACTCTGGAATCAACTTCTTCTCTTGCTTGCACATTCACCAATTTAGCAATTCTACTATCTTGAGCTGTATCGGATGCCCCTCTGGATGGTGGTTGTTTTGGTTGCTGAGTGCCGATCCTCTTCCTTGCTTCAACAACAATCCTTGGCTCAATGTTTGCTGGATTTTTAGCTTGACTAAGATCATCATGCTTTCTTTTAATTCCATCAGCTTGATCTTGCTCTCTTCGATATTCCATCCTTGCCACAGGGTTTGATGTTTTCGTGCAACCTGCAATCCCCTGCCCTCCTCCATGCAAAATATGTGCCTTCACTTTTGGGTAAGAGCCCTTGTAAGAATTATTGCAAAGATTACATCGCCATTCCCATGAGCCACCACCTCCACATCTTTGCAGCTTCTCAACATGCCTCCAAAGAGGATAATATTCAGCCCTTGGGTTGGCCTTGGGGTTTGAACTTGAACCTTGGATGGAAGCCATTGTTGCAAAAAAATTAAAAAAAACAAATATGTAAATAAAAAAAGTTTTTTTTATAATTTTGGTACCATAAACCCTCTTAAAATAGATGAAACAATGGGAAAAAACCAAGAAATTGAACGCTTCTTACGCAAATTAATTTTGTGTAGTTGAAGCTACCACAAAATGCCAGGAAAAACAAGAGAAATATGGCCGTAGCTGAGCCAAAAACCAAGAATGCCGTAGCTGGAAACTTCGCACTCCAAATCTGCTATTGAAATCTCTTTCTCTTGCTGTTGAAATCTCCTTTTCTTACTGGTGAAAACACCTTAGCTGAAGCACTACTCTCTTCCTCCTTTCTCCTCGCTAAAATCGCTCTTTTCTAAGTGAAAGGACTTGCTCAATTCATGTGATGAGAGAATGAGGCGAATCGTCTTTTTATAAGTTTAGAAAGCCATCTATAAGCATCCAAAAGACAAACTAAACAATTAAAATAATATTAAAAGGCACGAAAATCGAAAAGTAAAAAAAAACACAACTTAAAACGCTGTTGAGGGAAGGAAACGCCGTTGTACGGTTTGGAAACACTTTTTCGTCCGTATTGGCAACACGTTTCCAGTTGCACTGGCAACGTTTCCCAGTACGGTCGAAAACACGTTTCCAGGCCGTATGGTACGCGTTTCAGCGTTTCCGTTTCGTTTTTTGGGTGAAACGGGCCCTAGACCCAAGTTTCCTGCAACTTAGCAACCAACATTGTCATATAGCAACGCCTTGACTAACAACTCTATCTCTCCACTAGATTATATCACAATGCTAGCGAGACAATGATTTATAGACACCTTCATCATTGTCTCATAAGGCACATATCCCATCCAGATGGTCACAAGGTATGTCCTTTTAGGACCATTCCCATCTTGGATTTACACATCCTAATGGAATTTCCTCTTTGACTACTCTTGCCTATTGGATACCCTACATCATCCTCAAAGAGTATCGAAATTCAAATGCTTACCCAATTCTCCATTCTTTCTTCATAATGTGAGGACAAGAATGATGTGTCTATTTCTCCCTCTCAACTAGGGAGGATCTACTCATTCCCATAAAATGAATACACCCAAGCTCCCTCTTAATTAGGGACTTGCTTTCAACAACAACTATCCGCTCTTCGGTGGAGATCATGGTACTAATAGCTGCTTGTAGGGCTCCTTTTCTGCATCATCATGTCATGGATGAACTTCAACTTCATCATGGAGCCAACTTCTTCATAACTTCTTCATAGGGCGTCGACCATATTCTACATCACTTCTCTTCAACGAAACATATTGTTGAACCAATAGTCATATCATCCTTCTGTTCATTGGGAAGTGACCTTCTTTGTCATCATCTGACTATTCTTCATACTCCTACCTCTTCCAAGTCATGTTCCTTCCAGGATTTTCCATCCCAAGTCTATGTATACTGGTTGTAGGTGAATTTTTACAACGCACTTTTGGTAGCCTTGTTCCAACTCAACTAGATGCTTGCTTTCAAAAATAAAAAATGAACATCAAATGGTTACCTCTTTATGATGCCCTTTCGTCATAATATTAGCGTTTGCAACATCAACATCCTACATATTGTATAAATCCATCTCCAAGACATTTACTGCCAAGGTTTCCCTTCTTCATTGTATATGTCGTGGTCTTCATAAAGAGGTCTTCTCCATGGAGATGTCATAGCTAATTCTTCTAATTGTTATTTGATGTTGATTACTCATCCTATCTCAAGTACATTCTTTTGAACTCTTCTTCCAACTTCTTCATATATTGCTTCCTCGGGATCTCAATACCTAGTTCCTTCATTATAGAGACAATGGTTGCCAACCACCTCTTATTCATTATGAGGTCATGTAATGTTGATTTCATCTTATCATCAAATAGAAGAGTTCAAGGCATATCTATTTATACCTTCATGTATCATTCAAAAGGAAGAGTTTCCTTCTTCTTCAATCATGCTCATGAGATAGAGCATTCTAACCATTCTATTTGCAACTATGTGATGACATGACTTCCAATATTAAATATATGCATACCTCTTCCTTCATGTGGTCACCTAGACTTCCTTTGGAAGCTTCCTTTCCTTGCTTGAAGATGAAAATGCTTCAATTGAATTGTCATGTTGCACTTCTTTGTCACTATGCCTTCATCCTTCTAAACTGTGGATCCCACACTATGTGGAATGTAGACTATCTATGTGATACTTGCTTCTTCTAAGTAGAGGTGAATCTTTTCAACAAAGATTCTATGGAGGATCTTGATGATCCTTATTCTACAAATGCTTTTTTTTAATGATGATGAGGTGTGATGATCTCTTATCTTCCTATTTTGCTAGATGAATTTTCTTCAATCATTCAGACTGCTACTTCGATTATACTTACATGCTTCTAATGATGATGCCATGAGCTACTTCCCTTCTATCATGTACTATGACTGCTTGAACCATATTAAATAATTTGCATTTTCCAATACGATGCCATCTCAATCACTGCTACAATTCATCTTTATTGTAATTGTCATGACTGCTATCTCAGTCATGGTAAAGGTCTTTCACTTCCTCCTTCTTTGTCTTCTTTTTCGATTCTTCTACTTCTTCGGTGACATGGGCTTCATTCGTTTCCTTTCTTTTCTTGTTGTCCTTCTTGAGTTTAGGACAATTCCTTTTGAAGTGCCCATATTCATTACATTCACATCATTGAATTTTAAACATGTCAATTTTCTTTTGAAATTTCTTTTGAGACTCAAACTTTCCAAACTTCCCTTTCTTCCTTGTCATAGCTGCATATGCTTGAGTTTGCTCATTTCATACAACATCGTTCTTCACCTTCAATTTGGTTTCTTCAATCTTACATAATGACCACAAATCACTGAATGGAGTGGCTTCCTTCTTTCCATAGATGCTTGATACAAAGTTTCCCGATTCATCTAGTAATGCATTGAGTACAAGAGTAGTCATCTCTGGATTTGACATTGTTTCTCCTAACTCTTGTAGTTGATCTCTAATTTGAGATACCTTCATGAGATATGAAGCTACCCCTTCCTTTGATATTGTCATCTTGTATAGTTCAGTTCTTAATGCTTACAGAGAACAGTTCCACCAACTTGTCATAGATCTCTTTCGATGCTTTCAACTTTTCTACATAGGGGATGAGAGAATCCTTGATTGATTCAATGAGGATTCTTTGAGCCCTTATTTCTCTTTTCATGTACTTTGATAGTGCTTGAGATTGCTCTTGTGGAGGTTTGGTGATTGAGCCCTTGACATATTCGATAACTTCATTCTCCATGAGAATTAAATCGATTCTCTTCTTCCATGCAAGGTAGTTCAATGACCCAACAAGTTTATTGTTCTCCTTGCAGAAAGAAGACGTTTGGTTTGTAGATTGAGACATAAAATATAAATTACTTACTTGTCAAATGATGATGCCTTTTTGACTAGATGCTTCCTTGATGATGATGTCTTCAACTAGATTCCTTTCTTGATAATGATCTTCCTCTTCAAGAATGACAATGCTTCTTCAACATAAGGAGAGATGTTTCTCTTCCTTCAAAGATGTTTGAGATGTGATCCTTTCTTTAATGTGAGGGAGATCACTTTGATTTTGATGATGAAGTGTTTTTCTTGCTTCCTTGGTTGATGATTGTAGAATGTGGAGGTTTCCAAGAATACTTCAAATGTAGAGTCCTTTTTTGAATGGAGGTAGGGTCCTTGAGGTCTTCTTCTTCTTGCAAGAGTTCTTCCTTCAAGATGATACAAACTTTTGTGATGTGTTGGCTGCATCTCCTTGATGCTCTTAGTTCTCCTTGATGATTTGATTTCTTTGATGCTCTACTTATGCTTGGCCCTTATGTATCGTTCTTCAATTGAATGATCTTCAAGCTGCCTCTTCTTGTCACCTTAGCTCTGATACCATGTTAAGAAGTCAATGGCAGCTAGATTAGGGTGATTTCTCTTTACTTTGATAACTGCTTGTGATGATCTTTTACTTAACTTGATGTACTTGTAATTAGCTTCTTCTTCTTCACTTGGTTATTAGTGTATTCTTATCATCAAACAACTACCAAACTATGAAGATGAATAAAACAAGAGGAAACACGATATATGTTGCTAGCCAGGGCCAAAACCTCTCGTTTGAGAGGAAAACCCACACAAATTCTTCTCTTCTTATAGAATCTTCAAATGACAAATTCCAAGACCTAAGACTCAAGACAAAGACCCCTCCAAGATCAAGTCAACCTCTCCTTTGATGAGCTTCTCTTCGTTAAATTCAACGCAAGTCAAATTGCTTCAAAATTTTAGATTTTCGGGCTCACTTCAGAATTTCGGTCACTGCTTCAGGTCTGTACTTTTTGGCCTTCCTTCATTCTCTGCAATTTGAGGCTGAAATTTACCTTCTTTCTCCTTCGCTTAGGATGATTCTTTCTCCTTAATAACTCGACCTCCAAATTGATCTTTTTAATACTAAACGTCTACTCCTGCAATTTGGTCTCGCTGCAATAGAATAACGATGCCCTAGTTTTTGCACGTGTGAGAGATGGAGACCCAAAAACATTGTTTAAAATTTGGCTTCCCTTCCTTGATCCTCGTTAGCTCTTTTAGACTTCTTTTTCCCTTGAGATCGAACTTCTTTTCTTGCTTTTATCGAATGCCTTGGATGATACTTCAAATGAGGTCGAGTACACATATATAGGCTTCTAAGGAGCCCTAATGAGGCTAACTTCATCATTGTAGGCTGACTTCTTCTCTTGTAGGCCGACTTGGTCTTGGAGGGAGATAATGACACTTTTGACTCTAAATAAATTCCTTTTACATGATACAAGATGCCCAATAGGGTCTATGACATATTACAATGATTTTTTGACTTCTTTGACTCTATGTCAATGCCCTAGAAACACATGATGGGTGCTTGAACTATAAATAAAATGACCTAAAGAATGAAACCCATGCCATAATGTAATAATAATAATTTTTCTTTCTCTTTAAATCAAATATAAAAATTAAGATTACATAAGACATTATGAAGACCAAATCTAGTTACATATTTCAACAAGGAGCGCCAAACAAAATAAAAGTCCTCCTCCCCTCCCACAAATGCACCATTTTCTTTGTGTTGAGAGCAAGAGAGAGCATGAGAGGAAGATTGAAAGGAGCAAGGCTGGGAGCTTGAGGAACTCGAGGAGTTTGAAAGGGAGATTGAAGCTTGGGATCGAAGGCACCATTGGGTTTAGACTCTAATCCCATGCTTTTCATTTTTCCATGTAGCATTTGTGTTTTTGATATGTTCATTGTTAAATGAAAGATTTTCTCTTCTCTTTCCCATTCCCATTCGTTCATTTTATTGCAGGCAAGATTCAAGAAACTATAAGTTTATAACTCCACCAAATTTCAAAACTTCAAACGTCATGGCTATATGGCTTGGCATTCTCTTGATGTTCGTCCTTTTTTGTTATGATGGTGGTGGGTAGTAGAAAAAGGAGTGATGAAGAGGATGAAGAAATGGGTAGTGGAGGATTTGAAAACCTTGGAGAGGAGTACCAAGAGGAAGATGAGGAGGAGGATAATTAGAGTGGAGATGAGGAGGGAAAAAAACCAAAGTAGACCAAAACCTCTTGTGGAAATATGTTAATAAGCTTTCAGGAGGGAGAGGGGGTGGAACCACTAAATTTACATGCCTCCATTGCAAAAACACTTACACAGGTTCATACACCCTTGCTAGAAAGCTTTTCTGCGGGAAAATAGCGTGGGGTGGAAATAAACAAATAGGAATCAAAACTTGTGTAAGTGTGTCGCATCAACAAAGAGCCAAATACACAAGGGAAGAGGAGCAAGCCCAATGCAAATCTAAAAGATCAAAGGGTGACTTTGATCATGACACCACTAGCCCACAATCACATAGACTAAGAACTCCATCAACATCCACCCATGGAAGTGGATTTGGAGGTATAGGCACAAACATCCCTTTAAGGCGTAGAACCATATCAAATTTCCTTGATGAAGGGTGTAGGAATGATGTGGATGCAAAAATTTATTGGTTTCTCTATGCATGTGGGATACCATTCAATGTTCTTTGCTCACCTTATTGGCATGAAATGGTTGGCACCATCAATGATGCCCCCAAAGGATATAAGAGCCTTGGGTATGACAAGGCTAGAACTGTGGGACTTGATCATGAAAGAGCCAAAATAGCGCATGCTTTGGGTAAAATGACAAATTATTGGAATGACAATGGGGTATCAATTATATCTGATGGATGGACAAATGTAAAAGAAAAGCCATTGATAAGTATTCTTGGTGTGACTGCTAGTGGTGCAATCTTTCTTTCAGCATATGATTACTTAGAAAAGTTCAAGACCACCATCAACATTGTAGAACCATTACTTTAAACAATTGAAAGTATTGGGCCATACAATGTCATCCAAGTCATCACTAATAATGCTTCTAATTGTAAGGCAACGAGAGCAATCATTGAGGATAAATACTCCAACATATTTTGGTCTAGGTGTTTGGTTCACACAATGAACCTTTTGATGCACGATATTATTAAGAACAAACAACCTCAATACAAATGGATTGGTGATTTGTACAAGAGAGGTAAGAGAATGATAAAACTTATTACCAATCATAACGATACGCATGGGCTTTTCCGCATTCACTCAAGGTTGGAGTTGTTGAAGATTGCAAAGACTAGATTTGATAGCTATTACCTCACCTTCATGCGCCTTTTGAAGGTAAGAGAGCGTGGTATCAAGTCAACATTGGCAGGTATTAAGGGAGAGGGCTCCAATCGCAATTGACAAGCAAGGTTTTGAAGAGGTGGAGGAGACTGCTCTTGATGGTCTATTTTGGGCACGTGTGAGGGATTACACCAAGCTTATTTATAACATAATTCATTTCGCAGATACAGATGCACCAGTGATTGGGGAGGTGTATGAGTAGATGGATAACATGTTGGGGCAAATAAAAGATATTGTTAAAGATCCCAACTTGTATGATATTATTCACAATTTTGTGTGTGTACAGTGGGATAAACTTAATGTTCCACTACATGCCTTGGCGTATGTCCTTCGCAAAGATATTACTCTCCATCTTGGTTGGGAAAACCTGCACCTGGGGGTGGGATTAGGATCAAACCCCATACAGATCCGTAGGTACAAAATGGGTATATGATAGCATTAGACAAGATGGACCCTGACAAGAAAAGGTGTGCTAGATTGCGTCTTGAACTAGGCAAATACTTCACTAGCATTGGAGTGTTTGGTTCTTTGCATACAATGGAAGCTAGGGACAAATTTGATGCTGTCACATGGTGGGACATCTATGGCAGCCAAGGACTTTTGGAAAAATTGGCAAAGAAAGTGCTTTCACAGGTTGTAAATAGTTCTTCTGCAGAGAGGTGTTGGAGCACCTATAGCTTCATCCATAATGTGAGAAGAAACAACCTCGATGAAAACCAGGCAGAAAGCTTGGTTTATGTGCACTAGAACTTGAGGTTGTTGACACATTAGTGTGACCAGGCTTGTGATGATACATCAAATATATATTGGGACAACAATCTAGAGGAAGATAATTTGGAGGATGGAGCTCTACATCTAGAATAATTGGAAACAAAACTTTTGAAAGATGACGATGAAGCAACAACAACAACCATGCCACCCCCATTATCCAGTATGATGCTAAGGTTCTGCCAAATTATTCTTCATAAAACAATTTGTGTTAAATACCAAAGTTTACATAGTCATCCAATGGGATTGCAATCTGATTTGAAAAAAAATAAACCCCCTTCATGTCCATTCTATTTCCTCAACAATTGATAGCTAAGCTCTTGTTTTAACAATACCAATTTGAAGACTTAACAACCAACTGGAATCATCCACGAGACTACGTTCCAATGTTTAGTTTTCCATGATGTAATACTGAATTAACAATTATAAATTGACCACGTTGGAAATTATTGAATTTCTTCTATGCATGGATCTTGATAGCAACAATACTATCTCTTACACAATTTTTACAGAGTAATGAAAGAACAACAAAATAGTTGCTTGGAATATGCATCAAATCAACGAGTAAGTATGTTGTCTGTACATTCATTTACAATAATCCACCCAACCAAAATAATATCACATCTTGAAAAATATATTACAACAAAATAGTTTTTTTCTCAATGACTACGAGAGGATTCATAATGGAAAGAATTCGCTTTTTCCTCCTATTACACTCATACTTCCAATCTTTTCTAGTTCTCCACATACTTACTAATTTATAAAAATAATTCTAAATCTAAAATAGGGTCAAGATCCATGATCAATGGATAAGATCCATTATTTTAGTAACTAATTTGGAAAATCAAAACTATGACTACTCCTTTTTTTGCTAGCCTAATTCATAATATTCGATGATAATGTTTCTAGAGTCTGCCTAATTATTACAAAATTATAATCATTGCACAAGCAATCCAATTTCCTCAAAAATAATAATATCTAATAACGTTTATAAAAGTTTTCCGATGCTCCTGCATCACAGTGGCAGTGCTCGAGTTCCATGATATTTGCCTTTGCTGCTGCCACCTCCATCAACATCTACATCCTCACGTGGAAGTGATGTGCCTTCTAAGTTCTGGTTCTGGTTTTGGACATGGTCATCCGACACGCGGGAGGAGACTCCCAGTAGGCCACCACGAGTTTCTTAGAAATTAAACATTTTTCGTGGCAAGGGCCATAGGAAGCAGTAGATAATAGATTTACTTGTCTTTTCTAGTTTCTAGTAATTTTTATAACTGTTGACTCTTTCATATTTATTATGATATTTTTTGGAAACAATATATGACAATTTAAGTTTGAAGTTTGAAATTGGCAATTATAACTCACTGGTAATGAATTATGAATATGATGCTTCGTGAAAGTTGAAACATTTCATTTCATGTTAGATATTCTTTGTTATAGTTTGGTTACTTGGTAATGGTAATGGTAATGGTTACAAGTACGACTTTAGTGATCAATGATGATAAATGTTATATATTGAATTTTGAAAGCTTGAAACTTTAAGAATGGTGAACCATGAGATTTGATATGTTGTATGTCACTAACTTGTGGACATGGTTGATGAAGATTATAACTTCTAGATGATTGGTGTTATATGATTCAATCCATGTATTTATGTTTTTTATATCTAATTCATCATTCTACATGCTTTTGTTGACATATATGCATCAAATATATTTTCTCATATTTTTCCAGTTAACATGCTGCTATGGAACTGATAGAACTTTATACTTCACAGCATCAATAGTGGGGACAACAAGAGTATTATGTACAATAGCATATTACTCTCCCATCTATAGTTTTGTTTTTGATTGCGTGATTTGAACAATGTTTAAATTTCTTGGTACTCGTATCTTCTTGTGCCCTTTGATAATCTTTTGGAAACTTTCATGAGCAACTGATACCATTTATGAGTGGGAGAGGGCATCTGTTACCATGCTTTTTTCCCAGTCTATATCTTATCTTGAGATTTTATTCATTAGAAGTCAAGGAATATTTGTACTGTATGTTGCTGGTCAATGAATCTTTGTACTTTATATTGCTGGTCAGTTCACCTTTTGGAGGGAAACACAGTTATGGTTTGTAATAATACTTTGAATTCATTTTTATTCAAACAATTTTTCCAGATCTTAATAGCATGGATTATTGCTAAAATTTCATTGTCAAAGATGAGATACTTTGTTCTCTTTTCATCAACTTTTTGCTTTCATGTGCAATCACTTTGAGATTTTTTTTTTATGAGTACACCCTTATACTACATTCCTGCAGGAAGAAGTACAAATGAGTGTACAACAATGCAAATGGCCAGGTTTTGAATAGACCGGCAATCCATCCCAACATAGGTTAGGAATACTAGCATATTTGCCTTAGCCCCAATCTACATCCTTTATGAAATTTTCAATTCTGGCTGGAATATGTGCTTTCACCTCTTCTCCGAATGCTGTAATGTGCCTCAAACTTAAAAAAGTAAAATATTTAATTTTTCAACCCTAAAGTTATGTGGACCCCATTTTGTTTTGTGGGTTCCTAAAGTTGTGTTTAAATGTGGATTTATATTTGTAATACTTATCATGAATGTATTACTCGCTATATTTATGCATGTATTTAGGCTTTATGGGGTGTCGTTCCTTGAAATTTGAGCGTTTCGCCGGCCATCTTTGAAACCCAGTCCCTCTGTGCCTGAACCTTGGTGGAACATAGAATTTACATTTAACCCTCTTAACGGGTATTAGACTGCATGGTTAAGGGACTGGGAGACTAACGTGCAAGAGTTAGCCTTCTTGTATAGAATTCGCTAGTATTATATACAGATTCTCTTTTCTAAAGATGAAGACTTACTAATCGATGTCATAGAGGGGATTTCTGACAAACTGTTCAATTAACTGTATTTTCCATTTAGAGCTTCTACCGTATTGTTGATGATTATGTTATAATCATTTTTCATTATGAGAATTGTTTTGTCGATGATTGACCGAGTTTACAGGGTAGCAAGGATGGGCTATGTCCATTGCAGAAGCTTGAGGCAGTCAGGAAGAAGATGAACGTAGCAAATGAACTTTATGTCATAGATGGCGGGGATCATTCTTTTAAGATTGGAAAAAGGCTTTTAAAAACAAAAGGTGTAAATCAAGTTGAGGTTGAGATGCAGGCTTTAATGTCAATCCAGTCATTTCTTTCCAAAATGTTAAAGGGTGCATGATAGGTTGCATTATGCATTTTATTTTGTGGTAAAACATTACAGCAGGATTTTTATCTACAGTTTTTGTAATAAGCTGTCTAATCTGACAAAAGTCTTAGAATTTACGAGGAACAGTTACTCACAATTGTTATCGCTTAAAGTCTTGGGATTTGACAATCAAACTGTCAATGTATCTCTATTTATGGAAGCAGTGCTGGATGGTATGTGGAGATATTTTAACATGATTAACTGAAAGTAGATTTCGTCTTAATTCTGGATGAATGAGAAAGTATTTCTTAGGGAGCATGTATATGATAGGGATATATTTTTTTTCTTCATAGCAAGTTTGTTACTAAAGAGTTCTGTAATAATATCAATCGTAATAAGTACTGAACATGCATAGCTTATGCCATCTAACAATCTATATGATGCTTGCTTCATTAATAATATTGTATCCTTGTGTGTTACTTGTTTTGCACGTGTTTCATGTTTTTCTTTTCCTTTGGGTCCTTTTAAAAGTAATGATAAGGTTTCCAAATTGCGGATAAAACGAATGCCTACAAGAAATCAACTCAGTTTAAATACCCAACCACCCTTATCTATATGTCAGCTGGTTAGTAAATGTTCTCTGTGATCTCCCCATAGTAACAAGCAGGGAAACAATAACTACAAAATTTGATTGCTGTGGGGGCAAAATAATCTACCAGTGACACCTGGGCAGTCAAATTAGGTCTGATACAGTGAGGCGGGAGACTCTTTGAGGAAAACATGACTCTGAGCTCTAGCAGATGCATTGCAACAATACCAACAAAAGGTTCATTGTATTCATTTCACAAGTCTTATCAATAAGATCTATGCTTATCAATAAGAGTACTCTATAACCGGTTGATGGAGTGATTACCTTGATCATCATTTCCCATTCCCATGGTGTGCCGAGATATACACAACATAAGAGGGCAAGCATTAAGGTGACGTGAGCCGAGTGACATTTCAAGAAGCCATTCACCTACTCGCATATTTTATACATGTGAATACCACTTCGCATTTTCCTTGAAGCAAGAAAACTTTTATTATTCCCTTATTTCATGTAGTATTCTGCAAAGCTATTGTGTTATGATAAATCAAACGAAATTTAATGATACTACTATGCTCCCCCCGCCCGTTTTTAAAAGTGTTTGAAAACCTAAGGATTTCTAGTCATTTCTGTATTATATTTTTATTGGATTGTTTAATGTAATTTATTTGAAGATATAGAGTCTATGCCAAATGGATTTAAAGCACATAGCTAAATGAAAATGTTTATAAATTTCCAGTTGAGGAATTCTAAATGTTACCTAATATATGAGACATTTGAGAAAGTTCAATTAGTAAATTTTTATTGTACCAGAGCTTGCTATCTGATTGTATGGTGTTTTAATTGAAGAATATGATTCTATGTCGGATGCGTGGGCAAGAGGGTAGAGTCTATGCGAAAGGGATTTAAAGCACATAACCAAAGGGCTTGAAAGCACATAACATGAGAAAATGAAAATGTTTGTTCTCCTTGTAAATTTCCAGGTGAGGAATTATAGATGTTACGATGCTGCATGCAATATATGAGATGTTCTGAGAAAGTCAAATTAGGAAATTTTTATTGCAACACAACTTGGTATCTACTTGTCTAGTGTTTTAATTATAGATTTTTTGATTATATGTTTGAGCTGTGGGTAATAATGGGTAAGCAATTTTCAATCTAGGTTGACTTTGCATTCATGTTATCATATTGCTTTATGTTGATCATATAATGGGTTGTAATAATAGTGAGAATTGCTGAGCTTGCTTGATATGCAGCTGATGATTAAAATTAACATAGTCAAAAGTGGTTATATTAGGAATGCTATTTGAGTTTTGTGCCATATTTCCAAGTTATAGCCCTAACATTGAAAAGTTACCCTAAGATTCATACATTTATGCCTTTGTGAATTTGTTATTTTCCATAGCCCATTTCATTCCTTCTTATACAAAAAGGTATTGATAATGTACATTTTTAATGAGCATTTTGTGGTCAAGGCAAACAATTTTAGGAAGAAGTGTTTAATTTTACTATAAGAGATTTTGCTATTACTTCAACAAACACATAAAGTGACATAATTTCAAGATTAACTCTATTTGAGAACAACTTGATGTTATGTTGTGTCATATACCTAGTAAATAGAACCTCATAGGATTTTATACATCTCAGCTATATTAGAGCCAATAAAGTTCTAAGTAGTGATGTAAAGTTGAGAAGAGATCCCAATAACTTGGGCTTTTCCATCAGAGATGGAGCTTGAAGGATGTTTCACTTACTAAAGTAGAGCCAATAAAATTCTAAGTAGCCATGTAAAGTTGAGAAGAGATCCCAATAACTTGTGGGGATTTTCCATCAAAGATGGAGCTTGAAGGATGTTTCGCTTATTGAAGGTTGGGAGAAATTCATGGAATTAGAAAATACACACAATTAACTTTTTTAGGAACTAATTTAACACTTTTTAATGCATTCTTAAGGATATCTAAGAGGGTTTGTGGAGAAAACTAGTTAATTCACAAGCACCTTTATTTTTTGTTTATTTTAAGTATCATGGTTTTAATGTAATGTAATTTCTAATTCTAGCTAAATGTTTGGAAGAATGCTAATCTAAAAATCTCCTTAATTCATTGTAATACAATACTGTTGTGGCCAACAATGAATTTCCTAAGCTTATTTTTGTGTAAGGTACGTTTAAGCTTAGTACAAAGTCTTTTTATTATTTCAAGTATTAGATCCACCTAAAGAGAATGCTCTAGTTAGTTTTTCTCACCTAGGGTAGTGGTACACAATTATAGAGATATAATATGAGTATTTATAGGAAGAACTACTTCTTGAGTATGTACCAATTGATCATTGGACTGCCTTGAATAAATCTTGGTGTAATTTGATCAACATAGAGCATGATACAATTGCATTGTCTTTTTTTTTGAATTTTTTGAATTTCCCAATTAAGAATCATGGTCACTAGTTCATTTCCATATGGGTAATATTTTGGGCATTTCCCAAGTATGGGACCTACTACAACAAAATCTAGCACCTAGTGCGAAGCCTTACAAGGAGACCTAGAAAATTCACAACACTCATGAGTGTTACCACTGTCACTTTAGCAACACCTCCCCTTGTTTTAGTGACAGACATAATCCAACAAACGAGAGTCTTCCTTGGTAGGGTGTTGGAATGGGGTTCCCTAAGCTGCATTTTTGATATAATTTTGTAATACTTGGTATTGCGTCGGGGTTTTGGGGCGGGTCAAAGTCCCCAATGTTTTGTAATGGGTTAAATGGTAAACCTAGGGTCCATTGGATAACAAAGGCTACGATGATATAAATAGATAGATAATTGGGTCTAGTAGGTAAGAAGAAGTAAGATTGATGCTACATATGAACTGTTGAGATCTGTCTTGGGTTGTTTTGGGGTTAGGACTCCTGCTGGCTGTGTGCGCGGAGATCCTCAGTCCTGCTGTGTGCAGACCCCGCTGGCTGTGTGCGCAGGCTGTGTCTTGGGTTGTAAGTGGGCTTTTGGCTACTAATGAATGCACAATCTATTTAAAGTATCTTGTGATATCTAGACTAATCGTGTTTATTACTGAAGTGCATTTGTGTTATTGATTTATGCTGTGAATGTATCTGTGATCTATATTGCTGATGCGCACGTGGATGCGACTATATTGATCTGATCTGTTAATGGTAGTAGCTTTGTTATGGTTATACGCTGATTATACTATTACAAGTTTGATAATAGACCCGTTTTGTGCGAGCCTGAGAGTTCAACGAAGATTTGCCTTAGTTACCTACTCTCTCTCAGGGTGCGGAAACTTGGTTCCAACAACCTCTCATACTACTTCGGGTGAGACCTTGGCCTGCGAAAGTAGGTCATTGCCGAAAGGGCCAGTAGTATAGGGGTTTGTTGGCAAACCTTAACTTCTGAACCTGGGTCAGGACCCCTTAAGCCAACAAATGGTTTCGTTGCCGGGACCGGGAGCATTTTGAGAGAGAGATCAGGTAATGCCACGAGGCCGTTGGAGGCCTGAGAAATTGGAGCTCGAAGACTGGTTTGAAAGACAGATTCAAGAATTTTCTGTAAAGGAGAATCGCAACACGAAGCTAACAACTGAAAAGTGGAAGTATAAATACATTTTCACCGAAGTATATGAAATCTTCTTTGTAACTTTTGCGCATGAGCTCCAGGAGTGGTTAGCAAGGCTCGTAGACTTTCAGACGTGTTGGAAGGACGATCAGATTACGTAGTGGACTTCGGAATTGATTCAACAGTTGGAGAAGACTAATAATACGATCACCAGTATGGTAGATCATTGGGTGGATAACGTGCTAGGAGGGTTTGTAATGGAATTCACAGTTGATCAGTTCGTATCCTATTCTGAGGTGGAGCAGAGGTTTTTCAAAGGATTCCGAGATAAGTTCTTGTGAACATTTCCATTACTAATTAAAATATTATTGTGCGAAAAGGGCATTCTGTGCAGCCACACCGAATGAATGACCTCTGATCAAAGCGAGAGTACAAAACGAAGTGGTAAGTATTACCGAACCAACCGAGAAGGGGGTAGGTCCATCTACAACCCATTAAGAGAGTTGGATGCGCACGTAGGAAGTAGTCCTTCGACTACACCACCTTCAAGTCAGCATAAGTGCAAGAACTCGCCCACACCTTCACCAACACCGAAAGAAGATATGGCCGCACACATGAAGCTACCCACTTTCAAGGGCGTAGGAGACGAAGATGTGGATTGATTCTGGTTCGCAGCGGAATAAGTATGGACCGCACATAATGTGGTTAGTGATGCTGTAAAGAGGGCGTAGCTATCCCTTGCCTTTGAAGGAAGGGCCCTGGATTAGTACATGGGGTACGTAGGCCAGCATGCAGATCCATCTATTCAAGAGATGAAGAATGCTTTGAAACAACAGTTTTGAAATCTTAAATCCTACTCTCAGCTGGTGGTTGACGTAAAAGACTTTAGACAAAGACCTACTGAGTCGGTATGGGAGGCTGATCAGCAGCTGAAGAAGGTTATCAAGGATGGGGAATTTCAGTATGATGACATACAACACAAGGAATGGTTCATTGCCATGCTACTACCTCACCAACACGGATCTATGGGTTAGCAAGCGATTGAGACGCAAGAGAAAGCCTTGGAGATTGCTATGAAGCTAGAAGCTGCGCCAAGAGACGATGCCCAGTTTGGGGTACAACAGATCCAGGGACAACTGGAGGCAATGCACGTTGAAATCCAAAATTTGCGGAAGAAACGAGGAAAAGAGGCTAGCCCAGACGTATGGTGCATAAGATGCAGGGTGTTTGGCCACACCAAGGATTAGTGTCCTTTGCCGGCATACTACATGCAGGTTGGGGGGCCAAGCCCATTGCACCCTAAGGAGGTTGCGGGACCAAACGATCCAACGTTATGGTGCGCTGACTGCCACGTAGCTAGGCTACATGATACCAACCATTGCCTTCATCTTGGTGCTTATGTTCCAAAATTGAAGTAACAATGGTGCCGATTCTGCTCATCTGTGGGGCATGACGAACATGGCTGTTAGACCTATGACTTAATGATAGACCGAGGAAACCTATACAGGGTACAGGCTGACCCTTCTTCACCACTATCTCCCTCAGGCAGAGGAGGCTCCCTAGCCAAAGGCAGGGGAGGGGGAAGGGGTGGAGGTGCAGGTCGGGGAAGAGGGCAGCTGATCTGTTACAACTGTGGAGAAGTAGGAGACTTCGCAAGGGAATGTCCGAACCCTGTGCGACGATCTTGCCGATATTGTAGACAATTGGATCATGTGATCGAAGATTGTCTAGTACTGGTAGCGAAAATGCAGGAAAAACAACAGACACCAACGCAGAATGTGCAAAGGGTTAAGGCAGAACCACGTGATGAGGGACCCAATATTAATTTCATAACACACATCAGCATGGCTACTGGAGGAGCTGAGGAAAGGGTTGCGGCTGAACCCTTCATCCGGAAAGCTGCTGTCAAACATGAAAGCTTGGATCTATAGAAGGAAAAAGAAACCTTCATCGAAGCTCGCAAAGTCTTTACCAAGGATGAGGCATCTACCTCCAAGGCTCCAACAAGCCTAAGAGCAAACGATGAAGTTAAACCTTTCCTACAGGCATGTATGAAGCTGCTATGCAACCAGAAGGCAGTAGAAAATATTCAAGCACTGATAGACAACTGTGCAGAGAGAAATGACCCTCCCACAAAAGTTAAGGATGTTCACAAACTATAAAAGCATAAGAAACACACTAGTCGGGAAATGCGGCTAACGATGCAGATTGGCGATTATGAGATGGATCAGGGCATCCTGGATCTGGGATCTGATGTGAACGTCGTGCCCAAGCAAACATGGCAGAGGATGGGAGAACCTAAGCTGGAATGGTCTAGTATATGGCTGCGCATGGCTAACCAACAAAAGATCATACCATTGGGGATACTGTCAAAGATTCTGGTAGATATGGCAAGAGTTAAGGTACGCGCGGAATTTGAAGTAATTCAGATTGTGGAGGATGCAAACTCTTATCCTGCATTCCTGGGATTGGATTGGGTGAAAGACATGGGAGGCATTATCAACTTGAAGAAGAGAAGCATGATTTTTGAGAATGAGGGTATGACAGTGATAGTCCCCCTAGACCCTGGGAAAGGAGAGCAGTATACAAAGCCTGTGTGCGAAGAAGATGACGTAGATCATATTTATAAACTCACTGCCCAGGACGAGGATTGGATTAATCCTACAGCTGATGGTGTGCTTTGCTGGGAGAAAGACAATGAATGCCTCTCTGACTCCGACGAGGAGATTGAAAATTGGCAGAATCGGTTACATGATGTATCTGCGCTACGGTGTTTCAAGATCACGAAGAGCTTCCAATGCATCTCCTCAGAGGTAAGAGAGTTGTCTTATTTTGATGGATTTGGTAGTAGTAAGGACTTTCTGAGAACATTTGAAGTGGATGTCCCAAGGGAGCAAAGAATGTGGGCGCTTAACCTAGCCATGTGTGCAACCCCTGCGCGATGGTGGGAAACTCATAAAGGGACATTCCAGGATTGGGAGGAATGCCGCGAAATGATGATATTATGGTTCGAACCCCTGGTTCACCTACGCATGGAGACTTTCCTTGGCCAAGGAGACCCGCGCAAGGACGTGACCGCATGGATGGAGGCATAGCGTGAAAGTACTATGAATGAATGGGTCCACCTGTTTATTCATGCCTTAGGGCCAATCCCCACTGCATGGTATCTGGATGCAGAACTACATCAGCGTACCTGCCACTGGGAGACCATGAAGGACGATTTTGTGGGGACGTTCGGGTTGATAGGTGAAACTGAGGCACTAGATGAGGCCCTGCAGGATATAGATGCCCTAGTATTTGATGAATCATGACCGCATGTAGAGTACAGGGCACCAGCTTGGGACATGCTAATGCAGGATATTGTTAACTGTCGCAATCTATCAATAGAGGAATGCGATGAAGACCCGCGAAATATCACTATCTCGGAATCAGAGGGAGAACGCGCAGTCGCTGGACCCCCGCTGGAGACTGTCGATGTGACCAAGCCTCTTAAGCTAAAAGAAGTCAACATTGGAACATAAGAACAACCTAAGCTAGCTAAAATTGGGGACTACTTGGATGATGATACTGTTGGGAAAGTCACCGAGCTTCTCACGGAGTACTAGGACCTGTTTCCTATGAAATTCTCAGAACTCAAGGTGATTACAGGGGACCAAGGAGTCATTCACATCAATTTAAAACCAGATGCGCGCCCTGTTAAGCAGCGACCTTACCAATTGAATCCCAAGTATAAGCAGAAAGTCAGGGAATAAATTGACAAAATGATAGCCGCAGGTATCATTGAACCGATAGAACAGTCAGATTGGGTAAGCCCTATGGTGGTCCAGGAGAAAAAGACTAAAGGAGAAATAAGAATCTGTGTTGACCTGCGCAAATTGAACGATGCCTGCGTTCATGATTTTCTTCCCTACACCATTCTCTGATGAAATTCTCGATAGTATGGGAGGGTAGGAAGCGTACTCCTTCACTGACGGGTTCTCGGGTTACCATTAGGTCAGGATCGCACCTGAAGATCGCAGCAAAACTACGTTTGCCATTGAATGGGGATTCTTCCAGTACACCGTCATGCCGTTCGAGCTCAAGAATGCCCCTGCCATATTTTCGCGGGTGGTGGTTGCAATATTTAAGGAGTTCATCCACAAGTTCTTGGAAGTATATTTTGATGATTGGGAAGTATTTGGTTTGGTAAAGAGTCACGTCTCGAACCTGTGCATGATGTTGGACGCCTGTAGGAGGTACTAGAATTCCCTGAATATTAAGAAGTGCATATTTTGCATACCTTTTGGGATCTTGTTAGGCCGCATAGTCTGTCGGGAGGGACTGATGGTTGACCCCATCAAGGTAGCAGTTATCATCAACCTAGTAGTCCCTACAATTGAGAAACAACTGCGCTCTATCCTTGGACACACGGGCTACTACAGGAAGTTCATTCAAGGGTACACACTGATCATGACACCCATGGAGAAGTTGCTAAAGAAGGACGTTTCGTTTTTTTGGGATGTGGAGTGCTAGTAGAGCTTTGAATTACTCAAGGAGAAGATGGTCTCTGCACCTATCCTCATATTTCCTGACTGACCAAAGGTTTTTCATGTCCATGTAGATGCTTCAGGGATCACCCTGGGAGCTGTCCTTATGCAGCTCGGGGAAGGGGACATCGACCACCCGGTTGCATTTGCTAGTAGAAAACTCTCTAGTGCGGAGCGTAACTACTCCACTATTGAGCACGAGGGGTTGGCCATGGTATATGCCCTGCAGAAATACCGACATTATTTGTTGGGAGGGCACTTCAAGATGTTCACAGATCACTCATCTTTGAAGTACCTAGTGAATAAGCCTGCGTTGGGGGGGAAGATTTGCTGATGGCTACTGCTATTTCAAGAATGTGACTTTGAGATCATCGTGAAGCCGAGGAAACTAAATGCTGGGCCGGACCACTTATCCCGAATCGAGAGTGGTGAGGAACCGACCAACCTAGAGGAAGGACTGCCTAATGCACAGCTGTTTGCTATTAAGGTGGTTGATGTGCACTTCGCCGACATCATTCACTTCTTAACTACGGGGATGGCGCCTGCAGAATATTCGGTACAACAGAAAAAAGAGCTGGTAACCATCGCAACGGACTTTACCATTAGAGCAGGCCATTTGTATAAGCTGGGAGCTGATGAGGTACTGCGAAGATATGTTTTAGTGCATGAAAGGCAGGCCATCTTGGTAGAAGCCCACAATGGCGTAGCAAGAGGTCACTACGTAGGGAAAATGACGGCACAGAAGATATTGAGAGCTGGGCTATGGTGACCCACACTGCATAGTGACTCTCAGGACTATTGCGAAGCCTGCGACGCATGCCAAAAGATAGGAAGACCATCGCGCATAGACGAAATTCCCTTGCAGCTGCAAATGGCCCTGCAAACGTTTGACAAATAGGCCATAGAACTCGTTGGGCCCATCAACCCGCCAGGAAAGAAGACAGGTGCCCGCTACATCATCATTGCAACTGATTATGTAACTAGATGGGTCGAAGCGCAAGATGTAAAGGATTGTACTGCAGACACCGCTGCACACTTATTTTTGAACATATCCTAACCAGGTTTGGCTGTCCAAAGGTCTTGATGAGTGATAGAGGTACACATTTTGTTAATGAGACAATACAGGCTTTGACTGAAGAATTTCAGATCCACCACGCCAAAAGTACCCCATATCACCCACAGGCGAACGAAACTGTGGAAGCTTTTAATAAAATTCTGGAATAGGCGCTGACAAAGATCTGCAATGTCGAGCAAAGCGATTGGGACGTGCATATCTCGTCTGTCCTTTGGGCCTATCGAACCACCTACAAGAAATTGACTAGGAAAACACCGTTTCGGATGGTTTATGGAAAGGAGGCTATTATGCCCATGGAATATATTGTTCCTAGCTTGCGCATCGCAACCTTTACCAACATGGCAGAGCCTGATATCATGGAGGAGCGCTTAGCGCAACTCGTTGCCTTGGAGGAAGATCGATTCATTGCTAACTTTCATTAGCAAGTTCAGAAGGCCTGGGAAAAAGCATGGCATGATCGACATATTCGAAAAAAGACCTTTTCGGAGGGAGAATTGGTTCTGCTATACGATATCTAGTTTGAAAAGCACCTGGGGAAGTTCCATCAGCACTGGTTAGGTCCCTATATAGTAAAGGAAATCACTAACGGAGTAGCTGTCTGGCTAGCTACACTGGGCGGTGACATTGTAGCAAGGTATGTTAATGGCAGCCAACTCAAACCGTACTGGATCAAATGAATATATGGCCGGCATACACGCAGGCTGGAGGAACAATGCAGGCAAACCTGTTATACACGCAGGGGTCAATCGCAGGTCTAGAAGCACGGGGAGGTGCGCTAGGCACGCAGGGGTCGATCGCAGGTTTGGAGGCCCGGGGAGGTGCGCTGGGCGCGCAGGGGTAATACACAGTTGCGAAAAATAGCCGTTGGAACAATAAAACTGGGTAAAAATAAAATTTTACTGTTAGAAGGAGCGGGCAGTCAATAATTAATGAGGTGATTTCCAAAGATTTTTTACCGTTTGCTTGATGGTAAGTTTCTAATAAGCCTCATCCAACCGTTGGTTGATATCCAAGGCTATAAAAGTAGAAGGGTAGATCAGAAGTGGGTTCCGTGCATCTTGAACATTTTGTGCTTTGCAAAATTCTGTCACTATTGCGTTCTGTTAATGTCTGGGTGGGCTACCCCTTTTTATAGTAACAATCCTGAATTTGTCTTCCGAGCGAGAATGACCACAACTAATCCGGCTGAATCGTCGCAAACTGTGGCCTCCACTAATGAAGTATTGGAGGTCACCCCTGAAGTTTAAGAGGTTGTGTTCACACCAACCAAGGGGAAGCAGTTTGAGAAAAAGAAGGGTAAAGGGAAAGGCCATGAGCAAGGACAGGGGAGGGCTGCGAAATGGGCTGGAGGGAAGCCACACACCTCCCCTCGGAATGTGAAGTCCCCTCGAATGGTGCCCCAGGCACATTTGCCTAACCCAACGAAGAGACCTTTGTCTGCTCAGGAAAAGGCTCGGATTGCTGGACCAATCACTTGGCTGCCGCCCTATGTTCGACCTCGCTGGCCCTCGATGCGCACACCTAAGAACCTTGAAGGAATGTGCGCTTACTTGCAAATTCCATTGATTCAGTGTAAAGTCCCTATAATTGGAGAAGCACATGGCAAGCTCGCCTCAATTAAGTTTGACGACCATGACCTGGCTAACCTGGAGGCCTTCCCCGAATTAACACCTGAGCTGTACCTTGAAATAATACTGGAGAACGACGTGCTAAGGGTCGTCCCAATGCCGTGGGCGTGCAGGCTAGCCAAATCAGGTTTACTAAACTTGCTACGAATGCCTCATTTTGGCTGGTATAGTATAACTGACCGAGTTGTGCGACCGTTGCTAGCCTTGATCCACGACGACTGCTTATGGATTCGGGACTGCATTCCCATTGATGCCGCCCTCATTCACCGTATTACGGGTCTCCCCATGGAAGGGCCGAATCCCATGGAGAGCATTGGCAAGAAGTATGAGCAACAGATTTCCGATAAGGTGTGCGGCGACTACCATGTTGAGCGGAATACTAGGGGGTTCCTAATCAACACCATCAGCGACCCCGGAGCGCGCATGGGTACCTTGTTTCTGGCATGTAAAATGATGCGCAAGTACCAGGTTGCGACCATCCCTACTTATGTCATTTAGTTGGCTTGCTACTGCGAAAAAGGGACCTGCTTCAACTGGTCCCAGTTCCTTTGCAATGAGTTTTTGGAGAACGTGCGGAGGCCCAGGATCATGGAAGGGCATTTTGCTACTCTTGGTTGCTGCTCCTCATTGCGTTGGTCACATGGGAAGCCCCCAAAGACTCGGTCCTCTATGAGCTCGAGACAGACATGTGCGAGGGGGTGCAATGCGCGAATTTGTGGGATTCGAAGGATGAGTAGCGCATTGAGGATAACAAAGTATTTTGGGTCCTATTTCATAGCGGGCTCGCAGCAGCAATCCACTCCCGGCCGCGCTTGTCGCCAACGATCTATGACAAGTACAATAGCATCACAACATTCTAGGTCACGATGCACAATGTACAGATTCGGGGCCGTAAGGATCTGGCATGGGTATCACTGCCATACATGGTTGCCGACGAGGAAATCGACCGACTCATTGCCACTTGGACACGACACTGGAGACTAGGCTTCAAATTAGGAACAATTGACACTGCAGGAACAAGCACCAAGAAGAGCGCCCCTCCTGATACCATTAAAGAGACAGAAGGACATGGCAGGGACGCCGAGAAGGGTGCGGAGCCGGAAATGCAACAAGACTCGCAACAGGATCTGGACACAAAGGGTCTGGATGCG
This sequence comes from Pinus albicaulis, assembly GCA_034641835.2. Taxonomy (NCBI): domain Eukaryota; kingdom Viridiplantae; phylum Streptophyta; class Pinopsida; order Pinales; family Pinaceae; genus Pinus; species Pinus albicaulis. The sequence continues at coordinate 4,336,928 of CM076574.1, read as the reverse complement.
CAGGGTGATGACTCCTTGCGTGGTACGAAACGAATCGCCGACCCTCTCAAAGGACAACGAAAGAAACGACGGGCTACAAGGCTCGGAAGGGAGACTGAAGTTACTTTGACAGAGGAAGACCTGGAGTAGATCACAGATGCAGTCACCCTCGCCTCCGAAGATAAATGGCTGGCTTTGGAAGAGTAGCAGAAGGCCACGGTCACTGCACTCCAGTCTGAGCTCCAAGCTCTCCAGCTCAAAACCGACACCCTACAGACAAGCATGATTCAGACGAGGATGCCCCCAACAATCAGCAGTGAATTGATCGTCACCACTGAAAGCTGCCTCTGCTCCCTACCTGACGCAACATTCACCTTGAGCCCGCCTGCCTTATGTTTGCAAGTCCAGGCCTGTGCAAAGGTGCAATTGGATTTGGCCCGGCTTCCACACGAATCGCTGTAGGTCCTCCATACGTCTCTCTTTGAGGAGATCCAGTACAGAGATCGCCAGGTGCATCAGCAGCTCAATACAACTGAGCAGACGATCATTGAAAAAACCGCCGAGGCCTCTAAGGCGTAGACTGCATGCACCCTTGCCACCACGCCGCAGACCGAGTTGGAACATTTGATTAATAGGGTATGCACAGATGTGACCGAAGATATCTCGGCTTCTGCGACCCCCCAGGCAAAGGTTGAGGGACTTGTTGCAGCCTTAAAGGCTTCTAGGACCGAGATTTAGACTGTCAAGACAGAGATGGAGCAGCAGATTGTTGCCTTGCAGGCCAAACTGCAGCCAAAAATTCCACCTGAGGTGCGAGCTCAGTGCGCTGCGCTAGTCACTGAAGCTACAAATTCCATTATAGCTCATATTTCTCAGGGCACAGAATTGTTGGAGACAGCTATGCAGCTGTGGTCTAAGGTGCAATGCGATCCTCTCCTGCACGAATTTACTCAAGAACTGCGCCAGAAGGAGGAAGAGTTTGAGCAGCTAGAAGCTACTATTTCCAATTTGATCCCAGCTCAACGCTTGGCACGACTGCGTACCGTCCATGCACTTAGAGATGACCTCGAAGACCTCTGCCAAAAAAGGAGGTTCTCAGTGACCACCAAAATCCATGGGCCGATGAAGCCCTCAAGCTATCTGAGGAAGTGAATGTTGCAGTTAAACAAATGAACCAGACCCTGGAAAGTGTCACTGCTGCTACTGAGGGTCCAACTTCGCAGAAGTTGGTGGATATTGCACAAAATGCTGCTGCGCAGAGCGAAGGAGTGATGCTCCCTTTGGTCGATGCAATCAAGTAGCTTCAGTGGAAGATGCAAACCCCACGGCCACTGTGACTCGGGACGAGTTACAAGATTGTGTTGGGGGCCTGTTGGAACGGGGTTCCCTAAGCTGCGTTTTTGATATAATTTTGTAATACTTGGTCTTGCGTAGGGGTTTTGGGGTGGGTCAAAGCCCCTAATGTTTTATAATGTGTTAAAGGGTAAACCTAGGGTCCGCAAACCACGGTTTGCAGACCGTCGGATAGTAAAGGCTACGATGATATAAATAGATAAATAATTGGGTCTAGTAGGTAAGAAGAAGTAAGATTGATGCTACATATGAACTGTTGAGATCTGTCTTGGGTTGTTTTGGGGTTAGGACTCCTGTTGGCTATGTGCGTGGAGATCCTTAGTCCGTCAGGTGCGCCCGTAGGAAAATTTTAAGAACCCCCTAAATTTATATATATAATAAATAGGCGAATCCCCATGATACATAGGAAAAATGGAAGGCGATTTTATTAATAATATAATATGTATATATAATTTTTTGGCGAATCTCTCACGAGATTATATTATCTTGTAAAATCATGGCTAATCACCAGTACAAATGGCGAATCACTACTGCAAAATGGTGAATCGTTGTCTAGTGGAGTTCGGGGTGTTGGTTCCAATGAAGATATGGTAGTTGAACCAAGAGTAGAAGGAAGAGAACCACCGAGACCAAGCATGGCACATGGTGACTCGTGAGGGAAGTAGTTCTCATGCAGTTTGGAAAACGTGTTCTTCTAGTTCTGCTAAGCGTAGTGTTGTTTCTCATGCTACTACTAGCACTGATATTGAGGTTGGAGAGGAGTTTGAGGAAGCATGGAAGGTAGCAGTGGTGGAGAATTACAAAGAGTACCCCATGATGGGCTCCATTTTTCCCTTTGGTATTTGTGCCTGCAAGATCTTCTGTCCATTGAACAAACAATTAACCGTTCAACCAACAATCAACTTAACTGTGTTGATTAGGTACGAGTCGACTTAGACTAATATTCAAAACTATTCTTTGCACTATCCCATATTTATCACACTAATGCTACACAAAATTGTGCATTTGCACCCAACTCTCATGCATGCACACAAAATTCATTAACATCTATAACCCTAACCAAGTGAGAATTGATCAACAATTTGCACCAAAGTTTGTTAGTGTTGAAAGTTCATAAGAAATTTAGATCCATGGTACCTTAAATAAATTTTGAAATAACCTCCACAAATTCGACCACAATAGAGAAAAATTGTGATAAATTTTAAACCTACAAAAATTAGGATTCATGTTCCTAGGAACGATCATAAGAAGTAGTTGGCATATAGGTCGAGTTTTGAGCCTTCACACATTGATAATGCAATGGCTTAGGTCAAAACTCACACATTGAAAAGTCATCAATGAAGAGAAGACAAGATCATTATGAATTACACATACTCCAAACTTCCTACCAAATTCTACTTAGTTGTCTGCAACTCAGCTATACATAATCTTATAGTAAATAAAAATTCCACAAAGCCTTCTTCACATAGCTAATAAATGGTCATTGGAAGAGAACCCCTTATATAATAGTAATAGTAGCAATCAATAGATTATTTCATATTGAACTCCTAGACTATGTTCTTTTTTACCATGTATCTATAGGCTGTAGCCTTCTTCTTGTTTGAAGAGGAGTTGTCTATTATCAGAACTACCTTCCCTGCCTCTGATGCCTTGAAGGAATTGCAAATTGACTCATCAGATGAAGAAAACTTTCTGTTCTTGTCAATTAGAGTTGAATAGCTTCCCTGTGCACTCAACACAAACTCTGACTGATAGGAAACATCCCACCCACCAACTATGAGGTCCCACAGAATTGTTGCTCCCATCTGAACAACAGACAACTTGAATGTGAGAATTCAAAAACAAAGAAAAATCCCAATCGCATATATCTTAAGGATGAACTCAATCTCAAATCCAAAACCCATAAAATTTATATCCAAACTAAAACTCATCAAATTTGGAAGTATATTGGAAACAAAACCGAGGCAAAAGAGCTAAATTTGAATGCAGGAACTGACACAAAATCTGCAAACTTGAGCAATTTTTGACGTACATTATTTTGTTTGAAAAAATAGATCAGGGAAGAAAGGCCTCAGAAAGATGTAATGATTGGTAGTTTTTGCGATTACTACAGATTTTCTGAAGGTATCACGAGTATTGGGGGTGTCAAGTGGGTGTGTGTTCTCTCTCCCAGACTAGTTGGGATCTACATTGATTACCAGCAATTCATCAGGGAATTTACTCAATCTTAGGATAGTTGCCTACTTCATCAGATCCTGGTTTCATTCCTTTTATTTGTAGATGTTGTTGTATAATTGGCCTCCACTCCAGAGGGGTCATAGAGTCAACTCGATGCATTGGATAGATTTTGCAATAATTGATAACAAACAATTAACCTTGGGAAATTATGATCTCTAATACCACCAAAGAGGCCCTCTCCAAGTATATCATTTTCCCTTTCTGTGGAGGTTAATGGAGATTACCACATTTTATGCTTAGGGGTCGAATCCCGGATCCCACTTTCAATTGGAAGCTTGTAAGCAATATTGATTGTTGGCCATTATTTACAGACAATGCCCCAGGTTCATTTCCGAGAACTCCCATCTAAAATGAAGCTCTTTGTTGCACTTACCAACCCTACCATTTTATATGGATCTGAGATTTTGGGCCCTAGCCTTGGTCATATAGAGTGGTCTCACAATGTGAGCGTCTAGACTATCCTGCTGCATCTTATTTGGTGAAAACGGGCTCGTACCCAATCTCTCACTCAAGCAGAGTTTGGAGCTTATCACTTAGATCTTGAAACAACCTGGAAGCTTACCATCTACACCCATTAAGTTCAACAAACAATAAAAGTCCTGAAGGGATGATAGGTGCCCCTTTTGGTGCTCTACTTTTTAGAGAGACTTGAAATCATAAATAGTTGGTTCAATAACCTTTTTTATTTTATAAGGCACAATAGGCATCTAGTTCACTGCCTCCCTCCCTGGAACTCCCTCAATGCCCCTGCCTGCCTCCTCCCACAAAGGAGAAAATTAAATTCTACATTTAGGAGAGATATTTGCAAGAACTTCATCTAATATGTCTAGAATGCATCACCTCAACCTATAAGCACCAAGATGGCCTTTATTTCAAGCATATCTTCCAGATCTCCAGAATTTATATTATCCAGCAGCCAGCTAAGCTATCTTTAGTTCCATCTATTTTAGGGACTTCATCTTCCTCGAGCCAACTTCAGATGTGCTCACACGGTACACCACTTGAGAGTACAAACCAAGCACAAACTCCCCATGGAGAAATAGATCAATAGGCTTTTCCCATTACATGAGGTTGAGATTAAGGAGTACTTTATCTTTAGGTGCCCAATCCACAACTAGATTAGAGGGAGGTTTCATTGATTCTATAGGAGATCAGGAAAATCTTTTCCAACCTTTTCTAATGCAATAATACCTTAACCAATGCTGCCTTGTGTTGTTCATTTTAGAGATTTACTCTTAGGAATAATTTACATTGGACTTAGAACTCTTCCACAACAACAATGCATTTTACCTCCTTTTTTCTCCCAATCAAGAGCACTAGGGGAGAAAGAACCTCACAACCACTTAGCTAGATAGCAATAGCTCTGTCTAGCCTTGTTTCATTGTTTGCACTACCCAAGTTCCAAATAGTTTCAAGTCAAGGGCTGACAAAATGATCGGATCTACTCAAGAGCATCAACACTATCGAACACATAGTTAGAGACACATTATTGGCTTCTTCCCTGATGCTATGAGTTCCTCAACATTGGTTGTTGATTGAAGAGGAACTCCTAGCATCAGGGAATGAAAATATCATTCAAGTCTGCTCCCCAAAAAGTAGGTTTCACACAATTCTAAGGATTTCATGGGCAAAATTCTTCCTCTTGTTTTCGGAACTAATTAATATAATTTACTCTTATCCCCAAAAGAAGTGTTTCTTTGTCTCAAGGATATTAATTTCTCAGTGATCCATGAATCTAGTGGATTCCATTAGCACAAAACGTTAGTGGATTCGCTTTTAAGACTAATTGTCGCTTTCTCCCATACATACACACATTTATCATATATACAAGTGCATTTCTAGTGCATTAGTGCTACAATTTTAATTTATTTATGAGAAGTTAACAAACTTGAAAAAGTAAAGAAAGTTTTGAATGTGAAATATGTGAAATAGTAAATTTTGTCACTCATTTTCCCTATAAAATCTTCTTATAGTTCACACGATATTGAAATAAGAAATTTCTCATAAATGTTTAAATTTTATCTCACTGTGGTTATATGCTTTTCCATGTTAAAAAAGCATTATATTTGACATGTCAAGTGTGAAATCAGAATATACATCATACTGTCCATCCAGGCTCATAAAATAACAGTACTATGGCTATCTTGTAGAAAGTTTTTCTAACCTATCACTACATTAGTACATAGTACATTCATCCTAGGCACTTGAAATATGGTTTTTGAAAAGAGACTATGGCAATGTGCTACCTGCCTGAAGACTCTCTGCAAAACATATCAGATCAAATCTAAAAAACTGAACAATAAAAACCTTGCATTGGAACAGGTGTCTGACAGAAGCAGTGACCGGAGAACATCATCTGAGTTCCAGCTGTGATGATTTTACTAATAGGGAGGACTAAAATTTCTCTACTGTATCACATGGTATCACGTTTTTAATATGTCCCAATTGCAGTTCTTTGAACTCATTCCCAGAGGAGTATTAGTGTTTGTAAATTCAGCAGAAGTTGGATGTTCTAGATGTGATATCTCTCTAAGGGTCCTTTTCAAAAGGGATTTGTGGAATCTGTTATCAGGAGAGGTGGCAATGGAAACATATTTGCTAGTAGGATTGTAAGCCCGTACATTATTTAGACAGAAAGTTGAGAACAAGACTTGCATATTTGATTGAGATGGCAGTATTTTTTGAAGATGCAATATGGTCTAAAAGAGAACATATCATTCATGCCATTGTAGCTGGCTATCTAAGTGAATTTTTAATTGTTCTTTATTCATTAACCTCATGTTTCACAAATTTGATCTTTGTATATAGGACTGTTGGTGGTGTTATGCATATATTGACCTGGGCAACTTCAAGGAAAAAAATGAATTGGATAAGGTTGTCACAACCTTGTCAATAGATTCCCCATCAACAAAAAACCAGCAGCGGAATGTAAACCAGCAGGACAAAGTATCTGCAATGACATTTAGTTCTTGGAAGACTGGCAAGAAAGTAACCAAGTTGAACTGCTGAGATATAAATCTAAGTTGAATAACAAGTGTCTCAAGATAGATATTTTGAATAGAATGTTAGTTGTTCATCCATTTGATTAGCAAAAGAGAATCTTTAAATACCTGTAGTGTATGAGTCCCTTTGTTAGTGGCCACCAATAAAAGAGCTCGCAAAGCCATGAACTCACCGAAGTTGTTTGTACGCTAGCCCAAACATGCTCTGAACTTAATGAAATGATTATCAGAAGGATAAGCTATGCCTCCCAAACTACATATTTGATCACGCCCCTGGCAAGCCCCATAAAAATAAACCTGGGATAAGTTTTGTCAATAAGGAGCTCCCCAATCTGCCTGGGAAAATTGTCCTTCTGAGCCACCTTGCAAAATTGGAAAATATGAAAACTGGGGAAAAAACATGAAAGGTGGGCACAAATCTACCATCAAATACGAGTGCATTCCACACTAACCAGATTTTTCACAAAACCAGATAGGGAATAGCCTGAAAAGCTTTCAGCCTTCTGGACCCATACTTTGAGACAGTTGCCCACAGTGGAGTCATCCCAAGGGTTCCTTTGACCAATCCAATTTCCAACATCTTTCTAGAGTTGTTGCACAAAGGAACAGACCAAAAAAACGAGAAGAAAATTTTTGTCCTTTCTTGCAAAGTATGGATTAGCTAGGACCCTGTTTTTTGCATTTTTGAAGAAGTTCCCAAGTAAGGACTCTATTTTTCAACACTAACCATATAAACACAATGGTTTTCCTGGGAACTTTTACCCTCCATAATTTAGACCACCACAAAAGAACCTCATAGTTTTCAATAGAATGTAACATTCTATACCGGTTTGATTTTTAGCCCAAACCATCAAACTCCTCTGTAAGTCTTATATGAGTTCTATGTAATTCTTCCATGAAACCATTCCAAAACATTTCATGGACACCATTCAACCGTACGCTCTGAGCAGAACTCCAGCCCCACTGCCAGATATTAGTAGTGAGTGGGCACCTGCATGATTAAGTCTAAATATTCCTATCTCTTGTAATCTTAAGTACTACATCAGAAGCATTAGAGCTCATATTTTTCTCGTACTTTAGTAGCTCTTCCATCTACATAACATAGTCTACAACAGATTGTGAAATAAACATTCCAACTTTTCCTACATGTAGTCTGTTTAACCAAAACTCCTGGTATTATGAATTTCTGATGACTTTGAAAAACATTTCATTTAGTGAAAAATATGAAGACTGTTTACCTCATCCTGACAGATATCTGAGTGAGGAGATTGCTACTACTCGATATCCGTTGATTCCTTGAGCTGATGCACAGTCTCGTCTTCCTTAACTTCAGCTTGGGCAGAATTAATTGAAGCTTTGTTGTTCGAGGCTGTAGAGAGGGAGTCCTTATGGAGATTAAGCGCCAAGTGTCTCAGCGTGTTTCATTCTGCATCTAGAATGTCTCAGATGTGCAAGCAAACTGGAATAATAACCTATATGGTTTATCGATTCCCTATGTGGGCAAAGCCATTAAGCTATATGTGAGATTGACAAAGCAAGAGAAAGAGTGAGAAAGGGAAGTTGCTTGCATTGAGATCCAAGACAAATACCAAGCAAGAATAGAAGGCTTAGGATCCTATGTCAATATACTTGCAAACTTACCAAGGATCCCTTGCAAAAAATAGTTCATCATTTATGTTCTATAATATGCAATAGTGGAAACACACCAAACAATCAAACATACATTGTAGAGTTAATTAATCAATGCAATTATGAAAATCCTTTGTTCCATCAATGAGAAGGTACATTCCCCATCCAATGTTTTGTTGGAACCTTCCTTGAATTTGCTTTTGGGAGACCAAGATTTGCGTGTGAACATAGTCGAAGACACCCTAGAGTGTCTAAACAAGCCAAAAGGAGAGACTGCTTGTTGAGGAAGACTCGAGGTGGCTGGAGGGTTGAGGAGACAATAGATCCAAGTAGTGCAAGTGCGTGAAAAGTGGAGATGAGAGAGCTATGTCACTAGCTTGTTTTGAAAGGTATCAAGAAAACTTGGGCAATGGAGGAAGGTTAATAGGTTATTTGAGATTGAGAGTAGATCTTGATATGAACCATAGGGTTTGAGGTTGATTTTATATGAGTAGTTCTCTTATGTGTCAACAAGTAGACTGCTTGTTTAGTAAGACTCGAGGTGGCTGGAGGGTCGAGGAGACAATAGATCCAAGTAGTGCAAGTGCGTGAAAAGTTGAGATGAGAGAGCTAGGTCACAATTTGATGCATAGCTGAAAGAGTTATTACATGTGGGAGATTAGATAAATATATTAGTGTTATGCACCAACCACAAAATTACTTTTCCAATAACTTAAAGTAAGAGAGATGATGCACCAAAGCCGCAAGATGAGTTCTTATCAATTTAGAGGTTTCTATTATGTCATTCTTACCACTGTTATGACTTATATCAGAATTATAAAAGCATATATCAGACCTTATAAACAATATGACAGTCCTCCAAAATCACATAGAACACCATAAATGTAATGACATAAATCTTTCTTATTACTTGAGATTAAATGTGTGATGATTATGAGAATTTTTTAGTGAGTTTTAGGATGTGTATTTAGAGATTTTACCACTATTATGAGATGCCTTCAGATCTGATTTAAAACAGTGAGGAAAAGGATAGGATTAGAGAGCAAACCCCTAGGCCTAAGGGCATTGTGGATGAACAAATGAGTTTCTCTTATGCACTAAAGCTTCCTCAAATACCTGCAACGCAAATATTAGCTTGAAAAAATGATATATCAGATCTTTATTGATTGAATTTGGGGGCTCTAGGGCTGTTTGGTATACTAGAGAGGACTTGAGCCCTTGAAAACTCTGTCAATCAGTGATAAAGCCTACAAAAACAATTATTAGCTCAACATAGCATAAATCAATGATACCATGAGACAAGAAAACACTTGAAACCCTGGCCAAACTTACCATAGGCCTGCAAAACAAATATTAGTATCAAAATCAAGTGTTAAACCCTACAACTAAGCTAATACAAGACTATAACAATAACAAAAATGCCCAAATACGGTTGCGGCTAGAAGAAAAACCCCTCTAGGGGCTGCAGATAGGAGGGATAGGCCTCCTAGAGGCTGTGGCTGCTCAAACAAAGGCCTTTTATACCACATCATACCACAAGGTTTAGAATTGTTGATGCCTTTTATCCCTTCAGGTTGTTGGTCTTGTTCTGCAAACCACTCATTCAAGATAGTGTCAATGACTATAATATCATGCCAGCAAACTCTAGAAGATCTTTGTGCTTAGCGAAACTGTATGATCTTCAGAACTTACTCACCGCAGGTATACTTCAGTTAGGCCCACAGGAGGACTATAATGAAGACTTTAGGATTATTTTCATACAAAAGGTTATTGTCACAAGGGTGTTGTATCAAAATACTGCAATGATAGTCATTTAATCATGCATTGGAAGATCAGATCGTGGATGCTCTATGCACTCTACTTGAATTACTACCATATCCTGCCCTTTTTGCTTTTAATTTCCTTTAGAGTACAGGGCAGAAGAACTTTAGATCATTAGCAAACATTCAAGATTCTTACATCAAATATATGCAATTAGATTCACCGTTTTAACCAATGCCTATTGTGAGAGCACAATTATCATCTATAGAGATTGCTAACAGTGATCTTCAAATGAAATTGCCAACTAGAATATGAGCCACTTATACAAGCAATCACTTTAACACTTTGTTGTTAGTTTAGGGGCACTTATATGCAACCATCAGATGCAAATAGAGACAAAAGAAAGACTATGCCAGTGATGCAATGCAAGACATGGGAGAAGCGAGGAATGATCAGCAAGACAACAATCACTTTATTTCAATATATTTCCACAATGATTAGCCCAACCACAAAATTACTTTGCCAATAACTTAAAGTAAGAGAGATGATGCACCAAAGCCGCACCAAAGCCACAAGATGAGTTCTGATCAATTTAGAGGTTTCTATTATGTCCTTCTTACCACTGTTATGACTTATATCAGAATTATAAAAGCGTATATAAGACCTTATAAACAATATGATAGTCCTCGAAAATCACATAGAACACCATAAATGCAATGACATAAATCTTTCTTATTACTTGAGATTAAATGTGTGATGATTATGAGCATTTGTTAATGAGTTTTAGAATCTATATTCAGAGATTTTACCACTGTTATGAGATGCCTTCAGATTTGATTTAAAACAATGAGGAAAAGGATAGGATTAGAGAGCAAACCCCTAGGGCGAAGGGCGTTGTGGATGAACAAATGAGTTTCCCTTATGCACTAAAGCTTCCTCAAATACCTGCAATGCAAATATTAGCTTGAAAAAATGATATATCAGACCTCTATTGACTGAAGTTGGGGGCTCTAGGGCTGGTTGGTAGACTAGAGAGGACTTGAGCCCTTAAACTGCGTCAATCAATGATAAAGCCTACAAAAACAATTGTTAGCTCAACATAGCATAAATCAATGATACCATGAGACAAGAAAACACTTGAAACCCCGACCAAACTTACCATAGGCCTGCAAAACAAATATTAGTATCAAAATCAAGTGTTAAACCCTACAAGTAAGCTAATACAAGATTATAACAATAAGAAAAATGCCCAAATACAATTGCGGCTAGAAGAAAAACCCCTCTAGGGGCTGCAGATAGGAGGGATAGGCCTCCTAGAGGTTGTGGCTGCTCAAACAAAGGCCTTTTATACCACAGTATACCACAAGGTTTAGAATTGTTGATGCCTTTTAGGATCCCTTCAGGTTGTTGGTCTTGTTTCGCAAACCACTCATTCAAGACAGTGTCAATGACTATAATATCATGCCAACAAACTCTAGAAGATCTTTGTGCTTAGCGAAACTGTATGATCTTCAGAACTTACTCACCGCAGGTATACTTCAGTTAGGCCCACAGGAGGACTATCATGAAGACTTTAGGATTATTTTCATACAAAAGGTTATTTTCACAACGGTGTTGTATCAAAACATTGCAATGATAGTCATTTAATCATGCATTGGAAGATCAGATCGTGGATGCTCTATGCACTCTACTTGAATTACTACCATATCCTACCATTTTTTCTTTTAATTTCCTTTAGAGTACAGGGCAGAAGAAATTTAGATCATTAGCAAACATTCAAGCTTCTTACATCAAATATATGCAATTAGATTCACCATTTTAACCAATGCCTATTGTGAGATCACAATTACCATCTATAGAGATTGCTAACATTGATCTTCAAATGAAATTACCAACTAGAATATGAGCCACTTATACAAGCAATCACTTTAACACTTTGTTGTTAGTTTAGGGGCACTTATATGCAACCATCAGATGCAAATAGAGACAAAAGCAAGACTATTCCAATGATGCAATGCAAGACATGGGAGAAGTGAGGAATGATCAGCAAGACAACAATCACTTTATTTCAATATATTTCCACAATGATTAGCCCAACCACAAAATTACTTTGCCAATAACTTAAAGTAAGAGAGATGATGCACCAAATCCGCAAGATGAGTTCTTATCAATTTAGAGGTTTCTATTATGTCCTTCTTACCACTGCTATGACTTATATCAGAATTATAAAAGTGTATATCAGACCTTATAAACAATATGACAGTCCTCCAAAATCACATAGAACACCATAAATTCAATGACATAAATCTTTCTTATTACTTGAGATTAAATGTGTGATGATTATGAGCATTTGTTAATGAGTTTTAGGATGTGTATCCAGAGATTTTACCACTATTATGAGATGCCTTCAGATCTGATTTAAAACAGTGAGGAAAAGGATAGGATTAGAGAGCAAACCCCTAGGCATAAGGGCGTTGTGGATGAACAAATTAGTTTCCCTTATGCACTAAAGCTTCCTCAAATACCTGCAACGCAAATATTAGCTTGACAAAATGATATATCAGACCTCTATTGACTGAAGTTGGGGGCTCTAGGGCTGGTTGGTAGACTATAGAGGACTTGAGCCCTTGAAAACTCCGTCAATCAATGATAAAGCCTACAAAAACAATTGTTAGCTCAACATAGCATAAATCAATGATACCATGAGACAGTAAAACACTTGAAACCCCGGCCAAACTTACCATAGGCATGCAAAACAAATATTAGTATCAAAATCAAGTGTTAAACCCTACAAGTAAGCTAATACAAGACTATAACAATAAGAAAATGCCCAAATACGGTTGTGGCTAGAAGAAAAACTCCTCTAGGGGCTGCAAATAGGAGGGATATGCCTCCTAGAGGCTGTGGCTGCTCAAACAAAGGCCTTTTAGGCATGCGTCTTGCCAAGGGAGAGGCCTTAAGCTTTCTTATTTTTCTGAGAATTGTAGTAATGAAATTGTAGATACTTTTTATCCTGCCAACATTGCCGTGAAGCCAAAATTCTCTTTTGAACACGGATAATGTGTATATTGTTAAGATTTTGAATTCATGGTAATAGTTCACCGCAGACATATATGAAACCCTGAACGCTGACATGGAATACTTAGAGAGAACTCTAAAAAATGTATGCTATAGCCTGCAATAAATCATATAAAAAATATAAATTACAAGATCTAACCACCAAACCCGCTACTGTCTTCACACCATCTCTGAAAGAAAACTCTGCTACGATTATTCACAGAAGCTGCAAAACTCACCTAACTAAACTACTCCCTAGTCTTACTCCAGACGCGGAAAAAGACTCCATTGTCGACTCCAGTGCAGAGGCAAGCTTTACCCTGCAACCATGGGCGAATGCAGTTCCAAAACGCTCCAGCGTAGTAAATCGAGGGCGAATACAAATAAAAACTGTCCAGACCAGTAAATGCGGAGGCGAATCCAACATTTATGTTTTATGCGCTCTTATTTTTTTAGGCTAAAGAATAATAATTATTTATTTTTAAAATAATTTTGGGACTAATTATACAAAACTATACAAAAAAGTTTTATATAAAAAATTCGCCCCACTAAAATCTAAAACCCCTTAAATTTCGCCTTTGGGCTAAAATTCGCCCCTAAAATTTTCCATGGTGCTGCTGTGTGCGGACCCCATTGGTTGTGTGCGCGGGCTGTGTCTTGGGTTGTAATTGGGTTTTGGCTACTAATGAATGCATAATCTATTTAAAGTATCTTGTGATATTTGAACTGATCGTGTTTATTACTGAAGTGCATCTGTGTTATTGATTTATGATGCGAATGTATCTGTGATCTATGAATTAGCTGCGATTATAATGTTTTGTGATGGTAATCGCTGATACACACGTGGATGCGACTGTATTGATCTGATCTGTTAATGGTAGTAGCTTTGTTATGGTTATATGCTGATTATACTATTACAAGCCTGATAATAGACCCGTTCTGTGCGAGCCTGAGAGTTCAACGAAGATCTGCCTTAATTACCTACTCTCTCTCAGGGTGCAGAAACCTGGTTCCAACACCCTCCCATACTACTTCGATTGAGACATTGGCCTGCGAAAGTAGGTCATTGCCGAAAGGGCCAATAGTATAGGGGTTTGTTGGCAAACCTTAACCTCCGAATCTGGGTCAGGACCCCTTAAGCCAACACAGGGCTTAGGTAAAAATGACCTAAAGAACATAAATGCCCCCGAAGGATCCTATAATTAAAATCCATTGTTCATAGGTATACTAATTTATGGTTTAAGGTGGATGAAATGGTAATACCCAAATTTGGGTTCAAGATAGTTATTGCTCGATCTAAAAGCTATGGTTGAATTACAAAGGTGTTGAAATATGTAACTAGGTTCGGTCTTCATAATGAAATATGTAATGATGATTTATGTATTTGATGTAAAGAGAAAAATAAATTTATTATTGTTATTCTTGAGGCATGGGTTTTATGTTCAAGGGCGATTTATTTTTAGGTCAATCACCCATTGAGTGCTTGTTAAGTCCCTATATTAATAGTGTAGTCCCTTATTATGTTAGTGTAGCCCCCCTTATTGTTATTTTTGTACCCCTGTAACCCCCATATTGTTATTATTGTGCTCTTACATTATTATTGTTAGGTCAGCTAGGATTACATTGTGGCCCCATGGATTTCTATATATAGAAATGAGGTTTTGTCATTTGTATCATCCAAGAATTGTTCATTAATGTAATGTATTGGAGGTTGCCCCCTCGAAGTGGCTTATTTCTAAGGCATTGATATCTCTTTTCTTCTATTTTTGGAGTTGGTTTCATAACATTTGGTATCAGAGCTTTGGATTCTAGGATTTCGCTGCTCCAAACAAGTCATTGTGGAATTTTCGCTATAAAGTTTTTTCTACGAAGGTTCAGAAGCTGAAATTTTAAGGGTGCGAAGCTGAAAGCCCGAGGAACATCGTCGCAAAATTTCAGAGCTTGGTTCGCAAAATTTTGGGAGATATGATCTGTGCAAGTTAGGGATTGTTGAAGGCTCTTGAATTTAATCAAAGCAGGTCATCGTGGAATTTTCACTATAACTTTTTTTCCACGAAGGTTCAAAAACTGAAATTTTTAGAGCGCGAAGCCGAATCCTGAGGAACATCGTTGCAAAATTTCAGAGCTTGGTTCGCAATATTTTTGGAGATATGATCTGTGGAAGTTTGGTCTTTTTCAGGCTTCCGAATTTCATCTCAAAGAGGTGATCGTGGGAAAATCTTCATAACTCTCTCTCTGAGCATCAGATTGGAATTCTGTAGAAAGTGGCCACAAGTGCACGGACTGTAGTTTCTTGTTTATCAATTTCAGATCCAAAGGAGGAAACAGTGACACATGGCAAGTCGTACAAGTTCACTCTACTGAACTAGTCCATAATTAGGTCATCATAGGAGATTGGGCACAACTTTGTCTTCAAGAATCCAAATCAGGTCAGACCTATGGCATTTGAAAGAAGATTCAGAGGGCTACTTTAGGGCTGAATTTAAGTTATTGAGGATCCTAAATCACATAGATAATTCAGTTTAAATATCGAGCTTCTCAAAAGAAAGAAAAATGTGTGTATTTGGTTTTTAAAATTGCATAACGTTTGTTTGAAAAGGCAGTTTGAAGGGATTCCAAGGGCATGTTTTAGAATTTTTATCAGTATTGGGTTCTATAATACATCCAAAAAATAATTCCATACCCATTAAGCCCTCAAAAAGATATACTATGACACATGAAGAGGAAGAATTGTAGTATGAGATATCAAAATTACGGTACCAAGTGCAACAAATTTCGATCTTACTAAGAACAACCGAAGATGACATAGATGGTTTAAAAGCAGAAATGTAGGCTAAGTTGGATGGTTTGAAGGATCAAATAATAGCTAATATGGATGATAAACTATTGGAAGATCGCATCGAGCATCAACAACAAGTTCTCCAACTCTCAAAAGATAACCTAACTTTGGTGTAGAATCTAATGAAACAATAAGAAGATCAACATCACATCGAAAGAAGTTCTGAAGCAGTTATATAAACAAGAACTCGACAAGTACGATCAATTTCAGAGTATCTCAGTAAGTGGAAGAACTTTCCTATAGAATATTCCACATGGGAGGATGAGAATTTTGTACAGAGACATCAAGAAATAATCAAGCGTTGAGGACAACACTTATTTGAAGGAGAGGAGCATGTTAAGTCCCTATATTAACAGTGTAGTCCCTTATTATGTTAGTGTAGCCCCCCTTATTGTTATTGTTGTACCCCTATAACCCCCATATTGTTATTATTGTGCCCTTACATTATTATTGTTAGGTTAGCTATGATTACATTGTGGCCCCATGGACTCCTATATATAGAAAGGAGGTTTTGTCATTTGTATCATCCAAGAATTGTTCATTCATGTAATGTATTGGAGGTTGCCCCCTCGAAGTGGCTTATTTATAAGGCGTTGATATCTCTTTTCTTCTATTTTTGGAGCTGGTTTCATAATGAAATATGTAATCATGATTTATGTATTTGATGTAAAGAGAAAAATATATTTATTATTGTTATGCTTGAGCCATGGGTTTTATGCTCAAGGGCGATTTATTTTTAGGTCAATCACCCATTGAGTGCTTCTAGGGCTTATCATTGAGTCTACAAGTCAATTGAGTCATTGTCGTGTATGGAAGATTCATTTGGACATGTTGCATATTGTAAAGCAAATTTTATTTGAGTCAAAATAAAGTCAAGGACCCTCCAAAACCTTTTCATAGTGATACAAACAAGTCTACCTATCTAGAAGGACAAGTCAACCTATTAGGGCACTCAAGGAAGCCTATATATAGGAGCATTCAACCTCATTCAAAAGAGCATCGATCAAGCATCCAAGAGCAAACAAGAAGGGCGAGAAAGGAAGGACAAGGAGGTTCTTAGATAATGAAGAGAAGAAGGGACACCGAATGTTTGTGATTGTTTTTGGGCCTCCTACACCACACACGTGTGAATAGATTAGGGCTTCTATCTGTTGTAGGGAAGTTGAGTTGCAGTACCATCAAGAAGTCTCCATTAGTGCCAATAAGAATTGTTTTGAGGACCGAGTTCACAAGGTAAAAGGAGGAAAATAAGAGGGAAAAGATGGCATATTTCTCCATTTCTTCTCACACGTGCTATCCTAAGGTTCTTCAAGAAGAGATTGAAAGTTGGAGGTCAGAAGAGGCCAAGATATTACAGTTAAGGTGCATGTCTGAGCTTATGATGTGAAGGAAGATTTGAAGCAAAGAGATTTGGGTCGACTTCATGAGAATATTTTCAAGAAGAATTGTGACTTGGTCTTGGAGGCGTCGTTTGATAAGGGTCATAGGTCTTGGAATTCATCAATTTAAGTTCTATAAGAAGAGAAGAGTTCTTGTGGCTTTTCCTCTCAAGTGGAGAGGTTTTGGCCCTAGCCGAATGCCTATATCTTGTGTCCTCTTGTCTCACTGTTATTTATTGTTTTGGTAGTTGTTTGATGATAAGAACACTAATTATAATCAAGTGGAAGAAGAAGCTAATCAAATTATGTAAAATACATCAAAATAAATTATCAGAGCAAGAGAAATCATGTAAAATAGCTGCCCCTAGATTTCTCAACATGGGATCAGAGCTAAGGTGACAAGACAAGGATAGAAAACTTGAAGAAGGACCATCAAAAGGAACATCAAGAAAGGTCAAGGCATTAAAGAGGTCATCAAACCATCTAGAAGGGATTCATACGGCCCAATCAATCTAAGGAGTATAAAGGAAGAAACTAAGGAATATGATAGAAGACCTGAGAACCCTAGCTCATCCAAAAAAAGGTTCCACACTTGAAGTGTTTTTGGGAAACTCACACATTTTACAATAATCATCTAAAGGAAAAGATCTCAAGGACACCACCTCCACTCAAAGAAGGGACTACACATTGAAGCATCTTGAAGTCTACATCAAAGAAGAAGCATTTCCATCATCATCAAAAGAATCAAGGTGATCTCCCTCTCTTTGAAAAAATGATCACATCACAAGCATATTTGAAGGACATCTCTAAGAAGCATTGTCATCTTCAAGGAAGCAAACAACATCATCAAAATCAAGAAGGCATCAAGTTGAAGATATCACCATCAAAGGAGCATCTTCATTTGAAAAGTAAGTATCCTTGTATCTATGACTGCATCTACTATCAAAATGACTTGATTATGCAAGGAGAGCAATAATTTAGTTCGGTCATCAAATTTTCTTGCATTGAAGAAGAGGAAAAATTTGATCCTCATAGAAAATGAGATCATAAGACATGATAAGGGTTCAATTGTCAAACCACCAAAAGAATAAGCTCAAGCTATAACAAAATATTTAAAGGAGGAAATAAGGGCTCAAAGGATCCTCATCGAATCAATAAATGATTCAATCATCCGCTATGTAGGAAAATTAGAGAAGTCAAAAGACATCTATGACAAACTAGTAGAATTACTCTCCGTAAGTTTTGGAAGAGAAGTGATATCTTTGAGAACTGAGCTATATAATATGAAGGTATCAAAGGAAGAAGTGATAGCCTCATATCTTATGATGGTGTCACAAATACGAGACCAACTACAAGAGTTGGGGGAATAATGTCCGACAAAGAGATAACCACCGTGGTGGTCAATGCACTACTTGATGAATGGTGCAACTTTGTATCAAGCATCTATGTAAAGAAGGAAGCCACCCCAATAAAAAAACTTTGGTCTTTGTGTAATATTGAAGAAACCAGGTTGAAGGAAAAAAATGATGTAGGACCAAGCAAACAAGTTTAAGCAATTGCTGCCATGGTGAAGAGAAAAGGAAAGTTTGGGAAGTTTGGTCCTCAGAAAAAGAAGAGGATCGATATGTCAAAAATCCAATGTTATGGCTATCGAGAATATGGAAATTTTCAAGAGAGATTGTCTGAAACTCAAGATGGACAACACGAAAAGGAAAGAAAGGAATGAAGGCCATGTCACCGAAGAAGAGGAAGAACCCGAGAGGAAGAAATAAAAGGAGGAAGGTGAAAGATCTCTGTTAAACACACACATGGTAAACACACATAAGAGATATGATAAGCGTGAGTTACTTTTCCATTAACCATAGATGTGTATTTATAATACATTGATGTGACTCTTGGATTCCACATTCCAAGGTCACTTGGACTCCTTTTGTCCATTCGGCTTCCACACCTACCCATAGAGGATTAGGTGTCCAACATTCCCTCCCTTAATCTGAATGGGTATGTGTGAGTCCAAGAAGAGAGCTGTAATACAAATATGCAAAGTATGCATGACATCACTTAGGATGAATGAGCTCTCTGAAATGTTGGCATAAAGAGGTGGTTTAAGGGTGACCACCAACATTGGAACAGTTAGTGCAGTTCCCAGAACTCTTCCAAATCTGGAAAGAAGCTGAGGTCTTCTGCTAGAGGAAGTGTCCCTCATATTTTGAAGAGGGAGACCTTCAACCTAGAAGAAGGGAGGTATACAACCTGTGATGGTTTAAGGATGACCACCAACTCTGGAATGCTTGATGCATTTCTTGGAACTCTTTCAAAACTGACAAGAAGCTGAAGTCTTCTACTAGAGGAAGTGTCCTGAATTCTTTGAAAAGGAAGAATATCAACCTCACATAGATGGTTTAAGGCTGAACACCGACAAAAGGCATGCTCATGGGCATCCATGTCTCTAGCTGCAACTTTGAATCTGGAATGACAGATTCTGGCTCAGGCTCGCTTGATGTGTCTTCGAAGCTTGTAGATGACCACCATTTCCTCCTGTTAAGCAGGTAAATCTTCTTTGCAGACAGAGATGATCACTCTCACCCTAGAGTGGGTCTAGAAACAAAGAGACGTGCTAGAATGTTGATTCCTAATTACTGAATGAAAAGAGGACATGGTAGATCAACCTACCTAGAATCCAACGCTGTCATCGTGGCTGTAGTGGTGGTGGCCTCTCGCTCCTGCCTTGGCAAGTCACAATCCTTTCGCAGTCATGCTCGGATACCTGCACATAGAACAACAAAAAAGAATATCATACGACATAATAATTTCATTCATAACTACTAGCTAGTCAAAGAGGGCTAAGCATATTGCATTAAACATCTAACATAATACAAAATGGGAACCAAACAATAGTTGCGTATATTCATTGATAGAAGGAAGAGTTACAACTAATGCTTTGACGTCCCAGTCTCCTCTAGCGGGGTTCAACCGAAGCGCATCTCAGATGCTCGTCAGGGAATTCAGACGGGATGAAGGCATGGATTCAAGCTCTCTCAGAAGGCATGGATTCAAGCTCTCTCAACGTAATTCATTCTTATTCTATCTCTTCAATAGTTCAGCTATAGTATGTTCAATTCTCCATGTTCAGCTAGCTTATGCAAAGAGAGATAGCTTCTTTTTATAGAGGAAAAGGAAGAGGTTAGGATCCCTACAGAGGTGGGAGGGAGGGCTATCCTTTAGGGAGTTCCCATAAGAGGTGGAAACCATAAACTAAAGGAGGGAGTCTGTGGTTTATTCAGTTCAACCACTCCCAATGACTCATCCTCGAAGTTGTTGGAGTGGAATCTTTGCCTCTATTTTTAAAAAACATTCCATAAACCGCTCGGCACGGGTGGCTAACTGAGACAGAGCGCCAACTGGCGTGGGGCCTAGTGTTAATCTTCCTCTTCGGTACGAGGGCATAACTGACAACTCGCGCCAAGGAAAAACAAGGGTTTTTGAGTCTCTGGTCAGGGAATTGTCAACAGAAGGAATATTACTCTCATGTAAAGGGATATAATGATGGTCTTTGCAAGGCATGAAAATTCTTATTTGATCACGAAAATGACCCTCTAATGGGCGAGATGGGGATTGCAGGGACAGTGACAAAATGCTGTGTAACCGATGCCCCCTAAATCATGAGGTCCGAGAGAGAGGGAGGGGCGAAATGCTTTATGAGAACGCGTTCGAACCAAACACCGCTGTTGGAAAACCTGCAATTTCAAATACTATTGATATCTCTGATACATGAACACGTGGTATGGGTGCAACCATCCATAATAGAGTGCATAAAAATTGAGATCCGAGGTATGGACGCAGCCATCCAGCAGTAAGGTTCAACAAAATAGACTCAGGTATGGTCACAACCATCCAATCAAAAGAGTCATGTAATAAGTCATGATAATCCACAAGAATCCGTAGCCTAGATTTTATCGGACAAAACCCAGGGTCTTGCGCTCCATCTCGACCCGAACAAGTACAAAGTCAAGCATGCGAATATATGAGCTGAAGTCGAACATGCAAGAAAATCACCTGATTACCAGCCAATGATGATAGTTGTTAACAGGCATGAGAGAAACCACTAATAATGAAAATGGCTCTCAAGGTACAACAGGTACAATCCATGGAATGTGAGCAGTGATATGGCGTTGAACACCCGCAGAATCACCCAATCGAAGGCCAATGATGTGGACCTTGCGTCGAATGCGAGGAACCTGCCATTAAGGCATGCAGGCTCCAAGGTACCAAAAGGGAGTCTCTAGATCAAATTCCTAGATAATGAGCTGAAGTCGACAGGAAGTGACCTGATCGAAGGTGTGCCATAATGTTTCCCACATCATCAATACGAGGTAGAGGAACATGATGATACTGAATCAGGACCAACAGAGAATCAAAGGAAATTTGAAAACTGCAGAGGCAAACTTCTCTTGAACATATCAGCGACATGACACTGGATTTGGCAGTATTTGACATCAAAGGATCTGAGGTCATGATGACGTGGCAAAGAGAAAATGAGAGGTCAAAAGGGATTACCCAAACCCATGGAGGCAAAAATGACGAAATGAGATGTCCCCAACTCGACACGAATGCAGACAAGTGCCACGTTCAAGAGCGACATACTGCCAACATAACTAAAACTTGGTTCTATTTCCCCCCACCATTTCTGGCGAGTACCCCAATTATTTTTTAAAACAAGCTTGAAGGGGATAGCATATGCTTGTGCTATAAGTTTGTCCTTCAGAAAAATCCAACCTAGTACATTTTACGAGCCCTAGGAAGGAGGAACTCGAATAACGTCATGGTGACGAAGTCCGATGTCATCAGGTTTTAATGAGTTTGACAAAGGGAGAAATTAGCATCTTTTCATATTTAGAGAGTTTGAAAAGAAGGCAGAAAATAAAACACCATCATGGCCCTTTTCGTAAATAGTCTCTTGATTCGAAAAGGTAGAAAACAATATCTGAAAGAACCTCTTAGTCGCGATAGGCTAAGGTATTCATTTTTCGTAAATAATCTATCCCAGCCTGAAAAAGGGGTAAACGTATACTGGGTAGATATCGCTTTGCAGCCATTTAATGAGTTTGAAACGACAAGAGTCTCGACAATATTTTCAATTTTAGAGAGTCAGAAAAGAGCTGAAAGATGACTCCAGTAGTGACCTTTTTTGTGTTTTTTATTGAGTCCGAAAAAGTATAAAATTTAACTCGTTACTTCATCAATATGGCCTGAAAACCTGTCGCTGCACAAGGGACAAGTGTAAGACCCATTTCTCGAAAATAATATAATAAAATAATCGGAAAACATGTCTTAAAACCTAATTAGGGTTGTGAAAAGTTATAAAATGCCTAAAATGGTAAAAATAATTACTTTCACTTTTTACCTCTTGTGGAGCAATAGTTACCCATTTTATAGTGTGATCTTGCGGCGACGATAACAGACGATCCAGCAGACCAATCTCAAATCCGTCAGTTGCAGGTAAAATCCGATATCTCTCCCTTCATTTTAAGTCATCTTTTACTCCCTGCAACTTCCAATTTTGATTTCTGGGGGAGGAAATGGAAATTTTAGGGCATGGAAATTGGCGCGGGTTTCGGACATGGACTCGCGCCAATCGCCCATTTTTCTGTACTAGGGTGCACCCATTGGTGCGACTGTTTGGGAAAAAGTCTCACCAACTGCACAAACCATTTTTGTGAAAAAAATGGAAGTTAAATACCCAATTTTTACAAATCCAAGCTTAAAAAATGGCTTATACTATCCATATGAACATGTTTGCAGGTAGAAAGTGGAAAAATGGTAATCGAATGGAAGGAACGAGAACACAACAAAGAGGAAAAACTTGCCATGGAAAATTAGAGATGCATGGAAGCTCTCAGAGACTGTGGATTGAAAAATTTATTCTTGACATCGTGTCTCTGAGCTCAACCAGAGCTGCTACAGTATTTGATCAACATATGGGATGAGAATCAGGAAAAGTTCATCCTTCGAGATCAGGAACTTGGGATTGATGTTTCTGATGTCTACTTCATAATAGGATTATCGCGGAGGGGAGCAACACCGATCCTAACCGACACCCGGCCTTGCATGGAGAGCATGTCCATGGTGATTGACAGGGTATGTCTAGGGGCACAGAAGGGAACAGGAAGTGGGAAAGTCGATATCCAGACTATCCCAGACTTGGCACTAAAATTAGTGCTACATACCATCACACAAGCTGCAGGATCGCAAGCACCGCACGAAGCAACAAAGACACAGTTGCTTCTTGCTGTAGTCTTCTTGACATCGACCATCTACAAATGGGCAGAGGCCATGAAAATAAACATAAAACGCCAGCTAAAAAAATGCACGAAGAGCAAATTGAAACAATTCGGTTATGGGTCTATCCTGGTATCGTTCTTCCTGGAACGACTAACAATTTTTCAGCATCAGGAGGTCATAGTCCCAACACCACCAACGAGGGAACCATGGATGGCCCAATGGGAAGCTCTAATGCCAAGGGCAGGGGGCGGTCAACAAATGTCTTGGAGACCAGAGTTTTTTGACTGGCTCTGCCGACAATTGATCGTCGTGGAGGACTGGTCCTACTCTGGTACAAATTTGACTGGTGATCCGGACCTCCCACTCCTGGAGGGAGAGGATTGGGATGGATATTTGGGTAAGACTCATTTTTAATTTTCATGAGTGTTATGATTTTTTTTTTTTTTTTTAATTATGTATGTTCTGACGTTAAATCCATGCATTTGCAGATGTTGGCCCAGAGAGACCCGCGGGCATGTCTCCGATAGTGAGGCGAATCCCTCACGATTTCGACCGTCATGGTGAGGGAGGCGAGGAGGAGGAGATCATGCGCAACCTAGAGGGAATCACACGTGGAGTCCCGAAATATACACGATTCGACGATGTTCCTCGTGCCTACCAGAGACATACCATAGGGATGCCAAGCCGCATTCACTGCTTACTGAGGCGGCTCGTACGGGCAATGACATGCTACCATGAGCATCACACCGATTAGATACCTAGGCTTTATATCTGCATATTTTGAGAGACATGGTGTCTCGGGATGTAACAAAAACACACATATTTTTTGAATTTATGATGCACACTGATGCAAACACTCGATATATATATATATATTTTCCTACATGGATCTTTTACATATGATGATGATTTTACAAATTACACAAATGTCTATCTAATACAATGTTAGGCACGGTATCAGTTAATGCATTCATTCGTCTAGGAATATGTTGATATGTGATAAAATCAAAATGTCTTTCCAACAAACGAATACATAAATAAAATCTCATAATGTATGGATTTCTGACCGAATAATGACCATTGAGTTGCAGAACAACTAGCTATGAATATAGATTTACAAGCAATGCACGTATGTCGAGGTTGATTGCCTCGGTTAATAGTTCAAGGACAACACTATATTTGGTGACATTGTTTTTAGTCTGTCCTAGACAAATACCTTGCAGTTCTATCAATTCACCAATAGGATCATAGGTTACCCAGGCTGCTAAAGACAAATTCCTGGTACTGCGGGAAGCACCATCCGCGAAATCAACATAATGGGTAATAGACATCTGCACAAATAAGAAAGACCCAGTAAGCAGGAAAATGTTTGCAAAGCACACCAAATCAAAACATGTACAAAAATTAAAAACACCTATGTAGACAAATCATGCATAATATTTTTTGAGATACCTTTGTAATCAATGAGCTCATAGGCCCCATTCTGCAACACACGTTTAATAATGTAAGGCCCATGCCACATGGGTTGAAATTTGCCCGCCCCCAGCTTATCATGAGCTTGGTCGTACAAGAGGACGAGATCTCCTTCAACGAAAGAACGAGGGGAAACTGATTGGTCAAAATGAGATTTGACTCGCTTTTTCTGTGCTTCAATAACCAGAGCAGCAAAGCGGCAGGTTTCATCCAACCTTTCTAAGTAAAGGAGATGCTCTTCTTCTGACGAAGTGTTCGGCAGTAATTCAACAACCAACTTGAGCGAGGGTATTTCACATTCAATCGGAAGAGTAGCTTCCAAACCATAAACCAACTGAAAAGGGGTGAATCCGGTTGCACTCTTAACTGAGGTTCGGTATGCCCAAAGAGCTGAAAATAACATGAGATGCCAATTGGATTTATGGATCTGAATCGTACGATGAAGCATGGTAACAAGAACTTTTTTCACGGCTTCAACCTGGCCATTGGCCTGAGAATAGTACGGCGTTGAGCTGTCGTGACATAGACCCAACTTCGAAGTTAATTCTGCCACCATGTAATGCCGAAAACGGGAACCATGATCGGTAACGATGGCTTGAGGGACACCAAACCTAGCAATTATGTGATTGAATATGAATTGAGTAGCTGTCTTATCGTCAGTGGAAAGTGTAGGCATTGCTTCGGCCCATTTGGTGAAGTAGTCCACGACTACGATAATATAAGCATGCCCCCCAGCCGAGTGAGGGTTACACGTCATAAAATCAATGCCCCACTTTGCAAAGGGACCAACGGTAATGACAAGATGAAGAGGTATAGGCGGTGCATGCATCTTGCATTGATAAATATGACAATCATGACATTTATGAACCGCAACATTGCAGTATTTGAAGATATAAGGCTAGAAATAACCAGCACGAAGAATATTCTGTGCCGTGGCATAACCAGACATGTGACCGCCATAGGCACCACTCTGATAATAATTTAGGGCTTTCTCAACTTCCTCGAGATTCAAACATCAACGGAGAATGGAATCCACTCCGACGCGATAGAGTGTATCCCCGACTATACGATAAGGTTGCCACTGATGATAGATGCATCGGCGGGCATCCTTCGTCAACTCAGATATGAAAGTAGAAGTCTAGAGATAAACGATGATATCACCGTACCACGGATCGAGGGTGATAATCAAGAAAAGCATATCGTCTGGAATGTATTCCTTAGAATGAGACAAAGGAGAGTCGAAAGGTAGGGAACAAATCAAATCAACAAAGACTAATGATTTCTTCGACTTGGTAGCAGTAAATTCCAAATCGAACTCTTGGAGGATGACAATCCATTTCGAGTATTTTCCCCCCAGCAATTGTCGAGAAAATATATAGGTCATGGGGTTGCAATCAGAAACCATAGTCACCGTATGCAAAATAATATAATGTCGAAAACTCTGAATTGATTGAACCGCTGCTAACGCTAATTTCTTGACATGTGCATAGCGTGTCTCAGGATCGAGAAGGTTACGAGACAAGTAATAGATACATGTTCTTTACCGTCATCATCGTCTTGTACCAAAACCATGGCAATCGTGCTGAAAGTGGTGGCTAAATAAAGGGAAAAATCACGATGATAGTTAGGAGGACACAACAGAGGAGCATTGACAAGAAACGTCTTCAGTGCCTCAAAAACTTTTGAGCAATCTCATCCCAACAGAATGGGACACCTTGCTTTAATGATCGTGTGTATCCTTTAGCCACTTCTACATAGTTAGGTATAAAACAACGTAGAAAATTAGCCTTACCTTGCAAACTCTACAGCTAATGTAATGAGGAGGGAGAGGGGAGATTGATAATAGCCTCAACCTTGAGTGGATCGAGGCGAATTCCGTTTTTGGACACGATAAACCCTAAGAGTCTACTGGAATCAACGCAGAAGACGCACTTGTGCGGATTAACCCGAATATTGTAACATCGACAATGAAGAAAAATCTGACGAAGATGGTCAAGATGGTCCATACGCTTAGCTGAATGAGCGGGAAGGTCATCCATATAAGGCTGAACGATGTGACAAATATCGTGAAAAGCATATGACATCGCTCGCTGAAATGTAGCCCCAACATTCTTTAAGCCAAAAGGGAGCTTCTTATATGCAAAAGTTCCCCAAGGACAGATAAAGGCAGTCTTATGTTGATTAGTAGGGATAATGTTAATCTAATTACAACCAAAAAAACTGTCCATGAGGGAAAAATTCTCACTCCCGGCACAGTCATCAATGATTTGATTGATAAAGGGAGTAGGATAATTATCCTTGGGACAAGCTCGATTAATATCACGATAATCAATGAAAATGCGAATAATTCCCTGTTTCTTATCTATAGGAACAATATTAGAGACCCATTCTGTCAAAGGAATCAGATAAATGAAACCAGCTCTAAGAACCTTTTTAACTTCACCTTTAATGACAACAAATTTTCTAGGGTGCACGGGACGAAGACGCTGGCGAACAGGTTTCGAGCCAGGGTAAGTAGGTATTTCGTGCACCACCATACTAGGGTCAATCCTGGGCATTTCTTCGTAGGACCACAAAAATACATCACAGAACTCGCGGAAAAGGCTAGTATAAATTTGTACTTCATCGGAAGAACAAGTGACCCAAATATGGATGTTTTCGACGATTCCCAGTTTAATGGAAATGTTAATAGGCATCGTCTGCGTAATATTACTCAAGTTACCTTCCGTAAGGACATCATGTGTCAAAACAGGAATTTGAAGCGGAGGAGAAGGAACCTGAGATGCAAAACGCTCGAGATAAGTAGACATGGCCCCGAGGCTAGGCATGAACGAGGAACGATGATGACCATCGTCCCACGATAGATCCTCGAGAGACATGGTTTCCATGATGGCTTCTTTAGATGGAAACACTTATTTCAAAGGATTAGGTGAATCCAAATCGCCAAGCCAGGGGGATTGAGAATAACTGTCAAGATACATGCTCAAAGGAGCACGATTAGAGGACAGATATTTTGAAGCCGCGATGAATTCACAATAATTAATCTCAATTGGACTCAAAGGCATCGAATCTCCGAAGGAATCGATCAGTTCAGGTGAAGGAATAATCCATGGGTCATTAGATCGAGAGATCATATGGATCTGAACAGTGTTTGGTGGAGGAAGAGGAAAAATACCCATGAGGGCAGCATCTTTAAAAAGACCTGGCCCTACGCTCTCGTAGGGAGTAGGAATCTGATCCAGATACGGAAAGTTGTTCTCAGAAGAAGAGGTGAAGAAAGATAATTGATCAACAGTAACAATCTTTCCTTCATGTGGAAATTTCAGAACACGAAAGAGAGTGGACGGAACACATAGCATGGCGTGAGTCCAACTACGACCGAGGAGAAGATTATAATTGAGTTTAGCATCAACAATTTCGACCTCGACTTTGACTGTCTTCCCTTTTAGAGTAATTGGTAAACTAGCGAGAACACTTAAAGGTTTTGATTCTCTTCCATAAAATGATTCAAGGGCATTTGGTGATGAATTCAGGGCTGGAGAACCAATAGCTTTCCAACACGAAGATGACATGGCACAGGTTGAT
The DNA here is from genome assembly GCA_034641835.2 of Pinus albicaulis. NCBI lineage: Eukaryota > Viridiplantae > Streptophyta > Pinopsida > Pinales > Pinaceae > Pinus > Pinus albicaulis. Next base: position 4,308,351 of record CM076574.1, on the reverse strand, counting down.
GCACCTTCGTCCACAACTGCTTGATGGATGTCGAGACCATTAATAAAAACTTGAATAATGAGCACAATCTGATGTGGAAATCGTGGAATGAAATTCTCTAAATCGAAATCAAGAAGGCTAGTATCGGTAGGGTCAGTCCTGCCAATTGCAGATAACAAAGCTCTTTGCTGAGACAGACAACTCTGAAGTACTTCTAACACGGACATCACGAATGGCGCCTGAGCCAAATCCTCAACAATATTGTAATGGTGAGCGGCACGGGCATTGTGATTATAAGAAGACTTGCGGAGTACACCTTTGGATGGTGGCCGTATAACGGATTCAGAATTGGGCCTTTCAATTTCAAGAGGGCCAGTAACAGGCGGAGGAGGAGGACCATCAATGATCTCCTTCCCTGTGTCCTGACGTGATCCAGTATAATCTTTCGACCGAGTAACAATAGAAACAGCTGCAGAACCGTTCATCATGAACACCTAAGACCCAAATGGGGTAGAGGACTGAGGTTGCTCTACCATCTGAGTCTGATGAGATTGGAAGGGTTCTTTAAGAACGACCGGAGTTCCTTGGGTGCCTTTGAGAAATCGGCTCACTTCGGATCGTCTAGGACAGTCCTTGGTGAAGTGCTCATCATCACAAATAAAACAAGGGTACTTCGGTTTGCGTTGAGAACCATCGCCAGCACGAGGTTTCTGAGAATCCTGTTTCGGGGTATCAGATTTGGCCTTACCCTTCCCCTTCTTTTTACCTTTAGAAGCATTATCCGTTGGATTGGCCTGAACGACATTAAATTCTGCGGGTTTGCCAAAGTTTGAAGTGGACTGAGAAGCAACATTATTGAAGAAGCAGACTTCGACTTCCTAGAGTTTGAAGAAGAATAATTATGAGAAGTCTGAGACACGGAACCAATAATACCATCGACGGATGGAGTCGTTGGTGCTTTAGAAGTCCTAGGTCAGGGAGCATTAGGCAAGATATCATATAATGCACCAGACTGAGAGTACACAAGATCAAGGTACTGGGCGTAAGCAATGGCTTGTTCCTCGGTTACACATGCTCCCATAACTGTGTCTTTTGCAATCTGATTGACGAAGGAGGTGGTGAACCAATGAGTCAGAAGCTGATCAGGAATTTCAAATTTGATCATGCGACGACGTCATCACCATTCATGAATATGATCCGAGATATGAGTGGCTTAGTCTTCTTTCAATGAAGTGAGGAGGTGCATCCCGGTCTCATAGTGAACTGGTAACTAAAAATGTGTAAGGAATGCCATAACTAAAGAATTGAAATATTGGAAGATGCCACGAGATAGCTCAATTTACCACTTTGCAGCGGAACGAGTAAGATTTCGTTGGAAAAGACAGAGTCGAATAGAATCGTCAACCCAAGAGTTAGAGGAACACCACAAATGGTAAGTCATAACATGGGCTTGGGGGTCTTCGCCAGACTTGCCCTCAAATTTAAGATAATCACCAGGAATCTTGGTCAGAACTGGAGGCCAATACGGGTTATGAAGAATGGGATTGTTCATTAACTTTGAAACATCAGGTAATTCCAATGTAGCAAGAAACGGTAATTGAGTGTTGAAAGTCATCGGAGGTCTTTGATAAGGACCCGTGTGTACATTCCACCCAGTCCGAGCGAGATTCTGTCCCCATACATTTTGTCCCGGAGGATTCGGATCATAGGGGTTAGAAGCAGGATAATTCGGTTGATACTGGGGTTGAGGACCAAGATACTGAGTCAGAGTAGACCATTGAGGTCCTTGCTAAGCAGCGTATGGAGTCTGCTGCGGAATGTAAGCATGACTTTGAGGTTGATGATATACAGGTTGATTTTGAGGGTAGGAAACCTGGGGCGCAATATATACCGGTTGATATGAACCTTGAGGGTAATAAGCGCCTTGTGGTTGAGCAGGTGGACCCGGCTGAGCAGGCTGTTGAGCGGGTAAACCTGGCTGACTATAGAAGGGTAGAACTGGCTGCTGAAACGATGGAACCAGCTGAGGATCAGGTTGAATCGGTTGCTGAGCCGGTTGAACCGAGTATTGAGGGCCACCGGGTGGTCCTTGTGGGAAAGGTTGGCCCGATGGTTACGATGGACTAGGTTGTCTCTGATAACCAGGTTGACCTGGAGGAGGAGCGTAGGGTTGTCCTTTTGGCACAAATTTTTTGCCATACAAAACGTGTGGCGGTGGTTGTGGTGCCAAAGGTTGTCCCTGTAGCGGATAGTTTTGCCCCCTAGGAGCATAAGATGGTCCTGGTTGATTATGAGGCTGACCAAACAGACCGTAGGGTTGAACATGTTGGACCAAAGGGTTTCCTTGTGAAGGTTGGCCTTATGGACCATATGGTTGTCCCTGTGGACCAGAGGTAGGGCCCTGCTGAGCTAAAGGTTGTTCCAATGAGGGTTGTCCTTGCAAGCCAGAGGGTTGCACAGGTAAGGTAGGTCCAAGATGAGAAACGGTCTGATAAGGATCATAAACAACTTGATGAATATCAATAGGAGGCAAATAGACAAGATTAACATACACATCATAATAATGCGGGAATGAATAAACAAGATTACCAACAACATCATAGTGATGGAATTGAGGATTACCAGGAGCTTGGAGTGGCTAAGAACCCTGAGAGCTCTGCTGCTGAATAACCAAAAGATACTCTTCAAAAGTAAGGCCGTCAGGAATCACAGGAGTAGTGGAAACTACACTAGAAGTAGGCGGGGCCTCCGCGGCACAAGATTGTGATCTACTAGGATCGGGATTAACAGGCCACGTACGATTGAGAAAAATAGACCTGCAAGTGTGAAAAGATCTCGATTACTAAGTGGTAACAACTAGTGTGGATGAAGCCACACAGACAGTCGGTTGGACTGGAATAGATGTAACAGTAACCGACAAACCAGGTGTTGAAGGTGATAGTCCTAACGAAGGGAGGACTGAACTCTGAGGAGGATTTAATGTACTGGATTGTGCTATGGATGCAACACCAGACATAATCTGAAGCAAGGACCTATATCCAAGCGGAAGTGACACCGATGGTGGAGAAGACTGAGTAGAAACATGAGTGGAAAAATCTGATATTCTCCTTTAGAAACAAGCATTCCTTCACTACCAACAGGACTAGATGAACCCATATCTGACTCCATCGTAAGACCTTCGAAAAGACTACGGGGACTAGGAGGCACAAAAAAAAATAAAAATGGTGAGCCTAACGTAAGAGGAGGAAAATCTCCTTCTTTCCCAAAACCAGACCAAGCACCAGAAGGAGGCCAATTTAATTCAACTGGATTTTCAGGAGGAGATTGAGTAGCAAGAGGCAGGACAAACGGGAGAATAGGTTGCGAAAAATCGACAGACCTAGTGGACTGAGGGGTTTCAAAAGAAACGTCTGGGAAAGAACTACCACTAGGAGGCAGTGAGGATGATGAAACTGGTGGTACTGCCATCATGACTGTATATCAAAACAGAAAGGAAAAAGTAACCAATGGAAGGCTCCAAGATCAGAAACCAAGGAAAAAGCAACAGGCCAAGTAATAAAAATTTTAATGGGCGTGTGATCGTAGGTGATTATTTTTATGACACTGAAACCAGATTTTGCTGTTTCATATTTTAAGAGTCGAGAAACAGACAAAAGATGAATCTAGACACTTTCAATTTTAAATGAGCGTGAAAGGACAAGTGCTCGATGATCTCTTCTCTTTTTTAAAGAGTCATGAAAATATCAAAATGAATACTCTGGTACTCTAAGCAAGAGGGTATACCAGGTTTCCGTGAACTGCCATATACACCTTGGTGATCAAATGAAAAATAAATGACCAAGGACTTAACATACGTGCAGGTAGTCTCCCCGAATGCTGTGTTCGGTGTATCACGGTTACAAGGCGGCAGACTCGGATTCCTATGGATAAAAGGATTGCAACCTAGAGGGGTCTCCCTTTATATACTCGACAGTACAGGGAGCACAAGTCCGTACTAGGGCTGTCTAAAGCCAGATGGCGAACAATAGCTACTAGGTTTTAAGACGCCAAAACACATCTCTAGCCTAGACCACTAAAAATGTTTCATTAGGTTTCAATACTTTCTTAGGTTAATTGAATGAATTTTAAAGTTGATCTTAGATCATGTTTCATTTTTAAGGCCTTATCGAATTTGGATATCAAATTTCCTAAATGAAAACTATTTGCAAATGAACATCATTTTCAATTCAATGAATGCTAGTTACGAGAAGGATAGAGATCTTTAAAACAATAGCAAACAATGAAAGCATGCGAAGAAATCCCCTAATGCATCTAACACAATCAAACGAAAATGAAACCCTTTCCTAGACTATCAAACACTAGTTATGCAAAAGAATATTTCACTTTCGATGCAAAGAAAGAATGCAAAATATGTTTTTTTTTTTTTTTTAATTTTTCAATGAAAAGAAGTACATGATGCACTAATTACATGAAAAATGAAAACAAACACTAGCTTGAGTATTGTGTAAGAATCAAAATTGAATGATTCAATCAAACACAAAGCAAACAAAAGAAAGCACTCAAATTAATGCTGCAATCTTCCAAATCAAAAGTAGGTTTTCAAAACGACCCAAAACAAGCAATGTAATCTATGCTTGGAGCAACAAGGAGAAGAATCGATCGAAAAACGAAATGATTATTCAATCAAAGCAATCACTCAAAAAGATCAAGAAAACTTAGAGAAATCGACCTGAGAATGAGACTGACAATAATAAAAAAAACTGATTTCCACATAGAAGGCTCAGTGCACCAAGACACTTAGAAACCCTAAGGCCTCAATTTACACCAATAAGAAGATGGACAAACGACTGAGAAAAGAAAGTTGACAACAGTCAAAACAGTCCCAAAGACATAATTACACATAAAAAATAACCCAGAAGCAAGCAAAACTGACCAAAAGACTCATTAAGGAGGTCAAACCAAATCCTACAGGATTCAGCACGACTGTAAGGCCGTAATCTGCGCCAAACAGGGGTTGACGTGACTACAACAAAATCAACCTGCGCCAATTGGCGCGACTATTCAAACGAAAAGCGCACCAAGTCGGATAACTATGGGAAAAAAGGAAAAACCAAAATTCAATGAGCAGAGGTCAATCTTGGCACTCTAGAGCTGAATAGAGGATATAAACTAAGCAAGAAAACCAGAAAAAGACAGATACACAAATCAATGATTGAAATTGACCCAACAAGATGAAACGACAAATTCGTACTATCCCGAGTGGAGTCGCCAATTTTTTAAGCAGGTAAATCCTCTTTGCAGGCAGAGATGATCCCTCTAGCCCTATAGTGGGTCTAGAAACAAAGAGACATGCTAGAGTGTTGATTCCTAATTACTGAATGAAAAGAGGACACGGTAGATCAAACTACCTGGAATCCAACACATTCGTCATGGCTGTAGTGGTGGCAGCCTCTCGCTCCTGCCTTGGCAAGTCACAATCCTTCCGTAGTCATGCTCGGATACCTGCACATAAAACAAAAAACAAGAATAGCATATGACATAATAATTTCATTCATAAATACTAGCAAGTCAAAGAGGGCTAAGCATATTGAATTAAACATCTAACATAATACAAAATGGGAACCAAAGAATAGTCACATATATGTATTGATAGAAGGAAGAGTTACAACCAATGCTTTGATGTCGCAGTCTCCTCCAGCGGGGTTCAACCGAAGCGCGTCTCAGATGATCGTCAGGGAATTTGGATGGGATGAATGCATGGAATCAAGCTCTCTCAGAAGGCATGGACTCAAGCTCTCTCAATGTAATTCCTTCTTATTCTTTCTCTTCAATAGTTCAGCTATAGTATGTTCACTTCTCCATGTTCAACTAGCTTATGCAAAGAGAGATAACTTCTTTTTATAGAGGAAAAGGAAGAGGTTAGGATCCCTACAAAGGTGGGAGGGAGGCCTATCCTTTAGGGAGTTACCATAAGAGGTGGAAACCATAAAATAAAGGAGGGAGTCCATGGTTTATTCAGTTCAACCACTCCCAATGTCTCATCCTCAAAGTTGTTGGAGTGGAATCTTCGCCTTTATTTAAAAAAAAAATTCCATAAACAGCTCGGCGCGGGTGGCTAACTGAGACAGAGCACTAGCTGGCGCGGGGCCTAGTGTTAATCTTCCTCTTCGAAGCAAGGGCATAATTTACAACTCGTGCCAAGGCAAAAACAAGGGTTTTTGAGTCTCTGCTCAGGGAATTGTCAACAGAAGAAATATTACTCTCATGTAAAGGGATACAATGATGGTCTTTGCAAGGCATGACACTGCTTATTTGATCACGGAAATGACCCTCCAATGGGCGAGATTGGGATTGCAGGGACAGTGACAAAATGCCGTGTAACACCTCCCCTGTCAGGTACAAGGTGAGATGATGGTGAAAACTCAACTGCAAGATTGTTAAATATTCTAGAACAAGTTCTGACATATGACTTAAACATCTTCTTGGCTGTTAATGCCCATTGCAAAGAAGCGATCCATCCAAGATGAATCTTTGTTCTTGTAGGAGGATTGTTTCTAAAGCATCTGTGTGAAGAATGGGTGTGGTGACCACAGTGCTTGCATGGGTGAAGATCGAAACAATGATACTTCATATGGCCAACTCGATCACAATGTTGACATTTTTCAATCTATTGTTGCTGCTGTGGAAGAGGGGAAGAATCTAGAACAGTTGAAGATGATTTGTCATGAAGAAATCCGACACTTTGAAGTTAAATGGGCTTGGAGTAGTTCGAAATATGAAGGGACAACTCCTTGTCATATCCAAGACCTGTTCTGTGCTTGTTATGGACAAGCTCTTCCCAAGGTCTGATGACTGGCTTGGGAAGTGCAGGCTGAAATTCTGCATCTTTATGTTAAATTGCTATTGAAATGGGCTCAATGATCTCATCAAAGACAAGTTCAGAATGATGACTACATTTATGTAACTCCTCTTGCTGTAGCTAAGATTCAAGATGCAAAAAATCAATCTTCTCTTGTGTATACTGTAGAAAAGTTTTAATATCATGGAGAGTTTTTTTTGTTGACTATCACTGTGCCTTCAGTAGTAGACACAATTATATTTCTCAATAACTCTAATAATTTGTCAATTTGAGCCATAACAAGTGCACCAAATAAACAACAATGTGAAATAGTTCTCAAGGTAGGCTAAAGAATGCTTTTAATTTCCAATACAACTTTACTTTCTGCATACATATATCAACTTGGATCTTCTGCCTTCAAGTTATTGGGTCCAAACTCCGGTGATTAGCATTTTGAATATTAAACAATAATTTAATCATAAAATAATCAACTTGGACTGCCTGCACCTCTTCACATCTGAGTGAGCCTTTCAAAGATGCGCCTTACGATAACATTAACCTTGGTTAAAAAAAATTGTGCATTATGCAGTATTTAAAAACTAGGGAACAAGTAGTATACTGATTTAATGCAAGACTGAAATCATTCCTTGTCCTGTAGGCCACATAGATGAGAATTCAATCGTTGAATTTTTTTTCTAAATTTCAAGCTTTAGATGGATGAATTGTTGGGATCCTTCTCTATTGCAGAGAATCATCCACATGAACGCCTTTTATACATGTAGGATTTAATCCACCAGGTCAAGCAGTACTTCCCTCCTCACACAGTTTAGTCGATTCCCTGACACAACATCCTGCATCATACAATATCACAACTGCGCCGGTGCTTCTTCTCACATTGTCAACATAGTTTTTCTCTTCATTGATGGCTGACCTGCATTTTCCTTGGCACCATACTCAATCCTCACGCATACATGTAGAGTATTTTTTTTTTTATGCACTCCCCTCCGTGCTATCTTAACTATTAGTAGTGACCCCTTTGTGGGCTCTTCTACTATAGGTTTTCCATCTATAATACGCAAGCCCTGGTCACCAACAAAAAACCGCAAGAGGAACCCCTGTTTCACTTTGCAAAGCCAAAAATAGTCAGAGCTCTAGTGCCATTCGAAACTCTCATACTTGAGGAAGTTGGTTGGTATGATGTGGAATGAAAAAACAACCGAGTATATTCGTTCTTGCGTGGAGGTGAGTCACGACAGGTTCGTGCCTGCTTGGAGGATGTGGTGGTGTATGTATATGAAGCTTTAGAAAATAATAATACTACAGCCTCAACGCCTTCTAAGAAGGCAGCGGCTATGAATGCAAATAACACTACACCTAAGGCTCGACCTCCGGAAAAATCGTCGCCCATGGACATGAAATATCATTAGGTTTTGAAAGAGACAAACATTATCGAGAAAGAATTGGAGCGGAGGTCGATTATGGGAGTCGTATGCACACCGTGCGGAAAATGGTATATGAGAGTGCTTACAATGGAGTTGCGGACAATCATAGCACTGTGGAGGGCCGACTGTGGTATAGGAGCAGAACTTAGTGGACTGAGAGGCCAAGGAGGTAAGGAGTTTATGGACTGGTAGTGTTAGGTATTAACAGATTGAGTAGACGGTGGGAGCGAGGGATATATATGACAACGGTGGTATGTGACACTAGAGGGAGGCGGACAGACACCATTTAGTCACGGTGCTAAGAGACAAAGCGTGCTACACAGGGTGTATAGGAGTAGACTAGGTGGATGCTAAGAAGGACTGTGACAAGGTGACGATAATGGAATCGTGGGACTGAGAGGTGCGAACTCAGTGTATAAACTGTGCAATGGAACCAAGAGGCCAGTGTTGCATGTTGAGGTCGAGGGAGATATGCCATAGCTTGCAAGAATTTGCACCCTCTCCTTGCAATCATTCACCCAAGAGAGGGATTGCAACGTATTTCAGAGGTGTTGATTGAACATTATTGAAGAGTGGCGCAACCTGTCAGTGAGGAGGAGCACTGAGATTTATGAATTGTAAAGACAGATAATGAAATATATGAGGGGAGCGAATTGTTGTGTGAGCATTGTGACAATGGAGTTCTGATGAATAGAAACAATGATAGGAGCAGGTGAGATCAATTTATGTTACATTCCTTTGTGCAGTGAAAAATGACGTGGTATAGGTCCAAGCTTAAGTAATGTTCACTATAATAGGAGACAAATCTGAACAACGCTAGAACAATAAATAAATATTGACAACACCAAAATAGGAGACAGGCTTGGACAACACTAGAATAAGAAACAAGCCTGACAAACTACCACACAAATGGGTAGAACGCACCCCAATCGATGAGAAAGTCAGAAAGATAGATATGACTAGCAATCACAAAGATTTCAATGGTTTAGACTGACAAGGACTTTCTCACAGAGCTACGCTCTGATACCATGTTAAACACACACAAGGGGAAATATAAGCATTGATTGCATTTTTATTACTCATAGATGTAAATTTATATTACATTTATGTGACTCTTGCATTCCACATTCCATGGTCACTTGGACTCCTTTTGTCCATTCGACTTCCACACCTACCCATAGAAGATTAGGTGTCCAACAATCTCTACTATGTCTGAGATAATCTCCTTCACTTAGTTTTTTTTTTTTGGTGAAAGATAGCTATCATGGTAGAAAGCACTGTATGTATGATAGGATGCATCATATTATTGATATGGAAGACTAATTTCTAATGTAGACAGAAGCAATCTCCCTAGATTCATTGACTGACTCTAGTAACAAACATACAAACAAAAAAATATTTCCCTAATTTTATTTCTATTGAATCATAAACAAAAATGGTAAAAGATAGAATCCATACCTTTCAAAGGAAATTCCTAATGAAGATCCCCACTATGGTTTGATGAAACTCCTCAATGATTAGAATCCATACCTGCAAACATAGTAACAACAAAAGATCAAAAGCATATGAAAGATAAATGATTCAATAGAACTCATACTAGTGATCAGGGAAACTAGTACATAATATCATTTCAATGGACAAATGGAAGCAAAATACACAATACATCAACTCCATTGATCAATATAGTGGGAAGAAGAACTCATTTTTATTAATATCAAGAATGCAAGAGTGATACAACCTAGCCTTGATGAAGTATGGCTCCTTCCAATGATCTCCAATATTTTCCTTGGATGACAAGTCATCTAGCCTTATTTCAACAACATAAGTTTACCTTCAGTAGTCCCTCCTAACCTTATGGTCAGTGTTTGATTTATAGGCCAAGAGGAGGAGGTTTTAGATCCTCATCTCAAGGATGAGATCCTCAAATGGTGGGTGTTGTAGCTCCTAGAGACAATCTTGAGTTGCAAAAATACTAGTGCCTAGGACATCTTAAAATCAGAGGTTGAATGTGAACAATTGTATAAAATTCCTCTGACAAAATCTGGAATAAGAGAACAATGGTTTTGGTGGTTCATGGATTGAGAAGACCTTGGAGTCGATTCATGTGAATTCCCTATACTATGAGAGGGCTCAAGATGCTGCAAGGCTTGATGGCTTTTAAATGGGCCAAATATAAAAAAAATGAGAAGAACCTTAAAAATCTGGAGGGGCATTGGGAGAGAATTGAGAAGGAACCCACGCGAGACATGCTTAAGAGATTTAAGAATTTGTCTCCTATGAAATCTGAGGAAACGTATATGAACGGAAGATGAACAAAATGAGAGGCTTGTGGAGCATTAATTAAGGGAGCACAACAAACTTAATACATGAGCGTTAACACTAGGGCATTATACAGACATGAATTCATGCATAAGATTGGAAACTACCGGCAACTACATTACACAAACCATCAAAGCAGAATAACGTGAAAGACGATTACACATAAGAAAGAGATTACTTATAACAGAAGGAAAAAAATACATACTACTCACTGCTCCATCCTGGAATCCAAAGAACAACTCTGTATTATATTAAGTCGAAACAACTCTCCCAAATATGTATCTCAAAGTACAGGGAGCACAATTCTACATAACTACAACAAAATTCTACCAAAATTTCGGAACCTTTCTTTCTTCTTAGAACTCACTACATATAGAGTTCTCCCTGAGGGTTTCTGACTGAATATTCTATCATGATCGACCCACACAGGTGAAACCAAAATATCTTAACAAACTATTAGAGCGTGCTTCAAGCAATCGCTTATGTAACAGAAAAATAAAAATAGAATTGGGTGAAATTAGGATTTTACCAACAAAACATCACTATCTAACAGTAAAAATAAGCAAAATAGCTAGCCACGGAGGCTAAATTCCAAAATCTTCAGAGGAGTGTCAAGAATTGGCTGAAAAACCAGTGAGCGGTCTTATTTCTACCACTTGATTTCATCTATTGTAAAAAATGCCTTCACTCCGTGTCATCATGATTTGTATTAACCGTAATGAAAAGGCCAGTTGTGTTGTTTGTGCTCCACTCTTTAGAGGATTTTTATGGATGAACTAAACATTCATAGCCACGCCGTTCCATCACAAGCTCATGCTGTGTTCTAATCTTGTGAGAACCGGGCACCGGGCTTTAAAAGGGAATGTGCGACACATAACACACAATGGGACGATTTTGATTAATGCAAAAGAGTGAGAAAAAGGATGTGGGGAAGGATTTGATGATGTGGCAAGGGAGTGGGGCCCCAAGGCACGTCGCAAAATCATAGTTGGAGCAGGATATGCTTCGGGAATATGATTGAACTTTAAATTTTGTGAAGCGCGGTGAAGCATAAAGTTATAATATGCGCGACACGATATCACACATCGGCGATCACAAAAGATAGAGGTTGGCGGAGATGGAAAAGTTATAATTTCCGACTTGCGATGTGGTATTCGTTGCAAAGTGCGATGGAGTTCAGGTCATATCGCAAGCTAAACTATTTAACTTGCGGGCGATGTAACATGTAAGTTGTAAAATCCACGAACTGCAATATGCGACGCGCTAAAAGCTGGTGAGTGCGAAAATGTGGCACGTGAGGAAAATGAAGAATATGAAGGTTTGCATGCGGATGTGGGTAGTGTATCTAGGTTGGATGGGTCCCACCAAGTTGCATTGGCGGCAAGATAAGTTTCGGTGAGTCTTTTAATATGTAAAGATTAAAACTTGCGGGGGGACGGTGTTGCTAGTGAAGAAGTAGCGCGGGGCTTTATAAAAGGGAAAGTGAAGGATAAGAGAGATAAAATGTAGGTAAACAGGGTAGATGAGATGAGGGATGCGGAAATGAAGTTTTCTCACCATTTAAGCCTTATCAGCTACATTTTTCCCCTGTCTTATGAACTGAGATGCAAATTGATTCCTTTGAATCTCTTTGACAGTCAGGATTGGCCTTCCTTTCTCTCTCTCCCCTTTGTGTGCGGTCACAGGCTAACATTGGCTCCATCTGGGGACAACGTGTTATTATTCAGTGCATTGAGAACCTGCAGACCTTCATGCCTGTGCTTTTATTGGGTACATGGAGTCGCAAATGCACACTGATTAGACAAATTTTTATACCAACAGTCAAGCGGACACAAAATAGAAGATGAAATGGAGGATGATATGGAAGATGAAATGGAAAATGCAAACAATGGAAGATGGAATGGGAGAAATGTAAACAAAATGGAGTACAATGGAATGATATATACAGTAGGAGAGATATATACAATGAGCTAGGTTAGCCCTCATCAGTGATGAAAGTAAAAATTGAGGAACTGCCCATTTACGGGCGCCTCAAGTATGTCTCCTTCTAATATCTCCAATGCGAAAGTATTGTTGCCTCTGTCCTCAGCCAGCCTGAATGGACCAAACCAGAGGGGGTCAGACTTCCCATGTTTCCCTTTGTCTTCTCACCTGATATCCCATCGTGGCACCAAATCCCCAACTTGGATTTTTCTATCTTCAGCTCTTTGGTCAAATAAGCCTTTCATTTTTTCTTGATATTCTGCTAATTCGAGGCTTACCTATTCCTGGGTTTCATTCAACTCCACCAACTGATTCATTTTTCAGATAAGGTCATTGGGCTCCTCCTCGCTTTCTTGTAAGAATCGAGCTACAGGTAAAGCAAGCTGAATTGGGAAAACTGTGGCTATGCCATACACCAGCTCATAAGGGGAATTTCCTGTGGATCTTTTAGTGGTGATGCGATTTTCCCAAAGTGAAAACTTGAGATGAGAATCCCAGTTCTTTTTATTTTCATTGATGGTCTTCTTCAAGATCCTCACTAGTGTCTTGTTAGATTATTCAGCCAACCCGTTTCCCTGTGGGTATTATGAAGTGGAGTGTCCTATCAAGATGTTGTAGCGCTGACAAAAATTTACAAATTTAGCCGACTTGAAAGCCTGGGAATTATCTGTGATGATTTTAGTTGGGCATCCAAAAATGACTATTATGTTCTCCTCCAGGAACTTGATCACCACTGAATCTGTAGCATTTCTTGTGGGCACGACTTCTACCCACTTGGTGAAGTAATTTGTAGCAGTGAGGATCCATCGATGTTGATTGCTAGAGGTCGAGTGAATATCTCCTATGAAATAAATTCCCCACTGCTTAAAAGGTTCTTCCACATGTACTAGGATCAACGAGATAGGTGCGTACCTTTTCTTTTCAACAAACTTTTGACACTTCACGCAGGTCTAGACACGATCATGTACATCACCAAACAGTTTAGGCCAAAAGAAACCTGCCCTCAGAATCTTGTGTGTAGTGGATCGCCAGCTATAATGTCTGCCACATATCCCTTCGTGGAATTCAACCATCACTTGGTCCACCTTTTACTCTGTTAAACACAATAGTATGATCCCCGCTGGGTCTTTCCAGTAAAGTCACCCATTTGCCACGATATACTTTTGAGACTTCAGCCTTAAGGTGCGGTACTTGGCCTTATCATAGTTAGGAGGACATCTCAGCGATAAAATATATTCCACTATATCTTTATACCACGGGGAGAGAAGTTACTTCATGTGTGTTTTTTGCGTGGAAGATTATATACCTTGATGTGCATCGGTGTCCTCCCGTGCCTCTCCTCTTGTCATAGACAGATTTATCCCCAAACCTTGACAGTTGGATTCAGACAAGATTTTGGCTAGCCCTTGGCCTTTAATGAGCTTGGTGGGCTTTATATCCAGTTCATACTCTTGAATCTTGGCTATCCACTTGCCCCTTCTTCCTTCACTATCGCCCTGTACCAAGATATCCTTCACTGCTGCTATGGGAACATAGAAAATTATAACAGACTATAATACATATACCCAGAATGACTTTAGATATTTGACCAAGGCATAGGCTTGCTTCTCCAAGATATCATACTTCAGCTCGGCGTCTCGCAGGACTTGGCTAAAGAACGCAATGAGCTGCTCATGTCCTTCAACATATTTTTGTAAAAGTACATTGGTTATTGTGCGAGGAGATGCGAAAGGGAAGATCATGAACGACTTCCCATAATCTAGACCGGCCAGCACTGGATCTTTTGCAAAGGCCTGTTTGATCCTGTTAAGGAGTCCCTGGATTCAGGGGTCCATCTAACTTCACTGTTCTTCTTCATCATCCCAGTGATGTTTCAGAAAATCTCAGCATAGTTGGGAATGAACCTTCTAAGGAAATTTATTCTTCCCAGGAACACCTGTATCTCCTTCTTGTTTCTTGGTAGGGGAATGCCATCTATCACCTCTACCCTCTTCGGATCAATCTTCACTCCCTCCTTAGTTACTATGTGCCCCAGTAACTTTCCCTCCTCCAATGAAAACATGGATTTCTTAGGGTTCAGAGACAGACCATACCTCCGAAATTTTTCAAAGGTTTGGCGAAGGTGCTTGATGTGTTCATCATCACTCTTTGAAAAGACGGTGATGTCATCCAGGTAAATCACCACAAATTTGTCTTTCTCTCCTATGAAAGAAATTTCCATCGCACACTGAAATGTAGCACAACATTTATCAGGCCAAAGGGCATTCGTGCGTACATGAAAGTACCCCAAGGTGTGGTGAACGCCGTCTTGTTTTGGTCTTCCGAGAACATTGCTACCTGATTATATCCTGAGAAGCCATCCATCATGGAAATGTGGGAGGATCCCACCACATTTTGCAGGATGTGGTCCTTCTTTGGGAGGGGATAGTTATCCTTGAGTGAGGCTCTATTCAGATTCCGAAAATCCACGCAGAGTTTGATTTCACCATTCTTTGTGCTTACCGGCACTAGGTTCGCCACCCACTCGGAGTATCTTAAAGGGAAAATGATCGTGGCCTGCAACATCTTCTTTATTTCCTTCTCGATAGCTAGGAGGAGGAGGGGGTTGATCTGTCTCAACTTTTTCTTATGAGGCTTCGCATATTCTTTCAAGGGTATTTTGTGCTCTATAATATCTATGTCAAAAAAATTTAGATCTTGGTATGACTAGGAAAAGACGTCTTTATATGATTGGAACAAGCTGGGATACTGACCTTCATATTCTTCAGGTATCCATTTTGACAACTTTACCACCTTCGGATCATCTTCTGTTCCAATATTCACATCCCTGACTGGCTCGTCAAGGGTCTTATTGCTGGAATTTACCGGGATGCCGTTCTTGTCAAACAATATTTCTAATGGCACAAGCACCCTCGGGATGACATTTCCATTCAATTGCAAAACCCGGTGTCCAACAAGTGTCTCCTCCCACATGGTTTTTGGCTCTTCATAGTCATCCTCAGGGACTGAATCTATCACCATATTTGAAAATTCGCCTACCATTTCCATGAAATGATGGACCTGCTCTTCATCTTCGAAGACTTCCCAATGCTTTATGTTCTCTGGAATGTAAGGGAGATATCGCACTTTAACCTCATATCTGAGCAGGGGTTTCTACGGGAGACAAGAATTACTAGCATCCACATCTAGTGAGTCTTCCATTCAGTTCTGATCCCTTGGCATGAACTGAATATTAAATGCATAAAATAAGTTCTCAACTAAATCCCATACCTTGTTCCTATAGGTTTTGAGGCGTGGGTGTTTAGTTTGGCATTGATTCCTAACTTGTCTCACTACAAGCTATGAATCTCCAAACACCTTGAGGTTTTGTATGTTCATATTTCGGGCTGTCTACAACCCCAACAACAATGCTTCATATTCAGCCACATTTTTTGTGGCTTTGAACTCTAGCTTAAAGGAGAGGGGAACCAAGCATCCCTATGCAGATATCAAGAGTACTTCGGCCCCATTTCCTTCTCGTGAATTAGCTCCATCAAACTGTAAGGTCCATATATTGTTTTCCTCCCGGATCATAGGATCTTTTTGTATTATAGAACAAATCCCTGTTTCCTGCAGGAAATCTTCATCCTCCTCAAGCATAAGACAAGAGAATTCACCCTCCTTACCATATACCGGGGAATTCATGGAACCATTGGCTTTGGTGACCATCTTCATGAATTTGGATTCATGATATAACCTTTTTTCCTCCTCACCGAATACTGGAATAGTAGCATAAGTGAGGTCCAGTTTTACGGACCCTCCAATCTTGGATCCCCAGGATCTGGACAACAACATTCCAAACTGAGCTGGGATGTCAGCTACAATGATGTCCATCACCACACCATTGGCCGGAATCTGGGCCAGGTTTACTACCAGATTTTTTATCATGCCCAGGCACTTTACCCTCTTGGAATCAAAACAATACATATATTTATAAGGTCTGGTAGTTTGCAACCCTAGCTGCTCCATGTTTGACAATGGCAATAGATTATGTGAAGCCCTGGAATCTAGCATGCAGTTGTGCAGTAATAGGTCATGAATAACTAGAGACACATATAATGGGGGATTGGCTGAGTCCAACTCTTCTACGTGAGGTCCAAAGACTACCATGGGTATTTCCCCTTGGAGATTGAGGCTTTCAGGGAGAGGGCCTACGCTATGGGGCAACATGAATAGAGACACTTGGGCTTTATACGAAGGCTTATTTAGGAGCTTGATCAGGGGAACTGAGATCTTGACCCTCTCTAGCTCTTCCTAGAGGTTAAAGGCCATGGGAGATTTTTTTGCAATGACTTATTTAGGATGATCTTTAGGGTGATCATGCAAGTTCGAGGCTACAAAAGAGGAATTCTGGTTTGCAGGAGGATCAAAACCGAGCTAAGTGGAAGTGGACACAGTGGCCTTATGATGTGCAAAATATTCTAAAGGCTTCTTCCCATTACTGGCAGAACTAGAGGAGGTATGTTCTCTTGGTATTGGTTCTTCGTTTTGTTCTTGCACTCGAGTTCTATTTCTAGAGGGCTTGAGGTCATACTTCTTATGGAGCTGAGCTTGCATGAAGTCCACAAACTACCTGCAGTAATTATCAATATCTCGATCCTTTGGGGGAACTTCCTTTTCTTCTAGCTTGTCTTACAAGGTGAGTTCACCTTCTTCATATTTTGAATAAACGAGGAATTGATCTTCTTGGCTGTCAGTTACCTCCTTGGCTTGTCCCTCCATATCCCTTTCTAAGTATAGAGGAGGTTTGGATGTGATCTTGCTGCTCCTTCTTTTACCGTTGTAACAACTGTAGAGGGGGTTTCCGGTATTGGGGATTAAACCCACAGTTTGGAATCATTTGGTTAGGACGAGGAGAGGAACTCATAGCCTCCAATTCAAGCTTCACCAACTTATTCGAGAGGTTCTTGATCAACTTATTCATCTCTTCAATTTTATATTCCAGTGCTTCCCTTTCTTGATTAGAGGTATTAGAGGTAGAAGCCTCCTCCCTACCCCTTCTCCTGGCCTCCTACTCTGTCCTACCTTTGAATTTAACTGTAGAAGAAAAGTTTTCTTCTACCTCCAATGCATCAGTTTGGATCTGGTCTAGGGATGTAGACTTTCTTTCCCTTAGGGTGAAGCAAAATTCTGGTTCAAAATCTCCTGCGAAAACCACCTTAGCAGCTACTTGTGGAGGCTTTATTTCAGCAGGGAGATTATTATAAATCTTATTGAACCTCTTTATAAATTTTGTCACATCCTCATTTTGTCTCTTTCTAAGAGCATTTAAATTTGTGAGGACATATCCATGGTCCCTCTTCTCTCCCCATTTTAGTGTGAAGAAATTCTCCATTTCCTCCCAAGTGTTAACTACATTATTAACAAGAGATTTGAACCACTTTCGAGCCTCTCCATCTTAGGATTGGATAAAAAGCCTCAAAACCACATCTAGGTGATCTACATTCACATTTTAAGCAAAGGCACAAAAGGCTTCAATATGTTTCTACGCAGAAGTACTATCTTCCCCGAGGCAAGAGCTTTAGATAATATTGAGGCATGTCATGCAATACTTGAGGCAAAGCCAATGGGGCAGATTTGTTGAGGAGGAAGCCATGTATAGCCATAAGGGGTGGTGGTAAGTTCTGAGGATGATTTGGCTGTAGTATGACAAGTATATGCTAAGTAGAGGTTTGGATATTTATCTGTAATGAGCTCTGAAGTGGTGTAACTTCTTTGACTTCCTCAGCCTCTGGAGTAGGATGTAAGGGAGGCAAAGAAATATCAATGGATTTGGCTTCATCTTTTATGTTTGAACTAGCTAAAGAAGAGGTCTTTGGAGGATACTCAAGTACATTGGATATGGAGCCAGGACCATGCATATTAGCTTTCTGAGAAGAGGAAGGCGAATCTTCTAGGGAAAATGAGGGTAGGTCAGCTTGGATGGGCTGCTTCTCCCTCCAGATTCTCCTGAATATAATATTTTCAGGATTAGATATAGAAGGGGTTCTCTGTTGAGAAGTATCTGATCGGGTATGAGGTTTGGTGTAAGACAGGATTATGCTTGATTTGAACTTTGATAAAAGTGGAGTTGCCAAGGTGAGGGCTATGCAACTCTCAACCCTTCGTGCTCACCTGATTGAAGGGTGAAGATCATGTCGTATCCCAGGGAAAGGTTTTCTAATTCATCCTCGGCAACGACGCCAAAAAGATGTTGTAGCTCCTAGAGACAACCTTGAGTTTCAAAAAGACTAGTGCCTAGGACATCTTAAAATCAAAGGTTCAATGTGAACAATTTTATAAAATGACTCTGACGAAATATGGAATAAGAGAACAATGGTTTTGGTGGTTCATGGATTTAGAAGAACTTGGAGTCGATTCATGTGAATTCCCTACACTGTGAGAGGGCTCAAGAGGCTGCGAGGCCTGATGGATTTTAAATGGGCCAAGTATAAAACAATGAGCATAACCTTAAAAATATGTAGGGGAGTTGAGAGAGAATTGAGAAGGAACCCACATGAGATAGGCTTAAGAGATTTAAGAATCTGTCTCCTATGAAATTTGGGGAAACAGATATGAATGAAAGATGAACAATAGGAGATGATTGTGGAGCACGAATTAAGGGAGCACAACAAAATTAATACATGAGAATTAACACCAGGGCGTTATACAAACATGAATTCATGCATAAGATTGGAAACTACCAGAAGCTACATTACACAAACCATCGAAGCAGAATAGCATGAAAGATGATTACACATAAGAAAGAGATTACTGATAACAGAAGGAAACAAATACATACTACTCACTACTCCATCCTGGAATCCAAATAATAACTCTTTATTATATTAAGTCGAAACAACTCTCCCAAATATGTATCTCAAGGCACAGGGAGTGCAGTTCTACAGAACTACAACAAAATTCTTCCAAAATTCTAGAACCTTTCTTTCATTTTAGAACTCACTACATATAGAGTTCTCCCTAAGGGTTTCTGATCGAATATTCTGTCATGATCGACCCACACAGGTGAAACCAAAATATCCTAACAAATTGTTAGAGCGTGCTTCAAGCAATCACTTCTGTAACAGAAAAATCAAAACATAATTGGGTGAAATCATGATTTTACCAACAAAAAATCACTATCTAATAGTAAAAATAAGAAAAACAGCTAGTCACGGAGGCTAAATTCCTAAATCTTCAGAGGAGTGGCAAGAATTGGCTGAAAAATCAGTGAGCGGTCTGATTTCTACCACTTGATTTCATCTACTGTCGAGAAGGCTTTCACTCCATGTCATCATGATTCACATTAACCCTAATGAAAATGCCAGCTGTGCTGCGCGTGCTCCACTCTTTAGAGGAGTTTCCTGGATGAACCGAACAATCATAGCCACACCGTTCCATCAAAAGCTCATGCTATGTTCTAATCTTATGAGAATTGGGTATCAGGCTTTAGAAGGGGATGTGCGGCACATAACACATGGCGAGACAATTTTAATTACTGCAAAAGAGTGAGACAAAGGCCGTGGGGAAGGCTTTGATGACATGGCGAGGGAGTGGGGCCCCAAGGCGCATCACAAATCACAGTTGGAGTAGGATATGCTTCAGGAATATGATTTGAATTTTAAATTTTGCGAAGTGTGGTGAAGCATAAAGTTATAATATGCGCGACGCGGTATCGTAACAATCGCAAAAGATAGAGGTTGGCGGAGATGGAAAAGTTATAATTGCCAATTTGTGATGTGGTATTCGTTGTGAAATCATGTCGTAAGCTAAACTATTTAACTTGCGGGCGCTATAACATGTAAGTTGTAAAATCTACGAACTGCGATATGTGACACACTAAAATCTGGTGAGTGAAAAAAGGCGAAAGGTGAGGAAAATGAAGAATATGAAGGTTTTCATGTGGATGTGGGTAGTGTATCTAGGTTGGATGGGTCCCACCAAGTCGCATTGACGGAAAGATAATTTTCGGTGAGTCTTTTAAGATGTAAAGGTTAAAACTTGCGGGGGGCGGTGTTTCTAGTGAACAAGTGTAACACGGGGCTTTATAAAAAGGAAAGTGAAGGATAAGAGAGAGAAAATGTAGGTAAAGAGGGTAGATGAGATGAGGGATGGTAAAAATGAAGTTTTATCACCATTTAAGCCTTATCAGCTACATTTTTCCCTTGTCTTATGAACTGAGATGCAGATTGATTCCCTTGAAGCTCTTTGACAATCAGGATTGGCCTTCCTTTCTCTCTCTCCCCTTTGTGTGCGGTCACATGCCAACGGTGGGATTAGGGTTCCATAAAGAATAAGAATTAAATCCATGAACAAAGGGATCAAGTTCAAACAAGCATCACCTCAAAGATTTTTGTTGTGAAATATTCACCCAATAAAGCTTCTAGATTTCACTTTTTATTTTTACTTTCATTGAGTCACGTGCACATTTTATAGTGGAAGACAAATCACAATTTGCGCTAACTTTAATGGTCAAATATGTTTATGTACATAAATTGGCTAGGATAATTCGCAAGTGATTAAAATTATGTTTTTAGACCTTGTAATCCAAAGTTATCATTTCTTTTAGGATTTTTTAGCTTCTAACCTTGCAGAGGAATGCTTTGGAACACGTTAATGGATAACGAAAGATACATATTGACATCATTTGCCACGGTGACAAAATGACGTGTAACAAATTCCCCCCTAAAGTGAAAAGTCAGAAAGGATGTTTGAGGACTTAAGTGATTTATCATGCCAAAGTAAATCAGAGACCATGGTTGGAGACTTGAAACAACCAATCAAGGGTTACAATGCAATATATAATCATCACTGAGGTAGGCATTCCCATAGAGTAAAAATAACTCAATGAACCAGTAAGGAAGTACACAAAGATCCATGTCAATAGTAGACACAATATGGATGCAGCCATAAAAAATGGATATATTTTCACAATCATGAATACATAATTCTACGTAGCCTGGATGGATGAAACTAGATCTAGGGTCTTGATCACTATCTCTATCGATCCATAATACGAATATA
Source organism: Pinus albicaulis (assembly GCA_034641835.2). Classification (NCBI taxonomy): domain Eukaryota; kingdom Viridiplantae; phylum Streptophyta; class Pinopsida; order Pinales; family Pinaceae; genus Pinus; species Pinus albicaulis. The sequence continues at coordinate 4,286,748 of CM076574.1, read as the reverse complement.
ACCATGCAAGTGAATGTCTCGAAGTCGAACGTGGTAGATGTTGGGTATGTGTTATATTCTTTCCATGATTAGTCACATGTCGATATGTGGTGTTTAGAGAGGTGAAATATGTTTTTAAACATGAAGTCCTACTAGAGGAACCTAAGAAGATAGAGTTTTAGCTAAAGGAGGATGAATCATACTCTACAAAAGAAAAAGATTCATAAGAGGAAGAGCCACAAACTCCAAATGTGAGAAGATTAGTTCGAGAAAGAAGGAAACCAGAAAGGTATAGTCCATCTTCTTTCTGTTCAAAATTTGATTTAACTATCATTGATGATGATCCCAGAACCGTCAAGGAGGCAGTTCATTCAGAGGATGGAAAACACTGGAAGGAGGCCATGGTTGATGAAATGACATCCTTGCACAAAAATGAGGCATGGGATCTGGTGGAGTTGTCGGCTGGAAGGAAGCCCATCGGGAGAAAATGGGTGTTTAAGAAGAAGATGAATGTAGAAGGCAAGGTGAAGAAATACAAAGCTCGGTTGGTAGAAAAAGGTTATTCACAGGTGCCAGGAATTGATTTTGGTGATATTTTTTCTCTTGTTTCCAAGGTTACTTCTATTAGATTAATTTTATGTGTTGCTGCTGCATTTGATTTTTAGGTAGAACAAATGGGTGTGAAGACAACATTTCTTCACGAAGATCTGGAAGAGGAGATCTTCATGAAGCAACCTGAAGGCTTCATGGTGAAGGGCAAGAAAGAACTTGTATGCTGGTTGAAAAAGTTTCTGTATGGGTTAAAACAGTCACCAAGGATGTGGTATCAGAAATTTGATACTTATATATGGGGACTTGGCTTCAACAGAATTAGCAAGGATCACTCTGTTTATTTTAAATTAATTGGTGACCGTGTTATCTATTTGGTATTGTATGTGGATGATATGTTGCTGATTGGAAATGACAAAGAAATTATCCAAGATTTGAAGACCCAATTGTTCTCCAAATTTTACATGAAGGATCTTGGTGCTGCAAAATATATTTTGGGCATGGAAATTAGGAGAGATCGGGCAAAGAGGAAGCTCTTGTTAAACTAGAGGAAGTATGTCAAGACTATATTGCAGAGGTTCAATATGCAGGATAGTAAACTGGTGAAGGTTCCTATTCTTGTAGGTGTAAAGATGTCTGCTAAATAGTGTCCCAAGACACAAGAAGAAGAGGAGGATATGTCCCATGTTCCATATGCAAGTGCAGTGGGTAGCCTGATGTATGCAATGGTTTGTACTGGACCAGACATTGCACATGCAGTGGGAGTATTAAGCGGGTTTATGTCAAAACCAGGGAAGGAGAATTGGACAACAGTGCAGCAGGTTTTCAGATATTTGTGTGGCACTAATGATTATGGTTTGTGCTACCAGGGAAGACCACGATTGGACAAAGTTTTGGACATTCATGGTTTTTTTGATGCAGACTGGGATAGAGATTTGGACCAAAGAAGATCTACAAGTGGGTATGTGTTTAGTCTATTTGGAGGTGTAGTCAGTTGGATGAGTAAAAGACAGTCTGTAGTGTCTCCTTCAACTATAGAGGCAGAATACATGGCAGCCACTCATGCAAGCAAGGAGGCAGTTTGGTTGCAAATGTTGTGTTCAAGTATGGGGTTGGTGTAACGAGCTATAAGGATATACTGTGATAGAAAAAGTGCAATTTTCTTGGCTAAGAACCCTGCTTATCATTCAAAGACAAAGCACATTGATGTTCAATATCACTTTGTGAGATATATGGTTGAGGATAAAATGGTGTCGCTGGTAAAGGTGGATGCTTTTGAAGAATGTTATAGATGAATTGATGAAGTCTGTGAGCACTCAGAAGTTCTGTTGGTGTAGAGAAACAATGGGTTTTGCAGAGCTGGAATAATGACTAAGTTCTCCTGTGGCCCCTTGCAGAAAAAAAACATCAAGTGGGAGAATGTTGGGTATGTGTTATATTATTTCCACAATTATTCGCACGCGCGGGGGGGTCACAGGAGGGGTAATAGCCCACCTTGTACGTTGAGACAGGTGCAGTGGGGGGGTCACAAGGGGGGTGAAAACCCTCCCTATCCAGGGGTTCGCAGGGGGTGGGTAGACCCCTGCGTGGGGTCAAGGGCAACACCCCGAGAAATTTTTTTTTTCTTACTTTTCAGTGGGTGGACTCACCTATGGTTTTGTGCATGTGTTTGCACATGGTTTTGGGACATGATGGTTTTTGGCCCCTAGTATTTTGTAGATCCGGTCAAGGGAACTACGATTATGTTCTAATCCAGGGTTAATCGATTGGGGTTTATGAATTCTTCGACATGTATATATATGTGTTGTAACAGTAAAAGGAATATAATGAAAAATCAAGGTGGTAGTCCCGATTTGCGATCCAGGGGAAGATATCTGTGTATATATGTGTTATGTTTTATTCTCTCGCTATTGTTTATTTTTCTGTTTTTAAGATTCCTTTGGAGATAATTTTTGTACAGGGTTAAAACCTATAGTAGAAACTACTTGATTATTGATCAATGATGTGAACCGTTAACAAGTGCAAGAGAAACCACCAATAATGAAAATGGTTTTCAAGGTACTTCCAGTACAATCTATGAAGTGTGAATAGATGTCGTGAAGTTAAACATTCATAGAATCATTCGATCGAAGGTCAATGATGAGAAATTTTCATCGAAGGCGAGAAATGTGCCATTAGGGAATGCATGCTCCAAGGTACTGAAGAAGGTTTCTAGATCAACTTCCTAGATAGTGAACTAAAGTCGATAGGAAGTGGCCCATTGTAGGAGGGCCTACAACACGAAACTCATTTCAAGTTTTGAAAAGAAAATTTGGAGTGATCCAAGTTTGAATCAGGGATGGCCAACGTGATTGAAGACTACAAATTGCAAGGTAATTTTAACTGAGGTTGGACTTCTCTTGAACATATCGGCGACATGAAATTTTGACTTGACAGCATTGGACTAAAAAACTAATACCCAAAACCAATTGAAGACTTTCAAGGAGGTTTGATTAGCTATGAGACAAATGGTTTTCCCAACCCAGACACAAAGGTGATAGAGTGTCATGTTCAAGAACGACATACTGCCTTGATGTAATACAAAAACAAAATTTTCTTCCCAATTCCCCCCCACCATTACTAGCCATTACCTCTTTATTTTTGTGAAAGCTTGAGGATGATAACATTTTCTTGTACGGTTAGCTCATCCTTTGGATGAGTCCTTCAGAGTATTTTTAACGAACCCTAGGAAGGAGTTGTTCGGTCTTGTCATGATTGACGAGTCCTGCACTATTTATTTTTTACAAGTCTAGTGAAGGGATAACTCAATGTCGTTTTCATATTTATAGAGTTTGAAAAGACATGAAAAGAAAACTAATTTAGTTCATTCAACATAAAGCTTTAATGATCTCGGAGAAAGTAAAACTCGATGTTTTTCATTTTTAGGGAGTCAGGAGAAAAACATAAGTAAACTCCGAAATTTCCTTTTCGTAAATTTAGTCTCTCAGGCCTAAAAAAATGGTAAAATAAGGTAGGAGAGAACTCTATTGACTATGATTAGTCAACGTATACCTTTTTTCATAAATATTCTAGTTCAGTTTGGAAAAGGGGTAAACTTATACTGAATAAACGACTGTTCATTTATTTTTTCGAGTTCGAATAGTCAAATACTCGACGATATTTTCATGTTTAGAGACACTTTTTCGTAATTTTAAAGAGCCCAAAAAAATGATAAAAGTTTTCTCATCGTTAAAATGGTTTATTTTTATAATTAAAATTGCGTTCTGCACATTAAACTAAAAAAGTCATCATAACTGCTCAAAAATATAATAAAAACATTAAAAATTTGAATTTTTAAGGGTTAAAGGAAGAAAATAATATTTTAATCAGCCTAAAATGCCTATAAAGATTCGAAAAGTAAAAATATTTTCACCATTTGAGAGCTATTGAGAGGGAATTTTTACCAAAAAAGTCAGAGGCAGATTCTGACCAAATCGGTGGACCAAATCACGAACCGTTTTCTCAAGGAAATAGATCTTTCTGTTATCTTCATTTTTACTGCTTTTATTTTGAATTTAACCATGAATTCGAAATTTTTGGGGGTTTTATGAATTTAAAATCCACCCTAGGGGGTGCATAGTTACACTAAAATCTGTATTTGAGCAATTTTTCCTCACGAAAACTGCACAAATGCACTCTGTTCATAAAAGGCTGCTGTGCACAACACCAAGGGCTTTGAAAAAATAAATAAAACACCCAAATTTTTGTGCAAAAAATATCCCATTGTTTTCTAATCCTCATTTACTATTATTTTCATGGTTTTGACTTGCAAACATGGAGTGGACGAAAAGAGAACATTGAGGGTCAACATGTAGAAGCTCTAATTGATCCAACGACACTACATGCCTTAAGAAATTGTGGTTTATACAAATTATGGATGATCCTGGGTATGAAGGCTCAGTTAGATTTATTGACATGGATGGTAAGAACATGGGATGTTTAGGAACAGTGTTTCCTGATAGGAGACCAAAGACTTACCATAGATGCAGATGACATCTATTTTCTGACTGGGCTCTCCCGCAGAGAGATTGATATGTCATTGTATGGGCACATACTAGGTGGAGAAATAACAACAAATTACTAAGGCAACATTATTTTCCAGGGTCCCAACTCAAGGATGGACGAATTGACATCAAAACCATTGAGATGCTACCTTTGAGAACCATTGCCTTCATTGTTTCACGATTATGTGGGAGTGCAACACTTCATTTTCTCACTGAGGACCAAATGCGAATCTCAATGGAGTGTTCACAACCCACTATTTTCAACTGGTGTGAAGGTGTTGTTGCCAATCTCAAAGGGAAACTAACCAGAGAAAATATTGACAAACTCAAAAACTTTGGGTATGGTGCCATTGTGTTCTGATTTTCTCTAGAGAGGATTCCCCTTCTTTCCCCACAATAGATTCTTGTAGATGCAGGAGGACCTCGAGATCGTCATATGCTTCTGTGGGTTTCATTGATGGCACACCACAAAGGTGGTGATGGCCCAGTTGTGAGATACACTCCTGGTTTTTTTGGGTGTCTGGAATGCCAGATCATCATGATCGAGGAATTTCCATATGCAGGCATGGATTAGATTGGTGATCTAGATATCCCACTTCCAACATGGATGAAGTGGGGTGACATAGGAAAAAATGTCACATTTTGGTTGTTTTTGTGTTTTATTTTATTTTTTGTTTTTTGACATCCAAGACTAACTATCTAAAATAATCATGCAGATGTGGGCCCAGTCGGACCAACAACATTACGATGCTTTGATAGTCGAGGTGATCAACCAACAAATTTTGTGGTACCAAACCCCGATGCAACAGAGGCTTTGACTGAGCTGGAGCACATTCTAGAGAGGCTGACTCTAGACGTCCCAGAGACTGTGATTGCTGAATTTCCTCTCCATTACTAGAGGCATGTCGTGGGAGTTCCTAGACCGATCAGTCACTTGTTATGAAGAGTAGCTCGTGCCATTGCCTGCTACCATGATCACCGTGTTTAGATGCTAGTCATAGGGCTAGATATTTTTTTTGGTATACTTACATGTTCCGATAATAAATGAAACAAGGCCTCATATGTTTTGGATGGAATTTTGTAAATCCACACTTAGATTTGGTTAATGAAACTAATACTATTATCTCAGTTTATATTATTGTTCAATATGTGGATGAATATTGTTTTTCTTTCTTACAGATGTTATAAATTTCGATTTAACACATAATTAGCCAATGCATCAGTTAATTTGTTTAAATGTCTTGGAATGTTTTGATATTCCATGTAATTAAACTGTCTCTCCAAGAGACAAACCTGCATAAACATTCTTAACATTGTTGAATTTCTTACTGAATAAACACCGTTTAAATCTAGTACTATGAGTTGAGAATCTAAAATTCTTACTGAATAAACACTGTTTAAATCTAATACTATGAGTTGAAAATTTAACATTATGATCAATCGACGAATTCCAAATGAAGTGGCGTCAGATAATAGCTCAATAAATGCACTATATTCTGCAATGTTATTCGTTGCTCGACCAATGTATATTCCATGAATACTAACTAACTCATTAGTGGGAGAATAAATAACCCAAGTTGTGGAAGAAAAAATTCGAGTATTACGAATAGCACCATCGACAAAGCCAATGTAAGTTTGTGTGAACATCGAAATCTTCAAAACAAGTGTAATACAATATAAGCAGGAGAAGTAGAAGAAAATCATAAAAGCTAAAATTTACACACACATAAAAAATATGATACAATTAATGTAGAAAGTCTTTATAGAGTGAATTAAACATATTATTTCTTCAGGTAAAGACCATTTATGGGCTTTCCTAAAGAAATGTCGTCGTAATCAACTAGCTCATAGGCCCCTTTCGCTAGTATACGTTTTACAATGTAAGGACCATGCCACATGGGCTCAAATTTATTGGAACCTAATTTATCATTCTCTTGATCATAAACCAAGACTAGGTCACCTTATGAATATGAACGATGATTTACATTTTGATCGAAATGTGCCTTAACATGTTTCTTATTATTCTCACTAGCTAATGAAACATCACGAGGAGTCTCATCTAGTCGTGAAAAGTGTAAAAAGCGTTCCTCTTATGCAGAAATGACTGGTAATAATTCGATTTCCAGTTTCAAAGATGAGATTTCACATTCAATAGGAAAGCCTACTTCCATATCGTAAATTAGATGAAAGGGAGTAAAACCGGTCCAAGTTTTCGCTGAGGTACGATATGACCACAATGCTGGAAAAAGGATCAGATGCCAATTTTTTTATGAATTCTGGCAATCAGTTTAATCATGGTGGTCAAAATATTATTTATGACTTCTACTTGGACATTCGCTTACAAGTAATGTGGAGTAGAACATTCATGACACAAGCCTATATTTTCTGAAAGCTCAATCATCATAAAGTTTCGAAAATGACTACCATGGTTCGTGAAAATGGCTTGTGGAACACCAAACCTAGAAATAACATGATTGAATATGAAAAAGGTTGCAGTTTCACCATCATCCTTATATGAAGGCATCACTTCAACCCATTTTGTAAAATAATCCATTGCTAGTGTTAGTGTCGGTATTTGCATCCTGCCATCAATGATCAAAATATACTCTTTTCTATTCATATTAGGGGTCTCACTCATAATTTTTTTATCATTCCACTAGGTCATGCAAAAAATTATTCACTGATGGTATCCCTAGTCCAAAAACATCACTCTTCCTTAAAATTCATTTTCTTGCTGACACACTTCCATACCTTGCTGACTGTACATCATCCAAAAAGTCAATTCATCATGTCATGTCACCATGGAGTCTAGTATTTTCAAAGTCATCATTAGGTTTTCTAGGGTTTTCATGGTCCAATAAAAATCCATTCCATTGCATAAGGACAACAAGTAAAGGGTGATCAAATAACATCTCTTCACCATGTGAAGATGATTTTTAAAGAGAAATGCTTATTTGATCATGTAATTTTAATTTCAAATGTGAGTTTCATTCCAAGGTGTAATTTTATTTTTATTCATGTAATTTTATGTCAATTCAAATGTAATAAGTACTCAGTCTCCCAAAAGTTTCCAACTTAGTTCCACATGCCAAACAAGCACATGTCAAAGTGCAAGAGTTTTTAATTCATCAATTGATCAAATGTCAAAGGGAGTTGTATTTTCCCAAGGGTGCCCAAATCATCATTTTACACAAGCACTAAACCTTAATTTCCTCTCTCACTGAGATAGAGTTTGCTATGGAATCATGGAAATATGAGTAGAGGAGGCATACAGTAGGTCATATAAGTAATTATGAGGTCATTTCAGCTCATAAACATGATGTCTTCACCATTTTTCAAGAATTCATTCCAAGAGTCAAATCATTTACCACTCATAGGGCCAATTTTTCTTCAAAGTATGTTTCCGACCAAACAAAGGTGAATTTGATAAAAGTGAGAGAGGGTTTTTTCCGTCATAGGTCAAAAATGAAAAAAAATATTTCAGTTTTTACACAAGTATCATGGTTTGGGAGAAATGTCTAAAATATAGGCGCTATAAGAGTTTTTCTGCACTTCTAAAGTGACCTTGGGAAAATAACATTTTATCCTATATGGAGTGTCCAAATGACTTTCTTGATGAGTCAAATGATAAATAGACAGAGATATATTTCCAATGAGCTATCATGAGCTCAATTTTGAGTTGAGGAAGGCCTCAAAATGTTGCCCGCAAGATCACACTACATTTTTTCACCCTCATTCTGCACTTTTTTACTAGTCTTGGGAGAATCAAAATTTTACAAGTCAAATCAAGTACATTGTGAAAAATAAAGACATATTAGGAAAGTAGACATGATAATATTTCCAACGAGCTATCGTTGGCCTAATTTGGAGTTTGGCAAGGCCTCCAAAAATAGTCTGCAAAAGGCACTGCACACAACCTTCTGTGAGGGCGCACAGTTTTAAACGAGGGAGCACAACCTTAAGGCATTGCACATATGTCCAGAAAGGCCATAATTGATTCAAATTTAGCCAAATTTGCTTCCAAAACTTCAGAAAAAGTTTTTTCGACCTGTAGCAAGTGAGTAAAGGTGTCTTCCACCAATTCTCTCCTCCTTCAATTTCATATGTTGGCATTGTGAAATTTGTTTAAGATTTGGTGTTTAAAATCATTTAAAACCCTAGTATTTCCCTCTTACACTCATAATTCCTAATTTTCACTCCCCTACACCTTCATACCCTTCCTACATTGAAAAATACCCATTCCAAAAACCCTGTATTACATAATTCCCTTTCCCCTAAACCATTTATCCCAATACCCTAAGCCCTAGGTTCTACATTTACCTAGGCTCCCAATCCCCAAATCCCCATCCTAAATCACATCATACTACCACTCCTTATCCCCTCCCCCATTTAATACATCCCTAACACCACATCCTTCCTTTTCCCTTTCCCATTCCTCATTCCTAAAACCATATTCCAGATCATCACACTTCCCTAGGGTTTTGATAGAAACACCATGGTAGAAGAGGAAGAAAACAAATAATACAGTGACAGAGAGGAAATAGAGGTGTGGAGGCCACATAAAGGGGGAAGAATACTCAGACTTGAACCTACCAGCACTAGGGAGCCATGGATTGATAGAGCCAATTATAATTTGGAGAAGCTTTTGGAAAAGGCTAATAGAGACAATGATGTGTTAAGGAGTAAGGTCAAGCATCATGCTCAAAAGGAGAAAATTGCAATGGCCAAGCTCAAAAGAGCCAATGTAAAAATTGAGGCATTGACCATACTGGAGGAGAAAATAAAGTTAAATATACTTGCAGAGGATTCACTCCAAGCCTAGCCACCTCACTAGCACTCTCCACCAATTTTGATGCATTTTGAAACATTTTTGAAAAATTTGTGTTTTTTCTGAACAATCATATATTAGAAATTAAGTCATATGCGCAACACCCTAGGCGCCGCGCAAATGTTTGGGGAACTTTTTTAGGAAGAGGAGACCACCAATGGATTCCTAAGGACAAATTCATTCTATAAAACCACTTTTCTAGCTTTGATTTGAAGATTTGACAGGTGAAAAGGGCAAAAAAATAGCTAAAAATCACATTTCTACCCCCTATTTTGGCCTAGGCGCTGCACACAGAGCAGTATTGGGAGAATGAAATTTTGAGGGGTAAAGTCAAATTCTTTTTGAAAACTGGAGGAATATTCAGAAAGAAGACTTGAAGGGCTTTCCAACAAGCCATCTCAGGCTTGATTTGGACACCTACAAATCAGTCAAAATCAACCTTGAATAAGGAGGGCACATATGACAGAACGAAGGCGCATATGATAGAAAAATGACACATATGACCATTTGCTGATATTTTTGGTTTTTCACTGTAATTTTTGACTTTATCTAAGAAATTAATCTTTTTACCTATGTCATTGAGCATGGTAAATTTAATTATGTTGTGGATAAGTTATCTAGGGGTAGATTCATTAGGTAAAAGTTATCCTTAAGTCAAATGAATCAGTTTTAATGTAATTAGGAATGAGTCACTAGGACCATCCTACACTTAAGCTTTCAGTTCAGAATTTTGTGGATCTCTTCCTCAACTCATGGATTCGACTCCTGAGGATGAATGAATGTTGTTTTTATGTCTATTTAGTCCCTTTATTCACTCGTAGCAAGGGCTGGAATTGGTTTGGATGATGGCTTATTGATCAAGAAACTATTGTACTCAGTTTGACCAGTTTTATAAAGAAGAGTTGCAACTATTTTTTGGGATACATGTGGTATGATGTTTATAATTGTTTTTCCTTCAGTTTAATATGCTAGAAAGTGTTGTCTTCATGTTCATTACATTTCTATTGTAGGATCTTTTTCAAGTTGATAGGCAGAACACATGCTTGCTCATTCTCTATTTAGGGAAGGTTATCATAATTTGTCCATTTTCCTCTAGTTAGGAAGAATACGTCTCCCATGATCTTCATAGCTTCTCATCAATCTAAAAACAATCTTATCTCAATATTTTTGAAGTGTTAATCCTTATGCCTACCTTACCCCATTGAATCTATGCAACCCTATCTCATTTTCCCTAACCTAGCTCCTTTGACCATACTTTCATCCAACAACCCGACCAAAATCAATTATCAAAACCCCTGAACTCACGCCTAGCCTAAAATATTAAACCATTCAGGCTCCTAGGCCGTGATTTGTGGAGAGAGCCCTCTCCAACTTGGTAGGGCTAGCTACCAAGTTAAAAGGTTGGTTTTTGGTTACCTCTGTTGGGATTCCTTCTTTAGCCTTAGGAATAGCCTCAACCTTAAGTGGATTGACAAAAAAACCTTCCTTTGACACGACAAATCCTAGTAATCGACCAGATTGTACACAAAAAAATTATTTGTGAGGATTCAAGCAGATATTGTAATGTCTACATCTGATAAAGATATCTCTCAAATGCATAATATGATCTTCCCGTTTCAGTGAATGAGATGGTAAATCATCCAAGTAGGGTTGTAAAAAATGCTTGATATCGTGAAAAGCATAAGAAATGGCCCGTTGAAAGGTTGCACCGACATTTTTTAACCCAAATGGGAGTTTGTGATAAGCAAAAGTCCCCCATGGAAAAATGAACGTGGTTTTATGTTGATCAACATGGAGTTTGTTGATTTGATTGTATCTGGAAAATCCGTCCATGAATGAAACAATTTCGTTGCCGACACAATTGTCAATGATTTGGTCGATATAGGGGGTAGGATAGTTGTCTTTGGGACACACTTTGTTAATAACCCTATAATCTACACATACTTTGATGGTCCATTTATTTTTATTAACTGAAACAATATTGGAAACCCAATCATTCAAGGGAACAAGATAGATAAAACTTGCTTTAAGTATTTTTTAAACCTCAACTTTTATAGCAACAACCTTTCGTGTATGAATTGGACGTAATATCTTTCTAACAGGTTTAACATTTGGGTAAGTGTTGATTTCGTGAACAAAAATTTCAGGGTCAATTCCTAGCATTTCCTCATAGGACCAGGAAAAAATTTCACATAACTCTTGAAATAGGGCTTTGTACATTTGAATCTCTTCTAGTGAGCATGAAGCACCTACGTGAATGTTCTTGTTAATTCCAACTTTGACTAAGATGTTAATTGGAGTGGTTGTAGATATGTTTCCTAAATTATTTTCAGATTCAGAATGAAGAATTTACATAAGACATTCAATATTATCTACGATCTCAGATGAAAATATGGTAGAAAAATCATTCTCGATTTTCTCAAGGTTAGGTAGAAAAGATGAACGATGATGAAAATATTTCCATGAAATTTCATCCAAAGTCATTATTTCTATGATACTTTCATATTTTGGAAACATTTTATCGAAGGGATTAGGAAGTGATATTGGTTCTAACTAAGATAATTGGGAATAATCATCAGTGATTACATTCACTCGATCAATTTCAGAGGGTGGTGGATTGGAAAAAATTTGAACTTCCTGATAAGCTAATTTAAATGGGCTTAAAGGAATCTCATTTCCATATGAGTTCAATCCAGATTCTAAAGGCATAATCCACAGATCAGAAGATTCCATCATGCTTGATGTGATCATATTAACTTGGGAAATGTTAGAAGAAATGTTGGGTGGAGGGAGTGAAAAAGTTCCCATGAGTGAAAAATATTTAAGAAAATGACACCAACATCTTCATAATGGGTAATCACTTTCCAAAAAAAGGCACATTACCCATAGAGTTACGGTTTGAAGTATAGTAATATAAGTGGTCTAATTTTACTATTTTCCCCTGATGAGGAAATAGTATCATGCAAAAGAGTGATGAGACCACTACAGACATATCATAGGTCCAACTTCAACCAAGTAAAGGTTATAATCGAGTTGGGCATCAATGACTTCAACCTCGATTGCAACTATATTACCTTCTAACTCTGTGGGTAGATCGTTTAGAATCATATAAGGATGAAAACCTCTTCCATAAAAGGATTTCGAAGTGGTAGAATATTAATTGATGGTTGGAGAACGCAAGGCTTTTCAACAAGCAATAGACATGAAACACGTAGAAGCTCATTTGTCAATTTCTATGCAAAAAAAATGTTCATTTTTGAGGAAAATATGTATTTGGAATGCCAGTTGATGTGGGACTCTAGGTATATGAATTTCAAGATCAAAGATGATAAAGTTAGAATCTTGAGGATCAATTGATCTGATAACTGACAATAGTAATTTCCTTTGTGTTGGAAATGTTTGCAACACTTCAAGAGTTGACATTGCTGAAGGAGACATCACCAGATCTTCAACAATGTTATAGTTATGAGCAACTCTAACATGAGGGTTAAAAGCTAATTTTCGAACAACACCTTTAGGAGGTGGTTGAATTACCTTGTCAGAATTTTGTTTTTCAATCTATAATGGTCTAGAAGGGGGAGGAATTGAAGTGGAAGGTTGACTAGATGGACTAGTATCATTTCCATTGTCTACATGACCCTTAGATTTTCTATACTTATATATTGTGGCTACAATCAATTGCAAATACATCATCATGATATCTGCCGATGTGGAAGAAGAGGGTTGATTATGTGAAATCATTTTACTATCTTGAGAGGGGAAATGATATTTCAAAACAAAAAGAGGAGGATAAAATTTAACAAATTTGGTAGCCTCTGCTTGATGGGGGCATTCTTTTGTGTAATGATCTTCATCACAAATCAAAAAATTATAACAAGGTTTCTTCTTCTCGTCAGAGGGTTCATTTTTGTTTGGTTTCTCTTTTTTAGAAGCATTTTTTTTGCTTTGCCTTTCCCTTTATTTTTACGTCTAGACGGTTGATTCTTTCTAGTATATGAGTCTATGAAATTAATTTCAAAAGTATTTTCTGGAGAAAGGTTTTCACTAGGTGAATCTTGTATAGCCAAAGTCTAAGTATTTTTAGAGTTCTTCTTTTTACCCTTAGACTGATGGCTAACAAAACCAATCACACCATCAATGGCATGAGATCCTGTAGGAGTTGAGTCTTGTTTATCTAAAAGTTTTGGGCGTGGTAGATTTGGGATTTTCTCATACAAAGTGCCAGACTGTGTATATACAAGGTATAGGTAGTGGGCAGGAGAAATTACCTTCTCTTCCATTACAAAACCTCCTTTAGCAACACCCTCGATAATGATGAGAAGCAAAGAAGGAAAGAAGAATGTGGTAACTCAATGTACCATTTTTCTTCCGAATTGGTTAAAATTCGTTGGAAAAGGCATAATATGATGGAATCATCGATCAATGAATTCGACGCACACCAAATATTATATGTCATAACATGGTTTGATGGGCCCTCTCCTGATCTACCTTCAAACTTCGGTATATCAGTGGGAAATTTAGTAGGAATTACCGACCAAAACAGATAGTAGTGGATAGGATCATTTGTTAGACAAGATAAATTTGGAAAATCTGAAGTTGCGATAAACGATAATTGTTGGTTGGGTTCTAGTTGTGGATTTTGATAACCTTGAGGGTTAAATCCAACCCTTAGAGGAGGATACCTAAGATATCCTGGAATAGCTTATGCGGTTGGTATTTTCATTCCTCTAGGGTAACGAGGGTGAGACATATCGGGTTGTGTTTGGAATGGAATTTTAAAAGTATGACCCATGTATGGTTGACTCTTAAAGGATGGAATTTGACCCATTTGACCCAAGTATTTTTTCCCCTATAAAGATTGATCTTGAAAAAATTGCCTCTGAAAAGGCTAGCCTTGAAAAGATTGACCTTGATAAGGTGTCTATATAATCCCTATACTAGGTTGTCCCATAGGAATCTGTGTTTTAGTCTGGAAAGTAGGACCATTTTGATAAGCATATGCTTGAGGGATAACCTGTGTAGGTTGTTGAATCGATATTTGAGGCATAACTTGGACTGTTGTTTGTGATACTCCCAAGATGGGTGTTTGGGGAAAACTTGGAACCGGTTGCTGAACAAATGTTTGAAAAATAGATTGAATAGGTGTTTGAGGACTACTGGACATGTTACTAAAATTGTCGCTAAACAGGTGTTTGCGAACTCCCTTGGACATGTTTTTGGACGGGTGTTTGCGGAATCCCCTAAACAGGTTGCTTGACTGGTATTGGAATACCTTGAACAAGTATTTGTGGAATAGATTGTCCAATAGATTGAACAATTTTATAAAATGGACCTTGTGGATAAACTTGGATAGGCTGTTGAACAAAATAAGAGTTCCAAATAATATTCATCCCTGGGTAAGGATCACCAATCAAGGGTTGAGACACAACAGGTTGACTTGGATTGACTAGAGGTATCTGACCATAATTTGCATAATTTTCGGCAAAATGTTTCCCTCCAATCGTAGGAAATGACCCTATAATAGGTTGTCCTCCAGGTGGAGGATAAGGTGGTTGCCCCCAATGCAGATAATAAACACCAGTTGGGGTTACTTGAGGATTACCTAAATTTCCAGATACCATGTTAACATATTGGTCTGATGCCAATGGTACTTAAATAATGGGATTCATGCTCTGAACAATATAAGTATATACACCAGATGAAAAAGTAGAAATTTGAGGGGAAGGAGAGGCTCCTGAAAAAGTTCCAGAAAGTGACTGGTACCCAACAGGAACCAAAGGACCACGAAACAATAATGACTCCATAGAGCTTGTAAACATAGAGGCATCAATAGGTTGACTCATAGAAGGAATTCCTGACATGGTTCATCTCAGTGAAAAGTAATAAGGAGTGTGGTAACGTGGAAGACCTTGACCTAAATAGTTCAAGGGTGTGAAATACCAAAGATCTGGTCGGAAAAGGGTAAAAAGGTAGTCTTGGAAAAACTATTGGTTCACCAGTATAAATAGGAGTACATGGTGATTCTTCCTCCTCTTCTCTAGTAAAATCTTCAATATTAAAGAGACTAGGAGGTAGACTAGTTGTAATTATAAGTTTCCTTCATGGTGAAGGTGGTGCAAGAGTAGGGGCTAAAGCAACTGAAGGTGATTCAAATTTAGAAATATCAGATTCAGGTTCGTCAATGTCCGATTAAGTGAATTCTGTATCTGAAACTTCGCCGGTGTCAGGTTCTCTTTGAATAATTTCAGTAAATTCTGGACCAAACTGAACTAATCTTGATTCTACTTCTTGAGGTTGAAGCACTTTAGTTTCTATTGTCTTAGATTCTACAATAGTTGATGTTTTAGGTTGGTACGAGGTCTCAGATCTTGTTGATTTTGACTTCTCAACTTTAATCTTTTCCAATTGACTAGGTGTATATTTAGGGTCACAATCCACACCTAAGGTGTGGTAGAAAAATAAAAACAAACAATCAACACACGATAGTAAATTTAAGGAATCAATCCATGCAAACAAAATTTTCACAGCGAAATCACTAGTTGGTGATGAAATTCAACGTCGCAGAGATTGAAGTGGAAAGTGAAATAAAGATTGAGCGGGTGGAACCAGTTACAATGAAAACCTGCTTAATGAACACAATTTGGTGCAAATAAATCCCATTTTGCAATCTTGAGTGAAGGATACCCTCCAAAAAGGTCCAAGTGAGTTTAGCCAATGTCTGTTCTAGGTATAAAAAATACTTCCCCTCCGTCGTCACCTTGGGTAATAGTCCTTAGATTATGGTCTCTAAGGTTACCACTTACAAAAATTTAACCTAGGGGGCAAATCACATATTAAACGTACATGCAAGGGAAAAGTAAAAAAGCTCCATCCCCTTGAAAGTTCCTCAACATGGTTAATTTGAGGTTTACTTTCAAGTGACTCCCAAGTACCTTTCGAAATCATTTGTAACGCGTGAAAACCACTCTACCGTAACTAATGAAGTGGGTTTGATTACTCCACTAGGTCCGATATGATCTCGTGCTTAGCTCCATTTTTAGAGGAGATTCCTAGAGCCAAACTGTAGTAAATGGATTTAATCCCTATCACAAGATTCTAGTGTTTGTTTTCAAATTTGGAAAGTTAACTCACTTCCCTATTCCAAATCCCTACAACGTGATCTAATGTAGGTGAAAAGAGCCCTAAAAATATAAAAATTCTAATTGATTTTATTAGTGTTGTGTTTTAAAGTTATTATTTATTTAATGGGTATTTATGGATGTGAAATTGATGATATTATTACTTGACCCAAAACCTTAATTCAATCGAACATGATATTGCGATATTTCATTTCGATGAATCTCTAATTACGAGGAGAGATACCTTTCAAATTTTCAAGGAAAATGAAAAAAATTCTAATTTCACCATATTCCTTTTCATGAATGCAAATTTTCACTTTGAAATGACCCAAATGCAGAAATTAACCTTTAAAATTTCAATTTTCTCAATAACTCAAAAAACCATGAAAATTTCCTTTGAAAATCAATCACTCAAAATTTCCAAAATGCATAAAGAAACCAATAAAATCCTTAAAATGAATTTCCTCAAATGAATTATATGAAATTAACGTTTTCTAAAGTGTAATTCTGAAAAACTTCAGCATTGGAGGAAGAATGAATTTCATTTCAAGTTTAGTAAAGGAAGCACTTCTCATCAAAACACTTATTCTCGAAAAACCCTAACTTCCATTAACGAAAAGATATTTAAAAAATAGGAAAAATAATTACTAAATCTGATCCGTTTGAGAGAAAAAATACAAGAAGACAGTAAATCAAGATCAACCAAAAAGACAGTAAAAACACCAGATGAATATCTTACCCTAATTCATGAAAGCAAGAAATTTTCAAGAAGGATCCTTCACAACATTCAATTGGACTGACATAGACTATTTGAAGGTGCAAACAAGTATAATGAAGCATAAAAAACCAAAATTTTAGACTTAGTGAAAGGAAAAACTCAAATTTTCAAAAATTCCAGGCACGTGTGCAGGAAATAAGTATGATTCAATGTGCATACACACTATTGCTAAGGGAACAATGCAAAAATATGCACTTTTCTACTAGAGATGAAACACGAAGTAAGATAAAATTTTACAAAAAATAAAAATTCAACCAAAAAATTCACAAAATCCAATCTTTCACTATCTTGCAGACACACATATAAGGTTATCGGAAAATGTTCAAAAGTCAAAATAAGGAGATGATGAAGAACAAGATGCTCCCCAGTAGAGTCGCCAATTTTTTATGGCAAACTAATTGCTAATGTAGACATAAGAAATCTCCCTAGATTCAATGATTGACTCTAGTAACAAACATGCAAATAAGCATATCTTTCCTTTATTTTATTCCTATTGAATCATAAACAAGAATGTTTAGATATGGAATCCATAAATTTCAAACAAAATTCCTGATGAAGATCCCTGCTATGGTTAGATGCACTGCCTCAATGCTTATAATCCATAACTGAAAACATAGTAACAACAAAATATCAAAAAAATATGAAGGAAATGATTAGTGATCAAGGAAACTGGTACCTAATATCATTTCAATGGACAAATGAAAGAAAAATACACAATATATCAAATCCATTTAATGATATAGTGGGAAGAAAAAATCATTTGTATTAATCTCAAGAACGAAAGAGTGATACAACCTAGCCTTGATGAATTATGGCTTCTTCCACTGACCTCCAATATTCTCCTTGGGTGACAAGCCTTCTAGCCTTATTTCAAGAACATAAATTTACCTTTAGCAGTCCGCCCTAACCCTATGGTCTGTGTTTGATTTATAGGCCAAGAGGAGAAGGTTTGAGATCCTCAAATGGTGGGATTAGGGTTCCATAAAGAATGGGAATTAACTCCATGAATAGAGGGATCAAGCTCGAATAAGCGTCACCTAGAAGCTTTCGGTTGGGAAATATTCACCCAACAAAGTTTCTATATTTCACTTTTTATTTTTACTTTCGTTGAGTCATGTGTGCAGTTTATAGTGGAAGACAAAGCACACTCATCACTGGATTTAATGGTCAAATCTGCGTATGCGCAGAAATTGGCTATGAAAATGCGCAGGTGACTAAAAGTAGGTTTTTAGACCTTGTAATCCAAAATTATGATTTCCTTTAGGATTATTTAGCCTCTAACCTTGCATGGGAATGATTTAGAACACATTAATGGATAGCAAAAGATCTAGATTGATGTTCATTTTCCATGGTGAAAAAATGACTTGTAACAATTAGGAGATGACATCATATTAGAAGCATACGATTGAAGCAAGAGCTCATTATAAAAGATTGAAAGGATAACTAAAGTATATGTCTACATGGATGTATTAGTCATCATATAAAGGAAGTAGCTCTTAGTAACCTCATTGAAAGCATGAGTAGTAGCTATGCTTGAAAGAAATCCATCTAACATGATAGAAGATAAAATAAATTCATCATACATTATCATCATTAGAATGGAGCATTTGCAGGATAAGGATAATCAAGATCCTCCATTGGAATGTTCAATAGAAGGATCACCTCTACTTGGAAAAATCAAGTGTCTTGCTGATCATTCCACCTTGTCTGGGATCCATTGTTTAGAAGGATGATGGTATGGTGAAAAAGGAGTACAACACATCAAAATGGTTGAGAAAATTTCAAGCAAGGAAAGGAAGATGTTTATGGAAGTATAAATGACCAAAAGAAGGAAAGAGGTATGTATACATTTGATAGTTTATGCCATGTCATCATATAGTTGCAGATTGTATGGGTGAATGCCATGTCTCATGAGCGTGATCATAGAAGGATATTTTCCTTTAGAAAGATGCATGAAGGAATATGTCTTGAACTAGTTCACATATTGATAGGATGAAATTGACATAATATGACCTGATATGGAATATGAGGTGGTTGAAAAAAATGAAGGAACTATGTATAGAGGTTCCTGGGAAGCAATATGTGAAAAAGGAGGAAGAGTTCATAAAAGATGTAACAAAAGTCACATAAGATAAACGATCAACATCCAATGAATGAATGAATTGGCTAGGAAATCTCCATGGAGAAGGTATGAAGACCTTGAAATTTCAAGTATTGGAGCTGTGTTTATAAATATATAGGATGTTGATGTTGTAAGCAAACACATTTCATGATGAAATTCCATCATAAAAGATAACTTTTATTCGATGTTCATTTTTTATTTTTGAACAACATCTGGTTGGGTTGAAACAAGTCTACAAAAGGAAAGTTGTAGATGTTACCTACAACTCATACTCATGGGAATGGATGGAATATTCTAAAAGAAACATGACTCGGAAGAGGTAGCTATATGAAGAAAATCTAGATGTGGAGTAGAAGATCACTTTCCAATGAAAAGAAGGATGACAAGAATAATGGTTCAATCTTATGTTTCGTTGAAGGAAAGCGATGAATGGATGATGCCCTACAAAGAAAAACCTAGAAGATTAAGGCCCATGAATGATGAAGATGAAATTCATGATATTGAAAGGAGGAACCCTATGAGTAGCTGAAGGTACCATGATCTCCACCAAAGAACAAAGAGTTTCTCTTGGAAACAAATCCCTAGTTAAGAGAGAGCTTGGAATCAAGTCCCTAGTTAATAAGTGTTAATTTTTCAATATTTCTCTATGATATATTAGTTACTTAAGCCCAAATTAGTTTTTCATTAACAATGTATTCATATATACACAATATAAATAACCATAAATTGTAACTGAAGATAGAAAAATGCATGTAAAGGAAAAGAAGACAATATCACAACCACGAGACACAGAGATTTGTCCAAGACTAGGGAAAAACCCCACTATGGGGGAAACCATTTCAAATATTCTTCTTCTATAGGTTATCTTCAAAATATTTCAACAGAGATTACAATGAGCCTAGTACATGTATACAACAAAAATAAACAGATTTAATATGTGGATCGACATATCTACAATAAAAAAACACAAAACCAATGGATCACCAATACCAAGTGATCTCAGTTGCCCAAATCTATCTAGAATACTATCTATGGCTATTCTTATGCATATGTGACTGCGTGATGGATGAGTAAGATTCAAAATCAAATTTTCCAGTAATTCTATGAGCTGTGTCCTTAACACAGCCAACCCACGACTTTGGGGCTCTGAGCCGCTACCATAACACACTGAGCCCACAGCTTAGGGTCTGAACATCCTAAAACCCTAGCTGCGCCCTTAGCTTTCCAGCCAATGACTTTAGCAACTGAGCCATGGCCTCAACAAGCCTAGCCCACAGGTTTGGCACAATAGAGCCGCTACCTTAACTCTTCTTGCTTGCGACCCTAGCCCAAAATACCCAGATCTGAAATGTGCCTTTGTTTGTGATCCCGATCCACTATGCGAGCATCTTGCGACGTACATGTACGAGCCAAAAATAGAAAATACGACCAGTAACCAAAACAAAATGAAGAAGATCTCATGAGAGATTTTGTGAAAATGAACTTGGGGTCACTTCTATTTATAACTTTGTGAGGGATCACTTGGGGCTTTGACCAAATCAACATGTGGTTAGGCCGACCCATAAAATAATAAAATAAATCATAACTTAACTTCCGCTTAACTCATTGGGACAATATATAGAACAATTTTTATCCTCTCAAATAAAGGAATCTAATTAACTTATTATTTTAATCATCTGAGCTGTCCAATGTGGAATTTGACTCTAGTTGAAAACATTAACAGTCCCTGTCAACTAGGAAGAATTCCACTATGAAATCTCTGCTTGTATATCTCTACATCAAGGTGCCATCATGGCTCAACTCGATATGGTGAAAATTTCTCGAATATAGAAGAAGAATAATCGTGGAGAAATAGATTCCACTCGCATATAGCAACATGATAAATCATCTTACATGGGAGCACAAATCCGACCCTGGAATCTCATCGGGGAGCTCAGTATTAACCCAAAATTACAAAAGGGGAGTAAATATCATCCCAATGTGTTGCCTACCGATATTCCCATCAATGACTCTCATCAGTCAAGTGGTATAAAACTTGCATCATAATCCAACTTGGATGAGATACTCAACTTACCAAGTGGGAAGGATCACATGCCTCCAAGGCTCCTCAATCAATTGGCCAAACAAGGAGGGAAAATCACAACAAGCCTTGCTTGTGAGTGTGATGAAAACTGGGGTATAATATGCAACAACCAACGGTGGTGGAGATACTTGAATTTTAAAAATGGACAAGGATCACACACATACCACGAGTGAAAAATAGGGGAAGAATGTCTACGACCCTATTTTACAGAGTTTCCTCAACCCCAGGTGCCCGTCATCTCAATTCCTTACCCTAATAGCTCAAGCAAGGTAGGAATAGTTTGCTCAGCTTTCTCGATCAACGCTGCCCCTTATGCAGAGGGGCTACATCCATCATTCCAAGTTGTTCTGTGAAAAACAAGAACTTCCCTTTTAGTAATGCCATGGTGAGAATATATGCAATTTGATTATCTGTCACAATGTGTTAGATTCTAACAACTCCTCTCTGCACCATGTCACAGATGAAGTGATATCGAATCTCGATATGATTGGACTTGTGATGAAATACATGATTCTATTCCAAACAAATCCCGCTCTTATTATCACAGTATATCATTGTAGTGTCCAATACTTGACCAAGGAGCTCACCAAAGAGTTTCTTTAACTCTAAAGCTTCATAGCTTGTTGTGCTAGCAACAATGTAATCTGCTTCCATAGTGCTCAACGATACTGAATTCTGCTTCCTGCTCATCTAGGATATCATGGTATAACCAAGTTTGAAACAACATCCAGATGTACTCTTTCTATTGATGAAATTACCTGCCTAGTTAGTATCAGTGAATCCATGAAGTTTGATATCTCCAGCAGAGTATCTCAAACCAAGTGTGATCAATCCCTATAAGTATCTCAATACATGCTTGGATGCTATCAAATGCGCATGAAGGGGCTCCATCATGAATTGACTCAATGTGTTTACTGCATAGCATATATCCGAGCGGGTGTTCACAAGGAACATCAAATCCCCAATCAACTATCTATACTCAGATGGATTTGCTAGATCAGGTCCAGTTGTTTTACCACACAACTTCTTGAAGTTCATTTCCATCGGAGTGACCATGGCTTTGCACTCAGTCATACCAAACATTTTTAGCAGCTTTACCACATACTTTCCTTGTGAGAGAAATAATTTTCTAGGCCTTTTCCATACCTCAAGGCCCAAAAAGTAATGCATGAGACTGAGGTATTTCATCTCAAATTCAGAGGTTAGCTTCCTCTTGCATTCAATTATCAATGGTTCACTTCTTGTTAAGAATAAATCATCAACATATAGAACCAAAATTAAAGGCATACCATGAAAAACCTTAACATAGAGGTTGGGATCAACGCTGCTTCTAATGAAACCCAGTTTCATTAGATAGTTGTCAATGCGATCATATCAAGCTCAGGGGGCTTAATTTAATCCGTATAGTGATTTCTTCAACTTGCATACATGTGCTGAGCAATATTCCACTTCAAATACCTATCGCTGTTCCACATAGACTTCTTCCTGTAACATACCATGGAGGAAGGCAGTATTTACATCCATCTGATGAAGTTTCCATCTTTGACTAGGAGCAAGAGAAACTATCAAGAAGATAGTTGTATATCGAGCCACATGAGAAAATATATCATCGTAATATTCTCCCTTTTTTTGAGAGAAACCTCGAGCTACGAACCTCGCTTTATACTTTTCGATGCTGCCATCGATTCCATCCTTGATTTTGAACAACCATTTCAAAGTCACAACAAAATTCCCATGTGGTCTCGACACAACATCCCACACATCGTTTTCATGATCGATTCATATTCTTCGACCATGGCATCCTTCCAAGCTTGCTCTTTTACTGGTTCTTCAAATAAGGATGGTTCATATTATATCACGGTACTCATAGCTACAACATAACCTTGATACCTGCAAGTTTCATTCCTTTCTCTAAATGATCGACGAACGAGAATACTCCTTCCACTGTCTTGTAGAGTGCCGCAAAGCCAAAGCGGTATTTTCCCTGAAGGATCATCGCTGGGAGGTGGATCTAATGGATCCATAGGTTCCATGGGTGTATCAACATTTCCTGACTCAGGCATAGAAGATAGATCTAGAATATCCTTATCAACATCATTTTCTTTGGGAGGCGGAGGAAGATCTCTTGTTTTACAAAGCGCTACATCTTTGTCGAAGGTTACGTCTCTGCTAATTTCAACCTTCCTTTCTCCAGGAATGTATATTTTATTAGCCTTGGAGTTTTCATAGTAGCCCATAAATATGCCTTTTCTACCTGTAGCTTCCAACTTATTTCTTTTGTCTTTTGACACATGAAAGAATACAGGGCATCAAAATATGCGAAGATGAATGATGTCAAGCTTGTTACCTGTGACTATTTATTCTGGAATATTATTCCTCAATGCTTGATGAGGTACTCAGTTCTGAATATATATTACAATAACATTTGTTGCTTCAGCCCATAGGAACTTAGGTACCTTCTAATCATGAAGCATAGAACGAGCAACTTCCAATATCTACCGGTTCTTTCTTTCAAAAAGGCCATTATGTTCAGGTGTATAAGGTACAATAGTTTCCTTATTGATCCCTTCCTACTTGTAGAATGCTATTAATTATTTTGACATGTACTCTCCTCCATTGTAGGATTTGAACAATTTGATCCTTTTCCTGGATTGATTCTCAATCAATGCTTTGGATTCCTAAAATTTGTCGAAGGCTTCATCCTTGTGCTTGGTACAATATAACCATGTCTTTATGGAATAATCATAAATAAAGGTAATGTAATAGAGATGGCCACTAATGGATTACATAGGAATTGGACTACATATGTCTGAATGGATGAGATGGAGAATGTCATATATCTTGTTCTTACTTGAGGGGAATGGTCCCCTTGTTTTCTTTCCACTAACGCACCTAGGACAAACTCCATGTTGATCTTGTACATTGGGTATAATTGATACCAATATCTTCAATTTAGGAAGAGCATCATAATGTAGATAATCCATCCTGCAGTGCCATAATTCACTGAGATGATTGGTGTTGTGGGCTAATGCAAAGAGTGGAATTCCTGTGACATTGTAGAGTCCCTCAGATATCAGTCCTAATGTGTATGCATATTTTATATGTGAATCAACAGGCCAAGTTAGGACCTTACCATTGTTGAAGGAAACCATCATTCCTTTATATTCTAATGTAGATATAGAAATCAAATTATTCATAAGACCTGGTACATACATGACATCATTTAAAAATAATGATTCCCCAGTGTTTAACTAAAATTTAACTGACCCACATAATTTTATAGGATGAATGGAATTATCTCCATGAATTATCCTTAACTTAATCTACCTCTCTACCAGATTGGAGAGGACTTCTTTATAACCAAAAAAGTGATGAGTGGGCCCTCTATCTACTAACCAACTATCCCATGAATCTGGTGGAGAAGAACTAGTAAGTGCAAAAATGAGAAAATATTCATTTTTATCTATCGTATTACTTTCATACTTGGAAGCTTTTGACCTATTTTGAGATGGATGATCTTCTTCATGGTCACTTGATGAATCTCTTCTTCTCCTCTCATCCCTTTTGTCACGATTCTTCATTTGATTGTATTTCATTCTTTTATAATAATTGTTGCTGTTGTTGTTGTATTGTGGCCTCTTTTTTTGTTTGGGACAATCACAAGCATAGTGAATTTTCTTGTGGAAATTGAAGCATTCAATGTGAGTGAGTGATTTTTCATTCCTTCCTTTTGAGTTTTGACAAGGATGTCTTCTAGACGGGCCTCCTTTTGATCTCTTTCTCCTATTATTGTGAGCAACATAAGCAACAAGCTCTCCTTCTTCATGTTTCTGAATCCTTCCTCTTGCTATCATTCTAAATTCTTCTTGAGTCATCTTCCTAATAATTTCATCAAAATATGGAATCATGTTTCTATTTATGATAGCAATAATAAAGGTTTCCCAAACCGTCGGGAGACCTCTAAGAGTCACGATAACCAGCTCTCTGTCAGGAACATTATCACCAACCCTCAACAATTGATATTTATGACGAGAGATCCTCATAATGTAAGACTGCACAATCTCACATTTGTTCATCTTCACTTCCTTGAGTTGGTATTTCACTGTAATAATCTCATTCATATTGTTAACTTCATACATCCTGACAATATTATCATATATATAGTTTGACTTATTTAAATTCCCAACATAAGAAAGCAAGTGATCTTGTAATCCATTAGCTAAGATTTTCTTTTCTTTGGACTCCCCTTTCTTGTACCTGTTCTTGATGATGGCGGAGGAATCTTCTGAAGGTTTGTGCAAATTTTCTTGAATGTATTCCAACACATCGTTGTTATTAGCAATAATCTCTAATTTTACTTTCCATGCAACAAAGTTTGAAGTGTCACCCAACTTCTCATGCTCCTTGAAGGTAGATGAAGACATCTTGACCTTGGTTTTAGATTTTATTTATGATAGAATTGTAGATTTGCTTTCTGATAATGTGGGCTTCACCAATTGTCTTCTCTTGGGATTGTCCTTCACCTGAGCTCTGATACCATGTTAATTTTTCAATATTTCTCTATGCTGTATCGTTACTTAAGTCCAAATTAGTTTTTCATTAATAATGTATTCAGATCTACACAATATAAATAACCATAAATTGTAACTAAAGATAGAAAAATGCATGCGAATATAGAGAAGACAATATCACAACCATGAGACACAGAGACTGGTATAAGACCAGGGAAAATCCCCACTATGGGGGAAACCTTTTCAATTTTTCTTCTTCTATAAACTGTCTTTAAAATATTTTAGCAGAGAGTACAATGAGCCCAATACATGTATACAATGGAAATAAATAGATCTAATTTGTGGATCGACAGATTTACAATAACAAAACACGAAACCAATGGATCACCAATACCAAGTGATATTAGCTTCCCAGATCTAGATCTGAATCTACAATACTCTCAGTTGTGGCTCATTTAAATTTACTTTTGAAATATTTTTCAAAATACCAAAAAATAAAATATGATAGAAAATGTAAAATTTTATGTGTCATAGAAGAATTTTGATTTATATATTGGTAATTAACATTACATGATGAGATGTGAAGGTGGGTTGAGTCTGGCTCATTCACATGCATAATAGTTCAAGAGCCGAACTGATGGGCGCGTTCAGAGCATTGCACGTCGAACAGGGCCGATTCGGGCTCATTCGCAAGCTCAGGAGGGACTAGCATGGAAGGACACTAGATAAGCTTAGGAGGGTTACATCGTGGAGCAAACAAGCTAATTTCCCAAAGCTGGAGAAAGGGCGCATTTCCCTTAAACACTTAAGAGTTTTGGAGGAGGCACAAAGGGAAAAACAGACGGTCGGGATCAAAGCACAGAACTGGAGTGGAGAGATAGATGACGAAGATTAAATCACAAACCTCCAATTGCAAGCTTCAAAGGATATGCACGGGAGGTAAATGTTAAAAGAACCAAAGTGCGATATACGATGCAGTGGGGCCCGATCACAAATCACAAATCACAAGTTTTAAAGAATAAGTGCGGAGGTAAATGCTAAATTCGTTGAAGTGCGATATGCGATGGCGTAGCAAGCTAACGTGGCGATGACGTGGCAAGATGACATGGAAGATGACGTGGTCTCGACCCCATAGTTCGCAGTTGATTCATGCTGACGCGGAAAGATGACGTGGAAATGACGTGGCAAGCCAACGTGGCAGATGACGTGACCCTGGCCCACATACTACACGTCGCAAGTTTTAAAATTCAAGTGCAAAGGGCTTGAGTTATATTCGACAAAGTGCGATATGCGATTTGGTGGGGCCTGATCACAAGTCTCAAATAACAATTTTTAACGAATAAATGCAGAGGTAAGAGTTAAGTTCACCGAAGTGCGATATACGGTGATGGTGGGACCCGATCACATTCGCAAATCGCAATTTTTAAAATATAGCGCAAAGGGTTCATGTTAAGGTCGCCGAAGTGCGATGTGCGATTCGAGGAAGGATCCGATCACATAGTGCACATCGCAAGTCTTAGAAGATAAGTGCTAAGGAAAAGTTGAAAACAATGGCTTGCGAAGTGTGATGTCAGGCAGATGCAATGTGGTTTCAAAAGAAAACTCCAAAGGTCTTCAAATCTGGAGGTAAGGAATTCTTGTGTTAAATCACATCGGAGGAAAGAAGGATGATTACAACGTAAAGCCGGTGAAATTCCTTGATAACGGAGGAAAGCAGAATACGACAGAAGAACTCGGGTAAGTGACCTGATGGAGATCAAAGGAGAAGAGGCAGAGTCGGGTAGCAGGTGATATGATTGACTGTGTTTGAAGCACACAGGCATAGGCGGAGTCGGGAAAAAGAGCGTATAGTGGCCCTATTGGGAGTACGACAGATGGGTCAAGTCAGGCACTGAGGAATCATTATAGAGATGTGCAGCCACTGCATCATAACTAGAAAGGACACCTCGACACTTTGAGAGGATACTTCAACAACATTAGATTCAACAAAACGAACATATTTCTAGTTTTAATTTGTTTTCTCAAGTATGATTGCATAAGTAATCTTGACAGTTTAGGTAGTCAAATAGTTTCAAGAAGTTTAGGAGTTACGAACCACTGTGATGTATTTAAGTAGATAGAAATAAAGAAAAGGGGTTCTGAGTTTTGGACCTCTGGATTACTATTAATTTGGTACTGAATTTTCTAAGAAATTAATGAAAGAAGATCAAGTTTCCTGCACCTGTTGATGTTGATATGTCTTTCCAGTTTCGCTCTGTGTTCATTCCTCTTTGAATGAAGTGAAGTAATGTAGCAGCCGGTATCTTAATTACATCTGTGAGTAAGAGTTAAATCACCTTAATTTGCGCTCCTTCACTTCATCTCTTCCCTTTTCTCAAACTCCTGATGGAACTTTAAAGTAATACATTATGTATTTACAACATATTATTTCGAGTTTCCTCTCTCTCCATGATTTCCTATGAAGCTTAAAAGTGGTAGATTCTGTGTATTCAACATATCATTTTGAGTTTCTCTTATAGTTATTCTTTTCATTTTATTCAAGTATCAACAGTTTATGGCATTGTGAAGGCTTTCATTATATCATATTGTTAAGGGTATTAGGTAATTAGATTCCAAAGGTGTTAAACATAGGCTCTTTGATATCATAATTGTGACATACATTTATAAAATGTCTTAAGCACTGATTCCTTACCACAACCAAGGAATTGTTTCTTGAGATACAACATTTTTTGACGTCGTTGCCGGGGACGAAGAAACAAAGTTTATTTTCCCTGAGTTTTTTGCATTATTTCTTCTAATTGTTCAGTGAGGAGGAAATATTCGACTGTGTTTGTTATTTTCAAAATTCTGGCTTCCAAAAGGCCCCACATGAGGTCATATACCTCACAACAGATAGTCCCTGCTTTTCTAGATTTAGAAAGATTGGTTTCTAAAAAGGCTTAGAAACATGAAACTCCTTTAATACCTGAGCCTGCATTTCCTTCTCCTGGCATCAATTCTCATAACCCTTTGTTTGAAGATATTTCCAAGGAAATCCCTTTCTTGGAACAAGATACCCCTTCCACACCCCTTTATTTTCAAGAACCCTAGTTAGAAGAACATTCCTTCGAGTCTTTTTCTTTTACCTCCACTCAATCTCAACCAAATATAGTTTCTGGTCCCTCTGCAATTGCCCATAAGCCTACCCTAATATCAGTTTTACCTCCACCTTCATTCACTTTCACAACAGGTTCATCAACCTCAACCACCCAAGGAGGAGTTAACCAAGTTGTTAATATGGCAACACCAACTTTCTTAACGGATAGATATGCACCACTAAATATTCCACAACCAATGAATGCCATGCCTCAAGAATACCTCAAATTACTTCCTCGTTTCATTGGAGAATATGAAGTAACTGCAGAACAAAATTTACCCCCATTTTTCACTTTTGCTGAGAATTTAAATGTAGAACATCTTGATGTTGTGATGAGACTATTTGTGTAGTCTCTAAGTTGAGAGGCTAGGAAATGGTTCAAAGGTTTACCAAATGATCCCATAAATGTGTTGGGTATGTGTTATATTATTTCCATGACTAATCACGCGTGGGGGGTCAGCTGTGGAGGGCGTGCCCCAACGAAATTTTTGCTGTCCTTAATTTTCTAGGTGGTGGTCTCGTTTCATGGTTGAGTGCATGGTTTTGCACATGGTTTTGGGTACGATGGTTTTCGGCCCTTGGTATTTTTGTAGATCCGGTCAAGGGAACTATGGTTATGTTCTAATCCAGGGTTTATGGATTGGGGTTTATGTATGCTTCGGCATGTATATATATGTGTTGTAACACTAAAAGGAATATAATGAAAAATCAAGCTGGTCGTCCCGATTTGGGATCCAGGGGAAAATCTCTGTGTTTATGTGTTTTATGTTTTATGCTCTCACTATTGTTTATTTTCTGTTATAAGATTCGTGTGTAGATAATTTTTGTTCAAAGGTTAAAACCTACAAATGACCGGAAGAGTTAGAAACTCAATTCAATTTCAGAGAAAAATTGTACAATAGTTTACCTTCAGAGATGAAGCCCCCCCCGGTAGGAGCAAAGGTAGTTTTTGCTGGGGCTTTTGAAGCTGATTTTAGATTTACATTGAGAGAGAGAAGAGCCCCTACTCTTGAGCATATACAAACAGATGCTTTAGAAATTGAAGCTAATATGAATGCAGCTAGAAAGGCGTGAGGGAAACAACTAGTCTAAGAGAAGGGGAAGGAAAAATAAGAATCATCACAGGATCTAAGGATTGAAGATATGGAAAAGGTGATGAAAAATTTGACAAATAAGCTAGTTAAGATGGAACTGGAAAATAAAAACTCCCAAAGACAATTACAACAAAATTGAGGGGGGTTTAACCCTCAATTCAGAAGACATCCCCTGCAAATTCTGCAGAGGGAAAGAAGAGATCAAGACCAGGTTCAAGCACCGTTGTATCTAGAAGAAACACTCGCAGAGCCAGCAGATGATGACCAAAGGGAGGCCAAGGATCATGTATCTGCTATGTATGAAATAGAAGAGGATGAAGAGGAATATTGTGAGGGAGAATATGCCGAAGCTGAAGTTTCTTTTGACCAAGATGAAATGGATGAATATTGTAGGCAATTCACAGATTTCATGAAAGCTGAGTTACATAAAAAGTATGATTTGAGGTCTAGAAAGAGATCTAGAGTGCAGGATAATGAAGGTGAACGACAAGGTTCCATTCCTCCTCCAATGGCGACTCCACTAAAAAAGGACCCTACGTAACAGGTTAGTAATAAGAAACAACCTGTAAATTCACTTATTAGAACAAATGTGCAGCAGGGTGAATCTTCCCAGAACAAATCAGTTGACACTAATATCTCAGAGAGAGTTGTTCCTATACCTGAACAAGCAACAAATTCTAGAAAGAGTGAAGAAGAAGAACCTGAAAATAATGTTAAGCAAACTCATGCTTTCAATTTGACAAAAGAGTTGGAGAATGTCAAAATTCAGGTGCCTCTTCTATAATTAGCCAAAATACCAGCTTACAAGAAAGAAATTTCAGAATTTATTAATATCACACAATTGGAAGTGTAGATTCAGAAGTGTCCTCAAACACATAACTTTATTGATCATGGAAAAAGATTACATAACAAATTGTAGGAGTTTACAAACGTAAACTCTCACTACAATGAAATTAGGAAACTAACCTATTTATAAGCTCTATGTTCTAACTTACTTTAGTTATGGATCACTTGGAAAACCAACAAGTGTCCATTTACAATAAATGACCTTATAACCATTCTACTAACTTTATTCCTATTTTAGAGCCTAGGAAACGACTCTATTCTAGAGTCCTATTTTTACTAACAAAATACTATTTCTAAGTATCTCTAATATTTATTAAATATATTTATCCTAACTTTACATTATTTAATTTATGTAATTTTGGATTTATAATTGCCTTTGTGAAAGAGGCTAACATTCCCCCCTTCAAGGATAAATCCAAAATACGAACGAGGAACCATCTTCCAAGTTCTCAAGTTGATGCTGAAAAAATCTTCAATCTCAAGAGACCATGAGTCAGCTGTATGTTTGATTCATCTCTGAATGTTGCTTGAAAACTCCATCAAGTGCCAAGTTGCAAAACGATCCATCTATTCTTTGCATGAAATCAACATCAAAATTTTGTTCAAAGCCCACTGGCTGATGATGTCAAAAACAACTCACTGTTGCTTTTGCTATGCTGAAAACTGTTCACTGCTTCTTTGCTGTTGACTGCCCGCTGGAAAATTTGTTGATGCCCACTGGAAAATTTATTGATGCCCACTGGCTGCTTTTGCTGGTTTTGTCTAGACTTTCAGTCTTACAACCACTGTCAATTTCATTGACATTTTCCCCCCTTTTTTAGTTGAAAGGAGGGACACTTCTCTTGGAAAGTATTCCTAAACTCCCCCCTTCAGGTGTAGGAGTGTTGCATTGGTGTACTCCCCCGTTCAACCACATGAGAGTACCATCAACTTTTCACTATTGGCTGCACTATGTGTGATTAGATTCGATTGTAGAACTGAGACAATCGTTTGACTGTGGATGACCATTTCCAAGGGTCGATCCATTCATAATGTATCTGTAATCTGGCTGATTTTTGTTGTTGTTTGCAACATTTATCTGAGGAATGATTGGGCTTGCCACAATGGTGACAAGGATGGAGATCAAAACACTGATCTTCCACATGACCGGTTCTTTGACAATGAGAACACTTCAGTTGGACTTCAACTGCAGGTTGCGTGCAATTCTATTTTTCGGCAACTTTGGGTTGCATGCATTACTGGTTGTCTGCAACTTTCTTAGAACTTGATGAGGTGAGTTGTGAAAGAAATCCTCCACTGACGAACTTAATTGGCTTGGAATAATCTGGGATATGTAAGTTGGTGTCATCATTGACATATCCTAAGCCTCGTCGATTCTTGTTATTGTGAAGTTCTTCACAGGGCTTGATGATGGGCTTGGAAGAAATTGGAACTGGAACAACTTCGACACTTGAAGATGTTGGGATGAATGACTTATCATCTGGATGGTTCAAAGACTTGAAAGTATCACGCTTTTCTTGCAATTCAATCCTTTGAAGTTGTGACTCGAGTTGAAGAAACTCAATAGTTTCATGTGTTTGTTGTAGATGCCATGAAAGATCAGAAAGAGTGTCTTTGCTGATGTGCACCATGTCTTCATCACTGGAGATGATAAAACTGTGAAGAATGTTTAACAACTGAATATATTGCGCCATTTTAACTTGCGCTCTTGAAATCAGGCTCTCTTGTTGTAGATGTCGTTCTTTGAATTGTTTCACTTGATTTTTGTACTTGAAGGATAGGCTCGCTTTCTATGTGACTTGAATGACACGCTCGCTTGATTTGTTGCTTATTGCGCTTGCTTGGAACACTTGCTAGAATTGTATAATTTTCTCGCTTAAATTCTGGAATTCACGCTCGCTTGATGATGATCGCATTTGTTTGAGTACTCACTTGACTTACTTGATGACATCACGCTCACATGAATGAACAGCCACGCTCACTTGATGTTGATCTCAACTTTCTTGATTGGTGTTAGAGTTGAACGTGTTTGGTTGCTTTGATGGTTGAAGGTTTGAAATTTGTTCTGACTTGATGCAAATTGCTTGAATGAATACTCACGCTCGCTTGCAGGAGATGTAAACTTGTTGCTTGTTTGCTTTAGAAATCCGTGCACTCACTAGATTTTGCGTAAAGGAAGGGTGTCGAACACTGTCTACAATGCACCCAAGAAAGCTTACAATGATTTTAATGATTCACTTGTTCTATTGTTCTCTTAAAAATTCATTAACAATGAATTTTTAATGATTCACTTAAAACAATGAATTTGATTACAAGTTCTGAAATGGATTTGCAACAATGCTGATGTAGACTTTGCTTTGAAATGCATTAACTTGACTAAGTGAATGTGTTTGTTGATGTAGAATGCTGATGTAGACAATATTTGATTATATGTTGCATGTGTTGATCTTGCAGCTATTTCGGTACATGTGTTGTGCTTGCTAATATTGAACTTTATGTATGTGATATGAAATTATTGATGTGTCACAACTAGACACAAATCAAAAACAACAACATGAAGCCATAAAAAAAAACATGCGCCATCACAAACACACATCGTGTACCTAAGATCCCCTTATTCAATTTCGGGTGGATCTAGGACACAATCACCAAAAAATGATATCTTTATTGAGTATTGAGATCATCAACCTTTCATCTTTTACAATATCAATATTGAAGCTTTCTCAAAAAATGAGAATTTCACGTTCACAAATTTTGGAAACAAAAGTCTTCAAAAATCGTGTGCACTAATTTCTCACACCTTATCTCTCCAAATACTCCTTATGTCTTCAGAAACATTTTTTTTTGTTTACAATTTTCAAATTTACACTTCACAAAATCACTTCAAAAACTTCCACTCCAGGCATTAAAAAAAATTTAATGCACCTTATCACTCCAAAGATTATCACATTTACTTTATCACTCCAGACATTAAAAAAAAAAAATTTAATGCACCTTATCACTCCAAAGATTACAAAAATAATTACAAAAAAATAATGTTGTAAGGGACACCATAATTATTCTCTTCTTCAATGATATTTCTTTGTATTTCACTTCATAGGAGAATTATCGAGCATTTTCAGTTGTCAAAGGCTTCTTCACCGTGTTGTTTCATTGCAGGTTCAAATGAATTCCAAGTTCTAGTTGAGGGCTCATAGAACAAAGTAGTCATTAAGTGATCTGTCAATATTTGTGATCCAAGTGGGTCCTTCTCAATCAATTACAGTCGCTATGATACCTCAAAATTTCACTTAAAATAACCCTACTAAACTATTGCGCTTCGATGACATCTTCTAGCTGACAATTCTAGTCTTGAATCAGAGGAAAATCTATAGAAGTGAGCATTGAAGAATGACACAAAAAATTCATAGGATGATATGGATAAACTAACTTCCTTTCTAGATCAAATTTAAAAGGCTTATCTTCAAGTTGCTTGCCGAATAGAAAGAATGGATCTGGTCACTGTTTTTGCACGATCCCAGGGGCCGAGAATATTTTTCTCAGACCGATTTTTCTCAATCGGATGCCTGGTCTTTTTGGTTTAGTTGTCGTGCCAACAAGCCAGGTCTTTCAAATGCTATCAAACATAGTTTCTTGGAGATGATGATGCGTGAACACTGCCAAACGCTGTCAAAAACAGTTGCTTGGAGATGCTGATGCGTGAATGCTGTCAAACGCTCCGGCCATTAACAAACTCTAGAAGAACTGGTTGCTACGACTCCGGTCATTAATAGACTCTAGAATATCTCATGAATATACATTCCGGTCATTTAAAATGCTGGTTGCTACGATCTTACGGATCCGGTCATTAACAGACTCTAAAGAACTGGTCGAATAAAGCTACCCAACATATCTATGTTTAAAATGACAATTATGAAAGCTTGATTGCATCAAGTTCTATAGTTCCATATCAGGATGAGGGAAAGGAGATATGCCAAAGCTTTAGATGTGAAAAAAATGATACAAGACCACAATTCACAGCATTAGATATGGGGGATGGATTTCCAAATAATTTACTAAAACATTGTGAGTCATGTGCAAAGGACACTGATGCACCTGAAATGAGACAACATAAACGAAATTCTCTATAATCACTCGATTGACTATGCAGATTATCTTTTACTGCAATTTTTGAGCCTACGCTCTTCTTAAAAAACCAAACACTAAACCATTCAATATTTACAACAGTGATATCGGTGGAATTTGCAATATTGTTATCGCTCTTCTAATTTCTCATGATCAAAATGCAATGGTGACTTATATTTTTAATCCCAACCTTTTGTTCCAGTGTTGGAGAAGTGGTTCAACCAAACTGCTTGCTTCACGGTTTCCATCGAACACGCCATCCTTACATCCGTAATTACGTCTTGCTGTTGTAAACTGTATTATTTTCTTGCTGTGATTTAATCGTTGAACTGTGATTCCATCCGTCCTTGACACTCAGAACTCCAGATTTGTTCACAACACGAGTGGTGGGAGACTGTATCCCTTCCAAACGCGTTCACGTGTACACTGTCTCTACTGCAATCTCCCAACACCTTTGGTGAGGGCCAAGCCCAAGACCATTTTTCTCCGATACCACATGTAGATTCAGAAGTGTCCTCAGACACATAACTTTATTGATCATGGAAAAAGATTACATAACAAATTGCAGGAGTTTACAAACGTAAAATCTCACTACAAAGAAATTAGGAAAATAACCTATTTATAAGCTCTATGTTCTAATTTACTTTAGTTATGGATCACTTGGAAAACAAACAAGTGTCCATTTACAATAAATGACCTTCTAACCATTCTACTAACTTTATTCCTATTTTAGAGCCTAGGAAACAACTCTATTCTAGAGTCCTATTTTTACTAACAAAATACTATTTCTAAGTATCTCTAATATTTATTAAATATTCTAATTTAATATATATATTTATCCTAACTTTACATTATTTAATTTATGTAATTTTGGATTTATAATTGCATTTATGAAAGAGGCTAACAGAAGGCATAAGTGACACAATGAACTTACAAGAAGAAAAGCCAGTGGCCACCTTTGGTCCTCATGTATAAGAAATAGATCTCTCTGTTCCACCCTTCTATATTTCTCTGTTGCTTCATGATTATACTTTACATAATTGCATGTTGGACTCAGGAGCATCCCATAATCTCATGCCATTGTCTGTTATGAAGGAACTTAACTTGCAGATTACCAAACCTTATAGGATCTATATTCATTTGATTTCAAAATGGTGAAATGTGTTGGTTTAATTAAAGATGTAGCAGTTTCGTTGGCACAAATATCAGCAAAGACATAGTCATGGATGTAGTGGTTGCTGGCATCGCCACCAGGTTTGGAATGATCCTGTCAAGATCTTAGGGAGAAAAGTTGGGAGGTGTACTAAAATTAGCTTTCACTTATGCTATCATTCTAGTTTTTAATGGGGAAGAAAGGAGGTTGTACATGGAAACAAGGTTTGTGAAGACTACCTCCAAGAAAGATGCAGGAAATTCCTCCACTTATAGTTAAGAAACATAAGACCTTTCTTGTTTCATGCTGCATGAAGATGCAAAATTTGTTGAAGACACAGGGAAGCAACTCTCTTCAATAGTTGTAAATAATGAGCTGCACTCAAGGAAGCTTTGGAAGTGCTAATTTGATGGTTCCTACTCCAAGGAGAGCATAGGTGCTGGATTCTTGCTGATATCACCAAAAGGTAACCTCATGCCTTTCTCTTTTAAAATAGAATTTGATTCAACAAACAATGTGGCTGAGTATGAGGCCTTAATCTCAAGCCTTCAAGTTGCTAAACATATGGGAGTTCAATTTATTTCAATTTTTGGTGACTTTGAATTGATAATAAGACAGATTAAAAATCATTGTCAAACCAAGCATCCGAGATTGAGATCATATAGGAATGAAGTGTGGGATCTGGTAGAAAACTATTTTGAAGCATTCAATCTTTAGTATATTCTGAGGGAGGAGAACAGATTGTCCGATTCTTTAGTAGTTGCAGCCATCACCTTCAAAACTCCAATAAATCCAAGTTTAAGGTATGAGATTGAAGTTAGGCATAAACCTTCTATCCCCAATAATGTGAAACATTGGCAGGTGTTTGACGATGACATTAGGGGCATTTTGAGGTCTAAAATGGGCCTCCTAAAAAAAATGTACAACCAAAATAAACTTTATAATAACCAATAGGATTCAAGATAATGATTTCAACCATGGGGGATGATTCACCATTTTTTAAGTAAAAGGGTAAAAATATTAAAAAATAATAAAATAATAAAACTACTTTTTCAACTCGTATTTTCAACT
The DNA here is from genome assembly GCA_034641835.2 of Pinus albicaulis. NCBI lineage: Eukaryota > Viridiplantae > Streptophyta > Pinopsida > Pinales > Pinaceae > Pinus > Pinus albicaulis. The sequence goes on along the minus strand of CM076574.1, from coordinate 4,249,312 downwards.
TATCTCCCAAAGTATTTAATCAAATTTCGAGCAAGAGTACTCGTTGGATGAAAAATTTAATTCCTCATCCAAGGAGTACCCATGTTGCATACTTTTTATGGACCCTTCTACACGAAAAATGAGAAATACATGAAAAAACATGATTGCAATCACGTTTTTCACGTATTTCTTATTTTTCATGTAGCAGGATCCATAGAAAGTATGCAACATGGGTACTCCTTGGATGAGGAATTAAATTTTTCATCCAACGAGTACTCCCACTCGAAATTTGAATAAAAAATTTTGAAGATAAGTTGAAAATACGAGTCGAAAAAGTAGTTTTTTATTTTTTTCGCTCTAAAATTTGATGATGTAATCAAATCTTAATTTATTATTTCCACTATTATTTTATAGTTTCCTTAGGAGGCCCATTTTAGACCTCAAAATTCCCCTAATGTGAACAAATAAGTCAGTTCTTGACCATGATTATAATATTTAAAGACAGTGAGATAGACCAAGAGGAAGAACAAACAGGGAAGAAAGCAGAAGTGAGAAACCTTAAGAATTTAATAGGCGAACAAAAGATTATCCAATTGAAATATAGTGTGCTCCCTAAAGGGTTAGTTCCCCTTGAAATATTATTCGATGCTAATGATGTTCTGTTGATTCAAAGAAAACAGATCAAGAAGAAGAGATGGAAGATTGTAATTTGGGAACTCAGTAGGAACCCAAAATAGTGAAATTATTAAAAGGTGTTCCCAAAAAATACAAAGAAATATACATTGATATTTTTAAGAAATATATAGATGTGTTTGCCTGGTCGTATGAAGACCTGAAAACTTATGACAAAATAATTATTCAGCATAAGATTCCATTGAATGAAGGACTCAAACCACACATACAGAAGCTCATACAGATCAACCCATTGTTGTTAGCTCCAATCAAAAAAGAAGTGAAGAAACTATTGTAGGTTAAAATTATTGTCCCTCTTAGATATTCAGACTAGGTTTCTAATCTGGTCCCTGTAAGAAAGAAGAATGGAGAGATAAGAATGTGTGTAAACTTTTAGAACTTGAACCGAGAATATCTAAAAGATAATTATCCTTTGACGAAAATGGATTATGTCTTATAGAAGGTGACAGGAGCTCACATGTTGTCTATGGTTGACGAATTTTCTGGGTATAATAAGTTAGCAGTAGAAAAAGAAGATCAGAAGAAGACTGCTTTCACTACACCCTGGGGCACCTTCATGTATGCAAGGATGCCATTTGGCCTTATGAATGCAGGTGCAACATTTTAGAGGGTCATGGACATTGCCTTCATTGGTTATAGGTTTGTAGTTATATATCTGGATGATGTAACTGTTTTTTTAAGGTCAGATGATAAACACTTGGAGCACTTGAAAAAAACTTTTCAAAAGTGCAGAAAGTTTGGTCTGTCATTAAATCCCAAGAAATATTTGTTTTCCTTAGAAGAAGGTAAATTACTGGGTCACATAGTTTCTAAACAAGGAGTAAAGATTGACCTAGCAAGGGTGGAAGCCATTCAGACTATTCCTTTACCCAGAAGCAAGAAGGATACCCAGATATTCCTAGGAAAAATAAACTTTCTAAGGAGGTTTGTGCCCAATTGTGCTGAGATCATGAGAAATATAACATATATGTTGAAGAAAAATGCAGAAGTGAAATGGGATAAGGAAACAAGAGATGCATTTGTTAGAATAAAGGAAGCACTGCGAGAAACCCCAGTTTTGATTAGCCTATACTATCAAAAGGCCTTTAAGGTATTCTCATTTTCATCCTCCACTACTATTGCTGCTATGTTGTTGCAGAAAAATGAAGACAATAAAAAGCAACCAGTTGCATTTTTCAGCAAAGTTCTCAGAGATGCCGAGCTCAAATACAATATTCTAGAGAAAAAAGTAAATGCTTTGGTCAAAGAACTGAAAGCCTTCAGGACTTACGTGTTTCAGACCCAAATAACTTCTTATGTTCCTAATTATGCTGTGAAAGATGTGCTGGTCCAAAGTGGTGTTGAAGGAAAAAGGGGGAAGTGGATAGAAAAAATCCAAGAGTATGATTTGGACATCAAACCCACCAAGCTGGTAAAGGGAGATGGTTTAGCGAAGTTGTTGACAGAGACAAATTTTCCAGCCTTGGGAATTAATTTGTTGGCACCAGTGGATGGAGCTGTTAATGAAGATGGTCAAAGCAAGTCCAAAACAGGTATTCAATACAAGTTTTTGTTCTCTGATTGGTATAACGATATTGTGCACTACCTGTGTTTCTTTTCCTGTCCAAATTCACTAAATAGAACAAAATACAGAGCTCTAAAGCTCAAGTATCAGCCATATGTTATCATAGAAGCAAAGCTATACTGGAAAGATCTTGCTGGTATTTTGTTGTTATGTTTGACCAAAGGAGAATCTATTGAAGTCACCAAACAATATCATGAAATTTTGTGTGGAGGAAATTATAGCTGGAAGGTCACTTCTCATAAGATTCTCAAGTCAGGCTTCTATTGGCCAACCCTGTTTGCAGATGTTTATAGACTGGTCAAAATTTTTCAGAAGTGTTAGTTGTTGTTGAAAAGAAAAAACTTGATCCATTACCTCTCATCCTAGTATTTATTGAAGAACCTTTCAGGCAATGGGGATTGGATTTTATTGGAGAGATCAATCCACCATCAAGTGGACAGTTCAAGTGGATTTTGACTGCCATTGATTATTTTAGAAAATGGGTTGAAGAAATACCGAAGAAGAAGGAAAATGACCAAGTAGTGATGAAGTTTCTGGAGGAAAAAATCTTCAACAGATTCAGATGTCCAGTCAAAATTGTGACTGATAATGCTCAGGTATTCAACTCGACTCGTTTCATTAATTTCTGTCAAACATATAATGTAATTTTATCACATTCCACAACATATCGTCCCCAAGGGAATAGATTGGCAGAGTCCTCAAATAAGACCTTGGTCAGAATCTTAAAGAAGACAATCACTGAGAATCAGAAGGATTGGGATATGAAGTTGAAGTTTGCCCTTTGGGCATTTCGAGTCACTACCAAGAGATCTACTGGGAAGTCTCCCTATGAACTGGTTTATGGAACTCAAGCACTATTTCCTACTCAGCTGGCCAAACCAGTGATTTATTTTCTTCAAGAAGATTAGGAAGAACCGAATGCTCTGGTAATAAGATTGAAAAAAATAATTGAATCAAGTGAAAACATAAACAAAGTCAAGGATAACTTGATTACTTATTAGGAAAAGATGAAGTCTATATTTGACAGTAAAGCAAAAGAAGTTCTCTTTCAAGCAGGATATTTGGTACTAAGACGGGACACCAGACGAGAAGAAAAGGGGAAGCATGGTAAATTTGACCCTCTCTGGTATGGTCCATACAAGATCTCTGAGGCAAGGCCAAATAACACATTTATTTTGGAAGATATAGATGAAGAGACAATACAACTGCCTGTGAACGGGCAATATCTGAGGCATTATTTCCAGCATTAAAAGTCAGCATTCCACCATTGTAAATACCATATTTCTTATTGTTCATATGTCACCAAGCAATATTTGACTCCATGCCCAATGGATAAGGCACTAATATGCAGTTCTTAGCGCTTCCTTGGAAAAAATCACTATCCCCAAGTGGAGCTAGATGTTGTGGCTCATTTGCAATTACCTTTGAAATATTTTTCAAAACACAAAAAAGCATATATGATAGAAAATATAAAATTTTGTGTGTCATAGAAGAATTTTGATTTATATATTGGTACATTAACATTACATGATGAGATGTGAAGGTGGGTCGAGTCAGGATCATTCACGTGTAGAATAGTTCAAGAGCCAGACCGATGGGCCCATTTAGAGCATTGCACGTCGAACAGGGTCAAGTTGGGCTGATTCGCAAGCTCAGGAGGGACTAGCGTGGCAGGACACCAGATAAGCTTAGGAGGGTTACACCATGGATAAAATAAACTAATTTCCCAAAGGCAGAGAAAGGGTGCATTCCCCTTAAACACTTAAGAGTTTTGGAGGAGGCGTAAAGGGAAAAACGGACGCTCGAGATCAAAGCGCATAAATAGAGTGGAGAGATAGACGACGGAGATTAAATCGCAAACCGAAAATCACAAGTTTCAAAGGATATGCATGGGAGGTAAATGTTAAAAGTGTCGAAGTCCAATATGCGATGCGGTGGGGCCCGATCGCAAATAACAAATCACAAGTTTGAAAGAATAAGTGCAGAGGTAAATGTTAAATTCATTGAACTGCGATATGCGATGGCATAGCAAGCTGACGTGGAAATGACGTGGCAAGCTAACGTGGTAGATGACGTGGCCGTGACCCACAGATCACAGTTGATTCATGCTGACATGGCAGGCTGACGTGGTAATGACGTGGCGGTGACGTGCCAAGCTAACGTGGCATATGACGTGGCCCTGGCCTGCATACCACACATCATAAGTTTTCAAAGTCAAGTGCAAAGGGTTTGAGTTATAATCACCGAAGTGCGATATCTGATGCGGTGGGGCCCGATCGCAAGTCGCAAATCGAAAGTTTTAATGAATAAGTGCAGAGGTAAGAGCTAAGTTCGCCGATGTGCAATATGCAGTGACGGTGGGACCCGATCACATTTGAAAATCGGAAGTTTTAAAATATAGCGCAAAGGGTTCATGTTAAAGTTTCCGAAGTGTGATGTGCGACGCTAGGTGGGACCTGATCGTATACGCACATCACAAGTCTTAGAAGATAAGTGCTAAGGAAAAGTTGAAAAAAATAGCATGCGAAGTGCGATGTCGGGCGGATGCGATGTGCTTTCAAAAGTGAAACCCAAAGGTCTTCAAATCCAGAGGTAAGGCATTCCTGTGTTAAATCACATTGGAGGAAATAAGGAGGATTAAAGCTGGTGAAACGCCTTGATAATGGAGGAAAGCAGAACGCGGCAGAAGAACTTAGGTAAGTGACCTGATGTAGATCAAAGGAGAAGAGGCAGAGTCGGGTAGCAGGTGATATGATTGACCACGTTTGAAGCACAGGGGCATAGGAAAAGTTGGGCAAAAGAGCGTATAATGCCCCTATTGGGATTATGTCATATGGTCAATTTAGGCACTGAGGCGTCATTACAGAGCTGTGCATCCACTGCATCATAACTAGAAAGGACACCTCAACACTTCGGGAGGACGCTTCAACAACATTAGATTCAGAAAAAAGACATATTTCCAGTTTTAATTTGTTTTCTCAAGTATGATTGCATAAGTAATATTAACAGTTTAGGTAGTCGAATAGTTTCAAGAAGTTCAGGAGTTACGAACCACTGTGATGTATTTAAGTAGACAGAAATAAAGAAAAGGGGTTCCAAGTTTTGGACCTCTGGATTACTGTTAATTTGGTGCTGAATTTTTTGAGAAATTAATGAAAGAAGATCAAGTTTCCTACACCTGTTGATGTTGATATGTCTTTCCAGTTTCACTATGTGTTCATTCCTCTTTGAATGAAGTGAAGTAATGTAGCAGCCGGTCTCTTAATTACATTTGTGAGTAAGAGTTAAATCACCTTAATTTGCGCTCCTTCACTTCATCTCTTCTCTTTTCGCAAAATCTCGATGGAACTTTAAAGTAATAGATTTTGTGTTTATAGTATATTATTTCAAGTTTCCTCTCTCTCCATGATTTCCTTTAAAGCTTAAAAGTGGTAGATTCTGTTTATTCAACATATCATTTTGAGTTTCTCTTATAGTTCTTCTTTTCATTTCATTCAAGTATCAACAGTTTATGGCATTGTGAAGGCTTTCATTATATTAGATTATTGAGGGTATTAAGTAATTAGATTACAAAGATGTTAAACAGAGGCCCTTTGATATCGTAATTGTGACATACATGTATAAAATATCTTAAGCGCTGATTCCTTACTACAGCCAAGGAATTTTTTCTTGAGATACAACACTATTGATGACTATTTTGATGTGTTTGTGACTATGTGATGGATGAGTGATGGTGCTGCGCAAAAAATTGACTGAGATTCAAAATCAATCTTCCCAATAATTCTCTGAGATGTGGCCTAAACAGGCCCAACCCATGAATTTGGGGCTTTGAGTCGCTGCCAGAACATAGTGAGCCTGCAGCTTAGGGTCTGAACACCCTCGAACCCTAGTCGCACCCTTAAGCTTTCTAGCCAACGACTTTTGTAGCTGAGCCGCGAACTCAACAAGCCTAGCCTACAGACTTGGTACAAAAAAGTCACTACCTTAACTCTTCCTGTCAGTGGCCCTGGCCCAAAATACCCAGATCTAAAATGTGCCTCTGTTTGTGATCCCGATCCACTACACGATCCTCTTGTGACAACCTGTGCCAACCAGAAATATAATTTAAATATGACTAATAAAAAAAAAACATGAAGAATATCTCATGGGCGATTGTGTGCAAATGAACTTGGGGTCGCTTCTATTTATAACTTTGTGAGGGATCGCTTGGGGCTTTAACCAAATCAACATGCAGTTAGGCCGACCCATAAAATAATAAAATAAATCATAACTTAAATTATGCTTAACCGATTGGGACAATCTATAGACCGATTTTGATCCTCTCGAAAAGAGGAATCTAATTAACTTATTATTTTAATCACCTGAGCTATCCAATTCGGGATTTGACTCTAGTTGAAAAAATTAACAAGAAGGAGCTTGAATAAGTCTCTCGATAAGAGGGAGCTTTGGTATATTCATTTTATAGGAATGAGTATATCTTCCCTAGTAAAGAGGGAGAGATAGACACATCATTCTTGTCTTCATGTTGTGAAGAAAAAATGGAGGATTGGGTAAGCATATGAGATTTATTACAATACTGTTTGAGGACGTGGTAGGGAATCCAATAGGTAATAGTAGTTGAAGAGGAAATTCCTTGAGTATGTGTAATTCCAAGATAGGAATTTTCCTAAAAGGACATACCCTGTGAACACTCGGGTGGGGTATGAACCTTGGGATACAATTATGATGGTGTCGGTCAGTCATTGTTCTTGCTATCATTATGCTTCGATATTGTGGAGAGATAGAGATATTAGTCAAGGCCTTGCTATGTGACAATATTAGTTAGTATGATGAGATGCTCTGGCATAAGCTAAGGAAGTATCTTATGAGGTGGCTTACAAATCCAAATCTTCTTATAATAATTGTTCTGTTTGAAAATGTCCAAGTACCTTATATGGATTATAAACACCTCCCTAGTTAAAATGGAGCTTTGAAATATGTAACTAGGTTCAGTTTTCATAATGAAACATGTAATCATGATTTATGTATTTGATGTAAAGAGAAAAATAAATTTATTATTGTTATTCTTGAGGCATGGGTTTCATGCTCAAGGGAGATTTATTTTTAGGTCAAGCACCCATTGAGTGCTTCTAGGACTTATCATTGAGTCTACAAGCCAATTAAGTCATTTTCATGTATGAACTATCCATTTGGGCATGTTACATATTGTAAAGAAAATTTTATTTGAGTCAAAATATAGTCAAATACCATCCAATACCTTTGCATAGTGCTACAAACAAGCTGAACTATCTAGAAGGACAAGTTGGTCTAATAGGGAACTCAAGGAAACCTATATATAGGAGAATTAAACCTCATTCAAAATAGCATCGATCAAGCATACAAGATAAAGTAAGAAGTCAGAAAAAGGAAGGATAAGGAGCCTCTTAGATAGCAAAGAGAAGAAGAAGGAAGACCGAAAGTTTGGGACATTTTTTTCGAAGAAATTAGGGCTTATATATATTGCAGGGAATCTGAGTTGCAGTACCATCAATATGTCATCCATTAATGCCAATAAGAATTTTTTTTAGGACCAAGTTCACAAGGAAAAAGGAGGCCAAGCGAAGGGAAAAGAAGGAATATTTCTCCCTTTCTTCTCACTCATGCTATCCTAGTGTATATGTAGAAGAGACTGAAGGTTGTAGGTTAGAAGAGGCCGATATATTACAATTAAGGTGTAGGTCAGAGCTTATGATATGAAGGAATATTTGAAGCAAAGACACTTGGGTTGAATTCATGAGAAGTAAGATCTTCAAGAAGAATTGTGACTTGGTATTGGAGTGGTTGTTTCACAAGGGTCAAGGGTGGCTGTGTGATGAATGGGGAAACTTTGCATCAAGAATCTATGGAAATAAGGAAGCCACCACATTCGAAAAAATCTTGTCATCGTGTATGATTGAAGAAAGTAGGTTGAATGAAAAAAAAAATGTAGGACCAAGCAAACAAGTTCAAGAATTTGCTGCCGTGGTGAAGAGAAAATGAAACTTTGGGAAGTTTGGCCCTCAGAAAAAGAAGATTGCTATGTAAAAAATACAATTCTATGGATGCTGAGAATACATTTATTTTAAGAGAGATTGTCTGAAACTCAAGAAGGACAACAAGAAAAGGGAAGAAAGGAATTAAGCCCATGTCACCGAAGAAGTGGAAGAACCCGAGAAGAAGAAATCAAAGGAGGAAGTTAAATATCTCTACTATGGCTGAGGTAATATCCTTCACTTAGTTCTTTTGAGTTTTTATCAAAGATAGATATCATGGTAGAAAGCACTATAAGTATGATATAATCATCATATTAGGAGATGACATCATATTAGAAGCATACGATTGAAGCAAGAGCTCATTATAGAAACTCGAAAGGATAGATAAAGTAGAAGTCTACATGGATGTAGCATGCATCATAGAAAGGAAGTAGCTCTTAGTAACCTTATTGAAAGCATACGTAGTATATATGGTTGAAAGAAAGTCATCTAACATGATAGAAGATAGAAATAATTCATCATTCATCATCATCATTAGAAAGGAGCATTTGCAGGATAAGTATAATCAATATCCGCCGTTGGAATATTCATTAAAAGGTTCACCTCTACTTGGAAGAAGCAAGTGTCTTGCTGATCATTCCACCTTGTGTGGGATCCATTGTTTAGAAGGATTATGGTATGATGAAAAAGGAGTAGAACATGTGAAAATGGTTGAAAAAATTTCAAGAAAGGAAAGGAAGATGCTGATGGAAGTCTAGATGACCAAAATAAGGAAAGAGGTATATATACGTTTGATAGTTTATGTGATGTCATTAGTATAGTTTCAAATAATATGGTTGAATGCTTTATCTCATGAGCATGATCAAATAATAAGGATCTATTCCTTTAGAAATATGCATGAAGCCACATGTATTGAACTAGTTCACATATTGATAGCATGAAATCAACTTAATATGACCTCATATGGAATATGAGGTGGTTGACAAAATGAAGGAACTGTGTATAGAAGTTCCTGGGAAGAAATATGTGAAGAAAAGAAGAAGAGTTCATAAAATATGCAACTATAGTAACATAAGTTAAGATATGCGATCAACATATGATGACTAAAATAATTAGCTAGGACATCTCCATGGAGAAGGTATGAAGACTCTGATAAAGTCTATAAAGGAAGGAGAACCTTGACATTGAAAGTATTGGAGATGTTTTTACAAATATGCAGGATGTTTATGTTACAAACAAGAAAATGTCATGATGAAAGGCCATCATAAAAGGTAACTTTGATTCGATGTCCATTTTTTATTTTTGAACAACATATGGTTGGGTTGAAACATGGCTACCAAAGGAAAGTTATAGATGTAAGCTACAACTCGTACTTGTTGGGAGCCAAATCTATACATATTTTACTTCCATTTCTACCCACTTTCTTTACACATTTGTATCATTAATATTCAAGTCATGTTATAAAGTGCACAGGTAAACCCCTCTATATGTCTTCTTGGAATATTTAGTCGATGAAGTAAAGTCGAGGTTATTACCTCAAGAGATTTACTAATTTCACTATTTTCGCAGATTTGCTTGTTGAATGGCCATATCTGCAATTCTTGGGACAACTCCAAGTTGGTAGCGTTATTTCGGGTAGCGCTGCAACAACACAATGACTCCAGATCCATTCTCTACGTTGTTTAGCATTTAGTTTTTCTATTATGATGCTGTATATTTGTAGGCACTAGTTGCTAGGATTTTAGGAACAATCATTTTAAGCATTTGTATAAGAGAGGATCTGAAGCTATGAGTCTGGGGTTGGTAATGTAAGGAATTGGGTTTTTTAACAGAACATTATCTATCAAGTTAATGCAAGTAATATTCCTGTTACTTCAGTGAGTTTGTGATTATATATTAGCTCTAATCAGAGAGTTGGGCCCACTCTTCGATCAGGTGCTACGTATTTCCAGCGTGTTGTTAATTCTATTTCCTATTTTGTATAATTTTCAATTGATGTGACAATAGACGTATTTGTTGATATTATTATTTGCTATGAATGCATTATAATATTTACGATTTATTACTGCCATTTCTTTAATTTCTGTTATAGTGATTGTTGCTCTGTTTACTTACCGAATCCATGATTGATATAAGAATTGTGATATTGTATCTGCATATACTATGTGTGTTAACCTTGCAATAACAAATGCACCCAGATTGATGAATTTATGTGGGAAATGGTTTGAATATTTATTCACACTTGGACACCAAAATGTTGGCGTCATTGTCGGGGAGGCTAACAAAGGCGCAAGAACACAATTCATATTGATCTAAGGATCAATCTCTTGTCCTAGGTAGGGAAATGCTACCCTGCTCTAGGTCCTGAGCATAGTTGTTATGTTTTCTTTCTGATTGAATTATTAGGAACTAATCTCTCTTCCTAGGGATGGAAACGCTACCCTGCTCTAGGTCTTGAGCGTTAGTCATTTTTATTTTATTTTATTTTCTTTCTGCTGATTTCTTAGGGCCCAATATTTTGTCTCAGGGAAGGAAATGCTACCTTGCTTTAGGTCCCGAGATGAAGATTTCTTGTGATTTTCTTTCTTTCCTTGCTTTTTGTTAAAAACCCAATCTCTTGTCTTGGGGAGGGAATTTTTTTTTCCCTAATCCAAGTCCCGAGCATAGTAGTCTTTATTTAAATGTTTTTCTCCCCATCAATTGTATGAACAGAGATCCAAATAAAAGGGGTAGAGGAGGACCCCCACAGAAAGGAAGAAATGATTTGGGAAGGATCACCTATATCCAGGAACTTATTGTAAAGGCTGAATCAGAAGCATCTTCACGGGCTGCTGTCAGGGTAAGAACACAGACAAAATCCAAGGGGCAGTTTGTCATGTAGCTAGTGCCATCTACGGTACCAGAAAGGACCCTTTAACGAAAAAAGAAGAAGTAAACAAAGTATCAGTAGAAGAAACAACCCTGTTATTGGTAGAAGGAGAGGAAATTGTAAGCTGGGGATCTAAAGAATTAAGAAATTTCAGTGGGGAAGAGGAAGATCTAAAGGAGATTGCATCACCACGAGAGCGAGGAAGTGATGTGAAACCTCCTGTGGTTGAATTACTTCAATTATCTATTGCAGAACCATTTGAAATCCTGGGTGATTATTGGAGAATATTTATGGCACTTGCAACTTCCTTTATAGATTTCCCAATTGTCACACATCAGAGGTGATGCACCAATCAAGCTTATTCCTTTAACAACTTTACCTAATTTTCATGGGCTTTCCTCTGAAGACCCCGATGCATTCCTCTTTGAGTTTGATATTGTTTTTTGGGGGTATGAATATATTGCTGATGCTAAAAAATTGGAGGTATTCCCTGATACGCTGAAGGGAACGACCCTGCGATGGTTCATGGGTTTGGGGGGTAAAACTATCTCATCATGGGATGACATGATTTTTTTTTTCCTGGAGAAATACCAGGATTACTGTAAGTCTTGTGATATCAAGAAATACAATTTTAAGTTTGTACAAAAAGAATATGAGAATATGGAAGATTGTGTGCAACGATTTAAATATATGCTACAGAGGTCAGGTCATAATAGCCTGGACAAAGATATTTTGAAAATCATCCTTCTCTGGTAATTAAGGGAAGACTCTCTGGAGCTTTTAAACATAGTAGGAAAAGGGGATATCTCGAAAGAAGAGTTGGATAATATCTGTGAGCTGTGCATCCAGTGTTCGCGAGGGGTTGCGAGAAATAGAAAAGGGATTCAATCATCAAAAACATCCGGTGGAGGGGTCACAAAGGAAAAAATTGGGAATTTGTTGGATAATCTCAGAACCGATATCTTGAGTACATGTCTGCTCATATGGACACACTGCAAGCAAAGCAGAAACAAATGGAATTGGATAAGACTATGGCCATATTCCGCCCTTAGTGCAGAAAGAAACATCCGCTGAAGGAATGTCTATTGAACATAGTTGAAGCCTGTGAAATTTGCGAACAGAATCATGCAACCAACTCATGTCCTTCCTTGCCAGGATTGAAGGCAGTATTTCAGGGAGCAAGTGAAGAAAGCGTAGTGGATCAACTATATTTCATGGGATTGAAGAAGCCATGGTAGCCACGATCACCAAATATGAATCAAGGTATGCCTCAAGACCCATCTCAATATTTCAATAATTTGAATATGGGTCCCCAGTCTGTACCTTTTTCACCATCATGGCCCCAGTATTGTCAATATCCACCTTGGCAACCATGGTTCCCTCAGACTAGTTCAAACCCTTCATGGACCCAAAGTTGGCATGGACCTTCTCCTCCTGGAAAATTCCCCCAACCTATGACATAAAAACAACTTTAGTTTCCTTCCAATATTCCCCTTGGTAATACACCACTTCAACCTTAGCTTCCCATCCAACCCAATATGAATCCTAATAATAAGGGAGTTCAGAAAGTTGACGCTCTCAACCTTTCTTCATACAATATCTCTACTACAGAATTTAATGGAATAAACTTACAATCTGGGCGGGTAGTGAATTATCCAACCTCACCTATCATTATTGAAAAAGTTGACAATGAGGTCATGGAACCAGAACCGAAAACGGTTGGTGATAAACAAAACCAAGATATTACAAATCAAACACCTCCTCAACCTACTGTTAACCAGGGACGTCCAATCAATCCACCATACCCTGAAATATTGGACCTAAGTAAATAGAGCCCTCAATATGAATTTGATTTTATAGGGGAATTACAAAACCTTTTTGTTAAAATCCCCCTACTTCAAGCTATGAGGGATGTGCCAATCTATGCAAAAAATCTCAAATAATACTGTTCTAAAAAACCCGGAAAAAAATTAAGGGACCCATTGACCATCCATGATATGGGTAAATTGTTTGACATCATGCTGGGAAAATTCATGCCTGTAAATATGGTGATCCATGGAATCCAATTATGACGATACATATTAATGGGGTTGAAATTCCAAACGTACTGGTAGATTTGGGTGCTGCTATAAACGTCATCACCTTCGAAACTATGCATGCATTGGGTGTTAGAAACCTTAAACCAACTCCTACTATTTTGGAATTGGTAGATAGATCTATAGGAAAACCAGTAGGGAAGTTGGAAGACATTAATATTTCAGTAGACTCATGGCAGTATCCCGTGGACCTCCTAGTATTACAAACACAATCCCTAGTCGATGGTCATCCCTTAATTCTGGGAAGATCTTGGCTTGCAACCGGAGATGCCTATATTGGGTGTCGATATCGAAATATGGTTATATCTAATGGAATGGTCACAAAGAATCTCACCCTCTATCCTCTTATAGAACCAAGCCCATAAGATGTACCATTAATCAAACAAAAATCTCTATCAATGGAAGGACATGAACTTGAAAACGAAGATATTAGACCGGTCCTTACCATTGGGCAGGCTCTTTAATTCAAAACAGAAACAACAGATGATACTATTAACACTTTTGTTAATGCTCCCTGTTTTGTTTCTGATTCAACTCGTCAGATTCTGGAATCTGCCATGAGATGTGAAACACAAGAAAATATTATTCCAGAAGATGAAATTGAAAACATGCATGTGAATTCGTCCCATGACAATATTCCCATTGAAACTGAGCCGGGAAAAGCATTGAACATCAACTTGAATCTTTCATAATCCCAGACAAAAAATCTCCTAAAAGTTTTCCGAACCCATAAGGAAGCCTTCGTCTGGGATTACACGGAAATGAAGGGGATTCCTGCTAATTTGTGCACTCATCACATATACATCAAAGAATATTTCTGTCCCGTGAGACAAACTCAGAGAAGAATGAATCCCGCCTTAAAAAAATTTGTCAAAGAGGAGCTTCAGAAGTTACTGGATGTAGGATTCATTTACCCCATCTCAGATAGCCAGTGGGTTTCTCTGCTGGTTATTGTTCCCAAGAAGAATGGTAAATGGTGTATTTGTGTGGACTATATGGAATTGAACAAGGCAATTTAGAAATATCATTTTCCTTTGCCATTCGTTGACCAAGTCCTGGATACCTTGGCTCGGAAGAAGTTTTTCTCCTTCCTGGACGGGTTTAGTGGGTATAATCAGAATCCAGATAGCCATTGAAGACCAATATAAAACCACATTCACTTGCCCTTGGGGAAGTTTTGCATACCAAGTCTTGCCATTTGGTCTTTGTAATGCGCCTACAACATTCTAGAGGGCAATATTGGGGATTTTTTCTGATCTAGTCAATGACAACGTTGAGATTTATATGGATGACTTCATTCCATACGGGGATTAATTTGAAGAAGGCTTGGAAAATTTAGAAAAAGTGCTCGAAAGATGAAAGCACACCCATGTCTCCCTGAGTACGATTAAATGTCACATGATGAGGGAAGAGGGAATAATTTTGGGACACCTGCTCTCAGCTGCTGGAATTCAAGTTGATATGGCCAAGGTAGAGGTAATTTTTCATTTTCAGGTACCTAAGACACCCACACAGACCTTACGTATTTTTATTGGTTTCGCTGGCTATTACAAGATTTTTATAGAATTTTTTTCTAAAATAGCATCCTCACTTTTTTCAACTGCTAACTAAAGATGAAAAAATTTGTGGACAGATTATTGTGAAGCAGCTTTTAGAAAAAACAAGGAAATTGTTTGTGCACCTCTGATCCTGCGAGGACCGGATTGGGCACTTTCGTTTCACATCCATACGGATGCCTCTCAAACAAAAGTTGGTTCAGTTCTAGGACAACATGAAGATAAGAAACCATATGCCGTTTACTCCATTAGCAATAATTTGACTCTTGCTGAACTAAACTACACGGTCATGGAAAGTGAATTCTTGGCTATTATCTATGGCATCAACAAATTTCGACACTACATTACTAGGTATCCTACTTCCATACATACTGATCACGTAGCAATCAGGTATTTGATGAATAAACCTATCACCCCTGGTCGTATTGCAAGATGGTTTCTATTGCTTCAAGAATTTGATATTACAATAGTAGATAAAATAGGGAAGGATAATGTAGTTTCTGATTTTATGTCTAGATTGGATAATAATGATGAAGGCACACCCATAGAGGAAAATTTTCCAGATGAACATCTTTTTGAAATTTCCACTATTCCTCCATGGTATGCTGATATTGCTAACTATATTGCTATAGGAAAGGGGCCTCGTCATCTAACATACAGGGAAAAACGCAAGATAATTCATCATAGTGCCCGATACTCCTGGATAATAGGATATCTCTTTCATACAAGTGTCGATCAGTAGGTTCGTAGCTGTGTATCTGATGATGACATTTATGAAATGATAAAGGTTTCCCATGATGGTCCTTGCAGAGAGAATTTTGTAGATAAGAGGACATGACATAAGGTATTAGAGATGGGATATTATTGTCCCTCTATCTTTCAGGATGCTTGAGACTACATCCGTGCATGTGACAATTGCCAATGGATGGGTCAACCAGACCGATAACATGAAATGCCACTATAGCCCTAGGTAGTCCTTGAACCTTTCGAAAATTGGGAGATCGATTTTTTTGGTCTGTTTAACCCATTGTCACATCAAAAGGTCCACATTTTGGTTTGCACAGACTACATGAATAAGTGTTGTGAAAGAAACAGAGAAGGTTGTTTCAGATTTTCTATTTGAAGATTTTTTTGCTTGCTATGGTGCTCCGAGAGAGATTGTTTCAAATGGAGGAGCAAAATTCACATCACACATGATAGAGAGTCTTATGTAGAAATATGGAATAAAACATAGAGTCACATCTCCATATCATCCCCAGGTGAATATTTAGGTAGAAAGCACAAACAAGGTATTGGAAAATATCTTGACAAAGACTGTAGCAAGACATCATCGGGATTGGGTTGAAAAAATCCCTGAAGCTCTCTGGGCATACAAAACAACGTGGTGGGACAAAATTGGGTTTTCACCATTTGAGTTGGTCTATGGGAAATCCCCCTTGTTTTTGATAGAATTTGAGATTAGTACACTCAGAACAGCTCTGGAGGTAGGACTAGATCTGTCAGATACCCAGAAACACCGGCTGGAACAACTAAATGAATTAGATGAAATCCATTTGATGGCTATCCAGAAGACTGCTGCAATTAAAAAATAAAGAACTAAATGGCACGACAAATTTATTAAAAATAAGGTGTTTCACAGAGGAGATTTGGGATTACTCTATGATTCCCATTTTAAGGACTCCAAGGGAAATATTTTCTGTCGGTGGATGGGACCTTATGAGGTGGACACCGTTTTTAATAATGGAACAATTAGACTTGTCACAATTGATGATACTCATGCTTCTTTCATAGCAAATGGACATCGTCTGAAACTGTATCATCACCCAGCTTCTAAGGATACCTTCATGAAATATCTCTCTAAAAAATATGGTCTAAAGGTTGTTAGTGAAAATAATTCCTCCTCTGCATCCTTGAATTAAAAAAATAAAAATAAAATAAATAAATAGATAAATACATAAATAAATATGAATAAAATGCTATTACTATTGAATCCTTTTTATTTTTGCAGGAACTACTATAGGTGAAATTTTGTGGAGATGAAAATTTTCTAAGTACTGGATGTTGTTACTCCTTGATGCTGTTACTCTGGAAAATTTCTCTAAGTACTGGATGCTGTTACTCCTCGAGGTTGTTACTCTTCCGATGTTGTTACTTAGGAATTTTTTCCTAAGTATTGGATGCTATTACTCTATTGGTGTTGTGACTCCATCACTGTTGTGACTCAGTCAGTGCTATTACTCTGTCAATGCTGTTACTCCCTCACTGTTGTTACTCTGCCAATGCTGTTACCCCCTCACTGCTGTTACTCCACCAAGCTGTCACTCTGCTAAGGTAAGCCGTAGGTACGTCCCCATCAACTTTTACGAATTTGATTAAATATTCCATTGAAAATACATTTGACATGCCCGTGGATGTTCAATCATTAAGTTGGGGGGGGGGGGGGGTGTGTCATAACTGAATAACAACATAATCAAATCGCAATGATGATTTTCCAACGTCACCATTAGAACCCGTGCCGATAGTACATCCCACAATTTGTACCATTATTTCACATCATTATTGAAATACATTGGGAATCGAAGTAAGTAATTTTTGACAATCTAATCAGTCCTTTCTAAATTTGCGAAATAATTACCACTACCATTCATCATTATTACCATAATCCATCATTGATTTTCCTTGTTTTCTGAAATACTTTCCATTTTGTTTCTTGCCATTACCCCCATTCCATTTTCCACCATGCTATCACCGCAAGAGATCAACTTTCGATACTCCCTCCCAACGGTCTACTATTGTTCCAAAGTGCTGCTACAGAGCTTCTACGGGATGGGAAGACTGGATGTGAGACATGAAACCGAAAATACAGTTCTGGTCCACAGTAATGCAGTTGCATGGCCAATTTTTATAGACACAGGTTGGGATTTCTATTTTGACAGATTACAGGGGTATGATGAGACAATTACAACAAAATTTGCTGTAAATTTGGATGAAGATCATTCCAGACTGCGGGGCTTAGAAATTACTGTCATAGAGGAGGAGGTCATTTCAACAGTCAGTGGACTACCACAACCAGGGAAGAAATGGTTTTCATGGAAAAATCCCTTGCCGGAATTTACAGAATTGTTTCTGCAAGCTGGAGAGAGGGCGGTCCTGAAAGGGAGAGGATATGATCAAAATTCTCTGCCACATCCATGGGGAGAGGTGGAATAATTTTTTATGAGTTATATAACTTGCGAGGGGCGATTTACCACCCTGTTCAAGTAACATTTTAAGCTCCTAGCTCACCTCCAATATTGACAGGCACAGGTCCACTCCTTGGACATGCCTTTCTTTCTTTTGAAAAATATCCAGCTTATGGCACCATCTTCCCGATGCTCACAAGAGGTATTGGCAGTTCTTACAAACCACATGTTGGTTCGTCTATTGGTAATGCATGCATTGGCCCAATTTCATGTTCCTTGGGCACAATTTCCTGAGCTGACAGAGGAAGAAATGGAAGCTGTGATAGCTGCGAGGGAGGAAGATGATCTAGAAGAAATGGAGGAAGAAGAGCCAACATCCCCTGCTGGATCATCTAGGGAAGAGGAGCCAGAAGAAATGGATGTAGAGGAATCAACATCTCCTACTGGTTCAGTAGAAGAAGGCGATGCAAAAGAGATGGAGGAAGAAGAACCAATATCTCCTGCTGGTTCAGCAAAGGAAGAAGAACTAGAAGAGATGGAGGAAGAAGAACCAACATCTCCTGCTAGTTCAACAGAGGAAGAGAACCAGAGGAAATGGAGGAAGAAGATGCCACAGTTGATGCTAATACACAAGAACCAACATCTCCTATTGGCTCGATAAAGAGAGAAGAAGAAGAAAGGATGGACGTGGAAGAGGCCGCAATCGATGTTGTTACAAAAGAACCAACTTCGAATGCTGACACGACAAAAATAGAAACAATGGATATGGAAGGTAGTACAGTAGAGGCTGTTACAAAAGAACCAACATCGCTTGTGGGACCAATTGATGTAGGAATTATGGAAACAGAGGATAAAGCTGATGCTGTTCCTCAGGAATCAACATTCACTGTGGAGGCACAAAAATATTTAACATCAGCTGAAGGGCTAGCAATCGAATGCTGTTACACAAGAACCAACACCACTTGCCCAAGCAAATTTGGATCTTGAAACAGGCAGTGGTGTTACACAAGAACCACCACTAATTCAAATAAGCCAGGAAAGTATGAAAAGGATAAGTCATGCAGTCGACACTGTTCGACAGGAACCAGTGTTGACTGCAGGACGAAAAGGTGATGAAAAAGAAGGCTTGGTCCAAACAGAGAAGAAAGTTGGTGAAGAAAAAGTTCCTGAGGTAGCAGACATAACCAAAGCAGAAAAAGAGGAGGATGTCCCTCATTCTCCGTTTCTTGCCACTCTACCGAGAGGTGCAAGGAATTTTCACTCTCCTCTTCACCTTATAGAAGAAGGAGATATCCCTTTGGTCTTAGAATTTGTTGGGACAAGGTCAGACACAGTTGATGGTACAACCATTTGTGAACCAACGCTTGATGATTCACACTTAGAATGGCTCGAAGAGATCAATATGGAAACACAAGAACCCATGATGACAAAATTCCAGGTGATGGATGATACCATTTGATTGGTGTAAATTACCCAGACTGAAGCTGATATGCAGGGGTAAAAATCAATGCCTGAGCCTTTAAAAGAAAACTCGCAGTAGAACAAGAGAAAAGGATGAACGTTGAGGGCATCACCCAAGTAATTGTAGAAATTCCTGAACCAAAAAAGGGAAATGCAGGGACCGCTCCCGAAGAGAGGGGACAATTTAAGGAAGACTTGGTGAAAAAGGGGCCATTCGACATTTTTGATAGAAACCCACTAATCCCTGAGCCCGCTGCAGTGCTAGTAGAAGAGGTTACTGTTAAGAAAGAATTTGTAGAGAAATGTGCGAGAAGGAGACCACCTCTCAAAGAGATATATTAGCTTTATTTGAAGGAAAATATGTAGTTAAATACAAAAATTCATCGGCTAAGGAAGTAGGTATCGCGGCTGAAGAAGAAGGTGAGGAAATACAAAGGGGAAGTTGTGAGGCCAAAGGTCGAGGTTGACACTACTGCTACACAGATCGACCCTATATAATATCTGTTCGAAGCACAATAATTTATCCTCTCTACTGAAATCTAGAAATTGCAAGTTGTTGCTGCCGGTCTCTAGCAAGGGACTATCACAATAAAAGAACACAGAGAGGAGATGAAGAGGGTCTGTGAGAAAGCAGCCTATACCATTACCGGGTATATAGATCAACTAGACAAAGTAAATAAGAATCAATAGAAGCAAAAAGAAAATATTGAAAGCTTATAGGATTAGGTGCTGATTTTGAAAGTTGATAAGGAGGAAATGTTTACCTTAACACAAAAGGCAATGGCCTGCCAACCTCCTGCCCATAGTTATGCCTTGTTTCTACATGAACAATTACTTTTATTTTGTATGGAGAGAATTCATAGTGAGATTAGTCATGAAATCGAAGATCCGATACAGTTTCTTCGTATTATGAGGATTTACAATGTTGTGAATCAACATTTGATGTGTGAATTATACATGCGTGAGTATTTCCTGAAGGATGACTGAACCTTCAATATGGTCCCATTTGTGGGGGAACGTTCATTTGAGAGCTTTTACCTCCTACAAAATTAATCATGTTAAGTGGAAAACGACTTTTGATACCTTTGAAGAGAACCAAGCTACACGACCACTTATGATAAGAAGAGAGAATGGTCAGTCTGTGAACATCTATAATAAACATACCACCTTTCTAAAGATTGAGGGGTGCAAGGAATGAATTTTGGCCACAAAAAAATGGTGTACTAATCTCTGTACCAAATAGGTGGTTACTTTTCAAGATGATGCTCAAGACGGTTGGCAGAGGAGATGGATGCTGTCCTCATCAGCCGTCAGAAACCATGAACCTTTAGGGGCACATAAATATGCATGAGCTTTAGAGAGATTTCCATGATACGTTGCATGCATTCATATTCACGAAGTTTAGTGGATGGGACTGAGGTTTCAATTTCCCATTGTTTGGTTTCCAACAGAATAATGTACTCTGACATATAATGTGGGCAATGATTGGAGGAAGGATATTATTCTCACAGATGGATATAAACCCCCAGGGATATAGATGGTAGATAAATATGACCTCTCTTAGCTTCATGCCGACCATAGTCATTCCAATCCGTACCTGCAAAGGTGACAAGTGGTGTTGTGGATCATCTGCATATCCTTTTAATTTTATATTAAAAATACAAAAATATCTGAAATTGAAATAAAATA